>FN648414.1:225286-235955 GCA_000310025.1 Ectocarpus siliculosus
CCCCCCCCCCCCCCCCCCCCACTTCTCTCTCTTTCGTCTCGGTTCGCGTGTCGTTCAGAACTAGCTGTGCCGCCGCGCCGCTCCTCTCCGTCTTGCTGCCTTCGTTGTTGTTATGGTTGACATCGGTGCTGTGTGAGGCGGGGTTGGATAGGATACCCGGGGGCCGCTTGTTCCAGAGGCAAGGTGGCAACACTCACCAGCCTTAAATCAAACACCCACATCCAACCAGTGATACGTGGGGCCACCTCAGGTTGACCCGTTCCTTTGGCCCTGATTCGTCAAAATTTGTCAGGTGGCGTTCCCCTTCTGCCTCATCAACAGCCAGGAGCAAGCGGGGCTCCCCGGCGTCTCTCCCGGCCTTAACCACCTTCGCCCCGGCTGGGTGTTGTCGGAGTCGATGTACATGGTCATTCGAAGCGAGGACAAGTACCGTCGACGTGCCAAGGCCAGGCAAGAGCATTCTCGGTTCGCACGTTTTTTTTTGTATGTTCAATGCCCCCGTTTCTTGCGCATGACGTACGCCACGGTTGTAACATGTGCTGTGTTTCTCCACAAATTTACAACGCAGCGGCCGCTTCTGGTATCAATAATATTTCCTGGTAGGCAGCAAGCTAATTTTGTTATGTTTTGCCTTTTGCACCCCCCTCGGGTTTGCCTTTGGTCGCGAGGTGGACATATCGTTCGCTCGCTCAGAACCTCTCAACACACGACCAGCTTTGCTCAAACACACACGCGCGCCTGAACACAGAAACACTGCCGTCGAGCCATACATTCGCACCCCCTCTCCTGCGAAACGAGCACACCTCTTTGCCGTGCATCAAAACCAGTTTGCGCCAACGAGAACCCAGCTACAGTAGTTGTATTGCAGACCCGGGAGGCATCTAAGACGACCCACTCGAACATCCCCCCCCTTTACTATGGAGGAATGCTTTGTTTTTGCGGGAACTCGTCGAAGCAGGCGCAACCGAGTGGACTGGCCGGTTTTCCGTCCGTCCATGATGCGACTGATGGCCGACGCCCGGGCGAGGCTCGTGGCGGCCGGCTTGAATAAGAGGGAGGTTTACGTCGGAGATCGCGGCGTGGCCGGGCTGGGCAAGAACTACATGACCGAGGCCTCCAGGCTGGAGGGCATCGCTACCTACACCTTGCATCTGCGCAGGTAGGTAGATGGCACATGTGTGTGTGCCTTTTTTATTTGTATCGACCGCTATCGGGCTGACCAATGAAAAAATGCCAGTCTCTGTGCGGTTGAAAACACAAAAACACTGTTGAACGCCATGGACTGGGACCCCGTGAGGGGGCGGCATAGGGGAGGTTAAGCTATTGTCAGCGTCAAAGACAGAAATGGTAGCAACAGAGGAAACCTGAACGTGTCTGCCACGGCTGCTACCTTGGACTCGAGTTCGTTTTGGAGTGCTTTCACCATGATCCTCCTTGCTTTCACCACCATCACTCTCATGGTCATTTTCACAGCTATTTTTCGGCAGTTCTTCTCTAGCCCTGCGTTGTTTGTTGTGGGGAAGGTCATCTGACGCAACGCTTTTGCTCTCTTCCACTCCATGCTTCCCTCCTCCATTACTGTTTTGGTCGCTCCCTTGTCCTCCTGTGTGTGTGTGTGTGTGTGTGTTTGTTACTGTTGTGAGGGCTGTTGGCTGAAAATCTGTTGGCACAGATTTCTTTCGCGCTCTCGTTGCTTGTAGTATGGAGGGCCTGGCGGTTATAGCTTGTGTTGCCAACAGTTAATCGTGAATTGTCGCGTCCGGTTATCCGTCACACGATGGGAGGACATATTGGTTTGCTCCTGTGTGGGCGGTTGCGCCTGTAACTCGCCGGGATAACTGCTGCGATTTTTTTTCGGAAAGAGCAGGACATTTCTGTTTGTATACCAGGTATGCGTTTTTCCATGCTCTTTTCATGGCCACCTTCAACTCCCAGGCGAATCCTAATCATTTCGCAATATTTCTCTTCGTGTACAGGTATGCATTTCCCATGCTTTTTCATGGACACCTTCAACTAACAGACTAATTATAATTAAACCTTTCCGCAAGCACTCGGTACGCGTACCGGTTGGCGCATTACGAACCCCGACAGACGCTCACCGTTTTGCGCGGAAACCACCCTTGAGCACGATTTGGCATGTACCTTTCCCCTAGGTGTCCATAACGCACAGATAATCAAAAACATCATCCGGGGTAGGTAGCCGTCGTCTCCCAACCACGGCGCCCCCCCCCTAGACGCCGAGTCGAACTTGTCGTCCACCCTGCCTTTTCGGACTTGGCTCGTGTGACCACCAGCACCTGAGACGTAGTTAGCTGTCGATTGCTTCACAACCAAGATTGCGCCAGCACCAAAATATTCGGTTTTGGAAACATCTGGTAGAGGAAAATCCGTTGAGTTTCCGCACCTCGTTGTTTGTGGAGCAATCGAGTCTCGAACGTCGGTCTCGAGGGGGTGCCATCTCTCCGCCTCTTGCAGTAGTTTTCGGACCGAAAGAAGGGAGTGACTGACGTCATTGCGCTTACAAGACATCCAGTCTGGTCAGATTTATTATTATGATATGACACGCGATCTACTCTCTGACGGCGCTCACAAAATCTCGAGAGCCGTGGATGCGGACTCGTCGACGACCACTCTTTTTTTTTTTTGACAGCTTGCATCGTTCATGTGTTCCAGAGCCCTGACCCGCCTACAGAAGATGGTGTGACGCCTTTTGCATCGCACGTTGCTCTTTTGATACGGTGCGTAAACCATCGATCCCGACTACTCGATACACGCACTTCCAAATCGTGTCAGGAGCATACGTGGAATGTTGGTCCCGTACGAGACGTTGCAGGGTCCCTCATGCATCGCGGACCCCCTCCCCCGGCCCACTCGCGTTGCGCGGTATG
Source organism: Ectocarpus siliculosus (assembly GCA_000310025.1). NCBI lineage: Eukaryota > Phaeophyceae > Ectocarpales > Ectocarpaceae > Ectocarpus > Ectocarpus siliculosus. The sequence goes on from FN648414.1 coordinate 228,175, forward strand.
ATACGCTGCAGACCCGACTTGTGTCGAGCAAGGATGTTCTTATCCCCGACATTTTGTCATGCAAGTCTTGACGCTCACGCAATTGCATCATGCAAGTCTTAGTGCTCACGCAACGTGTCGTCGTCTTGTTGTCTGCGGGACGCACAAAACCCCGACCATCCACAGATACGCCCTCAGAGGCCTCCTCTCTCGCCTCGAAGAGCAATCCGGCACGGACCGCTTCCTCCTCCAGGGGCCCGCCAAACCAACCTGGGGCAACGGGGACGGCAACGACGGCGGCGGGGTGTGTCGAATGCCTCCCCCGGTGGGGAACGCCCTCGAGACGGCCCGGCTCCTGACGCTAGAGCAGCAGCAGCAACAACAACCTACCTGGTCTTCCGTGGGAGGGGATGACGGCGGGTGGGAGCTCCAGAAGAGCTTGCTCGTGTCAGAGTTCGGGGAAGAGGAGAGGGGCTTCATCGACCTCATGCAGAAGCTCATCGCGGTGAGAGTTTTAGTTGCTCATGTTGCCGTTGGTGTTGTCGTGCTTGTCTGCGTTTGCTCGCCACGAAGCGTCTCGTCCACCGCGGTCACTCTAGTGCAGGGGAGCCTATTATAACCGCCCCCGCAGAAGATGCGCGCGGGTGTGCCTGACGGTGCCGCCTCTCCTTCCCCCTCTTGTGGTCTGTGGTTTCGCTGCCCCATCGTGCAGATCGAGGCGGAAGTAGCCAAGGCGGTGGAGATCAGCAAGGCAAAGGACGACAAGCGTGGCTCTCAGGTAAGTGCGCGCACGCTTCTGTCTGTAACGTTTTTTCTCTTTGACTAGATACCGAATATTCCCGAACTTATGCCCCCACCTTCGAAAGAAAAGGGATGGGAGGGCGGGATTTTCTAAACTGCCGCCGCTACTGCGTTAGGCGGCTGCTGCTGTCCTTCCGTTGCTTCACGCGCTCTGTAGCTGTCACACGTTACCCGACTTTGCTACAGCCCCTGCGTGGACTCGATCACGGAATGACACCCCCAACTATAGACTAATAATTCCAAACACCGTGACCCTGGGTTTCCGGTAGACAAATGAAGCCAAATTCTAATTCGACTGTTACAAAATAAACACCAGTTTATTCTATCTGCTTCGACGAACAAACCTTCCTTTTATTTTGTTTTCTTTCGAATTGCTTCATTATTTCTTCGGTTTCTAGGCTACGTGTTGGGGAGAGAGACGCACGAAACGCTCATCGTCTCTCCGGCCGCGTTAGCTGCAAAGGCCGGCGTCAACTCTTACAAATCCATCTCTCTCCCCACAAATACTAGCCGGGGGACTACGACTGCAAACGCAGGAGTCCCAAAACTGACCAAGTCCTCAAATGGTACACACCATTCTACAACACCCACATCGAGGTCAGTTTCTGGACGACTACCGAATAAGTCAACTATCCGTTCCCCCAGACGGTCCCCTCCCCCGGCTGTCTCGATACGATCCTACTGCCGTCTGTAAGTTTCCGTGACACTCGCCGCGAATCCTCTACATTGTTTCGCGCGTACGGCTTGTATGCATCCGACCTCCACTTCCCTTCTCTCTGAATCACTCGTTCTGCGATGTCTCCGCCCGATGCAAGAGCCGTCGCGCCTCCAATTCGCAACGAGTGCAACGCGTACTCCTGGGGGTTACGCCCCGACCTCGCTACCACTTCTCTGAGTGCACGGAGGGCAGCAGTATACCTCACTACTCTCACTGCTCTTCCACTACGGTACGAAGCCAACGGTGCGGAGTCAGGGAACGTCGCATGACACGATAACAGCTCCACCACAAGAGCCACCGCGCCACCGCGTGCTCTCACACCTGACTGCGGTCCGGTGACTTCGTCTCGCGTACGAACCCGTATGTTTCCTTTCTGCTCTTGATCGGCCTTGTGCCCTCTAAACCTCATTTCGACACGGTCTGCTCTACGATAGTGACTAAAGACTAATTGCGTCTCGCCAGCAAACAATGCTACGTCCGCCCTCGTAAGACAGTGTGCCTCATGCACCCTGCCCGCATCATTCGCGAACACCTCATCAGACCGTGTGATAAAGAGATAGGACAAGCACAGACACAGCCACATCACTCTGCCCCCTTCCCCCCAGTTCTGGCTTGCGCTTTCCCCGTCCAGCAGCATACGCCAAGACACAGGCAGGCGCACACGGCGTACCGTCCCCACAGCCACGTGGTTCCTCGCAATCCCCCTTAGCGCACATTTCAACATCGGAGACGACAAGTCTAGCTCGACAGAAGCTTCCAGCCTATGAAAATGTTGTACAGCCGTGAGTTTTCCGGATATTGTACTCGCTAGATTACCCTCAGACTCGAAACACCAGGCTACGAAGTCTATCAACTCCCACACATGAAGGTCCCCGGCACGTTGCCCTAGGAACTTGGGCTTCTCCGTCAGCCTGCGAAACGTGCACCAAGAGTTGAAGCCTGACGTGTAAGTCCTTCTAGACGAAGACGCAACTGAGTGCTCGACGAGCTGCATGCCAAGACGTCGGTAACAAAGTCCCGTCCTGCCTGTCCCAGGTCCTGAACCTGCTGATAGCCCTGGAGCCAACCTCGTGTAGACCGGCGTGCTGCCGTTCGATTTAGCCGCAGGTGCGCTGCCATCCGAGGTAGGCCCCCCCGCTACGCGGGAGAGCCCGCACCCCTATTTGTCTTTCCCGTGGGTGAAGAAGCCAGCGGCCTTGGGTCTCGCGCCGCCCTCGCCAGCGGCGCGCGCCTCTCCTCCGCGCCCTCCCCCGTTGCCGTGGCCAACGCCGCGCGCGCCGGTTGCCGGAGTTTCGGACGCTCCGCGCCTAGCGTGGGAAGGGTTCTGGGCGTGGATGTGTGGGCAGTTACGATCATGGCAACCGGACGACGAGTTGATAGGCGAAGCAGTAACCACGAGCGTGTCGAGCGATGCCGCCACTTTCTCTGTCACCAGGACGCCTTTGCGAAGCAAGGATTGCCACTCCATCTGCGACAGTTTTGAAACTGCCGGGGGCCGCCCCAGGATGAGCCACGCTTTTACCCGGCGGAGGTCCCCCCACATCCGCGCTCTATCCTTTGCCGTAGCCTTAGCCGCCTCGGCGCTGGGTGTAGCGGGGGCCCGAGAGGCCGATGGTGGGGCGGTTGTGCCCACAAGTTGCACCCCCCCCCCGGAAGGCCAGGTCCTGCTGCTTGGGTGGCGATCAGGTCGTCGATCGTTGCTTGAAGCTGCTGGCGATCACCGGCAGCCTCATCGCGCTTCCGCTGCAGCTCCTCCCTCAGGCCGTCCACCAGCCCGCGGAGAGAAGCGAGCTCAGTCTCATCAGCGGGGGGGTCGCCGCGGGTGCCTGTCCCTGGCGCTCGCGAGGAGGATACCGCTCGACGCCTCGCGGGAGTACGTGATCCGCTGCGCGTCGAGGGGCGAGCCGTCGAGCTCGCCACCGATCGCGCGGTAGACCTCTCGTGCGTGGTGTCGAAGGTGTCGCCGCCCGACCTCGCCCTGCTTGCCCAGCCGCTGCCCTGCCGCTCCGCGTGGAGGCCCGTGTCGGCATCTGGTCGCGGTTGGAGTCGTATAAGCAGCGGACCGGCGGCAGGCGGCGGGCGAGCGTCAGGGCGGCGTTGCGGGAACACTTCTTTTCCTCTTCATCGTGGGCGTAGTCGATCGCGCGCCTGGATCTGCAGTTAGAATGGTCTACAAATCCTATCTTCGGGCGAAACTATCTGACGTGGGTTTTCGTCGGGCCCAGAACGACGCGTTGTTATATCGCGAGCTCGCGTTAGTTCATTCTCGACGCCTGTGGATTGAATGGAGTGATTATTGCTGCTGACGCTACGGTCACCGGACGTCGACCAATCCCGAATATTTCTCTCTTTGGAACACTAGCGATGGTTTCTCTTTTTTTTTTTTTTTATATATATATTTTCTTGGATTCGGTGAACCCCGGTTCGCCATCGGCACGGGTGCTTCCACTCATTGGCGCGTCCCGTGCTGATACGTGTTTTTTTTTTTTTTCGATGCGTTGGATACGGTGAACTCCACTTGCCAACAGCGCGGGTGCTTCCACTCATTGGCGCGTCCCTCGCTGAAACTGACAACACATATGCAGCACGGGTGCTTCCACTCATTGGCGCGACCCGCACTGATGATACTTGTACGCAGCGCGGGTGCTTCCACTCATTGGCGCGTCCCTTGCTGAAACTGACAACACATATGAGCACGGGTGCTTCCACTCATTGGCGCGTCCCGTACTGATACGTGTATGACTTCGTTTTCGATGCGTGGAGATCGGTTAATTCTACTCGCCCAACGGCACGGGTGCGCCCACTCATTGGCGCGTCCCGTACTGATACGTGTACGGCGTTTTTGTTCTTTCTTTTTGAGATCGGTTAACTCTACTCGCCAACAGCACTCATTGGCGCGTCCCTTGCTGAAACTGACAACACATATGCAGCACGGGTGCTTCCACTCATTGGCGCGTCCCGTACTGATACGTGTACGACTTCGTTTTCGATGCGTTGAATTCGGTTAACTCTACTCGCCAACAGCACGGGTGCGTCCACTCATTGGCGCGTCCCGTGCTAATACGTGTACGGCGTTTTGTTCTTTCTTTTTGAGATCGGTTAACTCTACTCGCCAACAGCACGAGTGCTTCCACTCGTTGGCGCGTCCCGTGCTGAGGCTGACAACACATATACAGCACGGGTGCTTCCACTCATTGGCGCGTCCCGTACTGATGCATGATTTGTGGTATTTTCCTACCGCTGCGTTGAATTCGGTTAACTCTACTCGCCAACAGCGCGGGTGCTTCCACTCATTGGCGCATCCCGTGCTGATACATGTATGACTTCGTGTTTCGTTGCGTTGAGATCGGTTAACTTCCACTCGCCAACAGCACGGACGAGTGCTTCCACTATTGGCGCGTCCCGTGCTGGTGCGTGTCCTTGTTTTTTTTATTTTCATTGAGATCACTTCCGCATAGACAATCCTACGGCAGGTTGACGAGTTTTTGGCATGCATCAATTGCTGTCCGGGCGTTTTTGGTCGCTTAATCGTCGATGGACGTGACGTATTCTTATAGAAGGTTTGTGTCACGGCGGCAATAAATTTGACGTGATGCCCCTCGAGACCGTGATGCACTCACATGGACCGCTACCTGACGTTCCTCGCGAGTTCGAACCTCGCGTGTCACATCCACCTCCCCCCCCTATTTTTTTCTCATCTTCTTTTTCCTTATGCATACAGCACGTAGTTCGCTGTCTCGTTTTTTTTTTTTCTCGTCTTCATTGTTTTTCAGTCTTTTTCTTTGAGTCTTTCTCTCGCATGCATGTGTTTTTGCTTTTATCCGTTCCCGTGAATGCTGTTGAATGCACTTTCCGATTACGTATGCGGCCGCTTTGTATGCCATGGGACTTGTCGATACCATCAGTGGGGACTTGTCAATACCATCCGTGGAGACGATTGCTTACGTGAGTGGGCATATTATCGTCGATTCCTTCAGCTATATGCCCCTCTGTGCGCGGCACAGACAAGATTGTACCGGCAAGTAGTCCCTAGTAAGCCGGGGGAAACAGAAAACAAGGCACCTGCCTCATGTGCATAATCGTGACAGCATCATGCCCTACTGCCGCGGGTCGATTGGTTATGTCCGATGCCGCAGGGTTCCTCCACCCCGTGCAGTACAATGGCTGCTATCAACCGCGACAAGTCAGCGTGCGACCATACAACAGGCCCCGCTCTTTCTTTTTGCCGTTGAATTTTTTCTTCAGAGAGAGTACGTCTGGTTGGGACGAACCGCATTTTTTTTCTTCAGCGAGAGTACGTCTCGGTTGGGATGAACCGCATCCCATGTTTGGGAAGGGACCTATCTGAGCGGCGCGGCGAGCGAGACTGCGTTGGCTTGCCGCCGCTTATCTTACTGCACCCTCCCCCCTCGTGCTAAATGCACGCAGCGGTGAGGTCACAAGAGTAGCGGGACGCGAATAGGAACACGGCCGACACGATGGATGTTGGACACGAGTACACACCTTTATATGGAGAGTCGCGTGCTGGTCACTTCCCCAATGCTTGCGCCGTGTCCCGTCCCGCCCTTTTCTAAACTGCCGCCGCTACTGCGTTAGGCGGCTGCTGCTGTCCTTCCGTTGCTTCACGCGCTCTGTAGCTGTCACACGTTACCCGACTTTGCTACAGCCCCTGCGTGGACTCGATCACGGAATGACACCCCCAACTATAGACTAATAATTCCAAACACCGTGACCCTGGGTTTCCGGTAGAAAATGAAGCCAAATTCTAATTCGACTGTTACAAAATAAACACCAGTTTATTCTATCTGCTTCGACGAACAAACCTTCCTGTTTTTTCTCTTTGCCAATCGTCAAATGTCGCCCGCGGCATCCACTTCCGTGCGGCCTTGGCTCTCTCTCTGTTGCTGAACGGCTCAGTCCGGGGCCACGTAGACAGGAATCCATCGATCGGAGTGTGTTGAAGTAGTAAGTATGAAACTTTCGCGAGCAAGTCACCCTGCTCTTCCGCGTCCCATCATTGGATGCACAAATATGCCCCCCCCCCTTCTTCGTGAGCTCGGCAACCAGGTTACTGCTTGTTTTTGGCCTTTGGGCTCTTTTTCTTTCCGGTAACCATGAATGGTGGTCGAGTAGATTATGTTGTGCGGGGTCGAGAACCCTCACTCCACGCAAAGGGGATGATCGCACCACGTTGTGTTAAATTGGTCACGTACTCTCGAGGCAGCTACAAAGTGCTTACAACTGTTTCTGGAAGTGAAAGCACCAGAAAATTGATGAAGTCACACGCAGCTGTCATCCGTACGCAAGGAAGTAAGCACAAGATGCCGAATACCCTTCGCGGATGCCGCGCACCCTTCATGCGACTCGCCGAATACCTCACGGCGCATCGCGCTTGCTGATGTGAGAGCCTGGTACGGTGAGAACCCGGCGTGCTCTGTCCCGGCTTTGTAGGGATGCGAGAGCAATGGTCTAACGACTACGGCATGCACGACTATGAGTACACCCCCCCCCCCGTGCGCTTTGCTTTGTCTCCCTTATCCGGCCTTGTTCTTTGTGTCTGCGCGAACGTGCGAACTGAGATAAATGTGGTCAATGCATCATCGCAGCACCCTACGAACGAATGACTTTGAATAGCTTCACATTCTGTACCACGTTTTGCTGCAGAGGCCGAGAGCCACTCTCAGAGCCAAGATATGCACCACCGTCGTGCCTCAAAATGCAGGTGTTTCTGAAGAACTCAGAAATGTAATGCCGGCCAAACACCTTTGTCAAACATTAACATTTACGCAAACCAAGTTCGTCAAGATGGCACCCACCCGCCCGTTGCACAATATGTTTTGCTTTTGGCTCTCTCTTTTTAATTGCAAATAAACGTGGGACAATCAAAGAAAGACTACCCGTTCGAGACATGAGCACAGTCTCTCTTTCTCTTGTGTTCGTCTGTCGGTGTTGTCGGTCGTGCGACAAACCCTAACCAACGTCTGTCGATGTTGTTGGTCGTACAACGAACCCTAACGAAAAACCACCAACAGGTGATCCCCGGGTATGCCGACGCCCACACCCCCGCCAAGCTGGAGGTTCCCGTCAAGCTCGCCTACTCCCAGCAGGCGGAGGTGGAAGGGAAGGCGCACGGCGTCATTAGCCGCCTTTGACGGTGCGCGGGCTCCTCCCCATGAAGTAGCCTTGTTCTTCTCTCTCTCTCTCGTTACCCCCTATGCGCATCCTTGCAAGATAATCTACTTGCTGATGCCTCCCGGGAGGGGGGGGGGGGGGGGGGGGGGGG
>FN648414.1:236022-248281 GCA_000310025.1 Ectocarpus siliculosus
AAGGGAGGGGGCGGGGACGGTTATAACATTGGTAGGAGTCCGGTAGTCGGAGGAAAGCACAATGTTTCGGTTGGATTGTAGGCATCCTTGATTTAACATGTTGGTTTTACCGGTGAACGGGTACAATGGTTGAGTGCTTCGGAAAACTGCCGTGTTCGCAGCTTGTGTCTGTAATTTGTAGTTTGTTGCGGCGCCTGCTTCCCGGCGGAAGCTTCGATCGCTGGAACATTTTATGGAATGAATGATCAATAGACGTGTTCCGCCGGAGATCACACCGGTTGTTCTGAAGCCAAAAACGTTTTTTATCATGTGCTGGCTCCTCGTCTAGGAAAGCATAGGAATGAGGTGGCTCGTTTGCCTTGTACATTTAAGGAGGAAAAATCCCCCCGGCGTGTCGGACTCCGCCGGAGTCGAATATTATTACTTCGAAGAAACGTGTCTGCGGGAAATGTGCTCTCTGCCAGTTTGGTATCTCTCTCTTCCCTCGGGCGGTAGAAAATATTAATAAATGCAATTCGAAAGAAAACAATAAATCTACGACTTCTACGAACGAAAGTGTCAAGTGTCCCTCCCCGCCGCCTCTTTGTTCCCTCTCCTGTTCGCGCCTACGCGCCTACCATCCAACTGCTCCACACCTGGCCACACACACAGCTGGAAAGAGCGTTGCCCGCCCCGCTTCCCCAACACAAGCTCTCCGGGAACTCATTATTACTTCAAAGTCAAGTCAGAGCCTATGGCTCCGCAGGGTTAGAACAACAGATAGCTCCTCACGACGGCCTGCAGAAACAAGAGAGGGCTTAACACATGATTACACTCTCCCTGTCCGGGCCATCTCGCACCATGTGCCGGCTCCCGAAAATAACCCGAGTCTACATACCTAATGTAGACGAAGCACTAGCCCTCCGTTGCGAGCCAAAAAAAAAAACAATTACCTACAACAATTGGTTTTTGGATGGCCGTGTGAGGATTTCCTCGGCCGGTGCAACACCACGGCGGCCATAATACTCCATCCCCTCATCCCCCCTCTCTCCCTCTTAGGTTCTTTTTTGTCGCTGGATGCAAACTGGATGAGGCCTGTTCTTTGTTTTCTTTACCTATTTTCTCTCTTCTATCCCTCTTTGGCCTGGTTCGATCGTCTCTCCCGGTTTGTTTTGACAGCAGCAGCAGCAGCAGCAGCAGCAGCAGCAGCAATAACAGCAGCAGCAACAACAACAACAACACTGCACCTTCTACATGTTCGTGAAGGTGACCGTAGTCCAACAACCTTGATCTTTGGACAAGGCATATCCAACAAGATTGTGTTCAGCTTTGGGTGGAAGCATCCTTCCCCCATACAGCAGTCAAAATCATGTTGTGTTCGCGAACGACCAGTATCCTCCACAGAAATGCTCCTCGAGCCGTGTACGCAACGTCTTGATGGGCGTGGCGAGAATAAATGCTGCACAGGCTTCACAAGTAAATCTTCCACCGCAGGTACGGGATCTGAACGTGGCACATTCTTGAAGAGCTATTTCGCAGCACTGAGTGCACCAAGGGTACAACAGAGCTGAACAACGCCGTATTGGCGCCACGGACGCTGTGCTAGTGCAATCATTGTCAAGGACCCGAACAGAAGATGTTTTGGACAAACTTGAAGCTTCTCGAACGGACGTCATGCCGTTCTTCATCGGCACAATCACATGATTGACCAGGGAGCTGATGGCCCCCATGCTGATCTCCAACTCTGTAGTAAACGGGTCGAGGTCAAACCCCACCTGTTGCAATCATTTGTGCTCTGATTCCCTGGGTGGGTTGGCTGGGGTGCGCTGTGCTGATGAAGAGATGAACGAACTTCGTTTGTGACGCTTGCTTAGACAGAGGTGGACAATGCTCACCGCGGCTGTTGAAAAAATGCCTAGCGGGCGTCCTGACGCTTCTACACGGTGCTTCCACCCAGGATTCCGAAAAGATCGCTCCATTTCCATTGTTGTTTCCACCGAATCGTTAGTCGAGCAAACTTCCGTCCGTACGATTCTCGTCTCACCTTACTACCCATAGCCGTAGAGATCTGTCTCTTGGAGAACAGTGGTTAGGAAACGAACGAGAGTTTGTGTGTGTTCTTGAGTGCATCGCCGGCAACATTTAGTCAACTCAGCAGATGTCCTCCAAGCCCTGTGTCTGGCAGGATCTTCACCGGCACACGTCCAACCCTACCCTTAGCTCCCGGTGTATTTCACAGGATATCTGTGCCAACGTGTGTGCAACGGTGCTATTCGGATTGCTGCGTCTCGGTTGGATGCGACCATTGTTACAGATGTTCCTAACACCCGAGGGAGCCCTGCAACTCCCACAGTTGGCGTAAGTGGAGTTTGACAGCTACAGGGAACGCCAGGTGAGTCCCATACATTCAACAGTAACAGTCAGCAGCTGACCATCCTACGCAGGTACGGAAAGAAAAATTACCCTCGCTCGCGTTCGTGCAACCAGAGTCCATACCACCACAAGGGAGTACACCAGTACGCGCTTGTCTAGGTGTTGTGAGCACGGGAGCGTGGACACAAAGGCGGTCATGCCTGTACACGTGGGACAGCATCCGACGCATTTCGTCCGTTTCCCCCCGTGTTGTCTCGTCGATCAATGGCGTGTACGCCGTGCTACACCAGCAGCAGTATCAGTCGCGATCAAGGATCTTGTTCAACTCTGTTTCTTTCGCCGACAGTGTTTTTCACTCGCATGGAAGACCCTCTTTTTTTCTCTTGGCGCCAAAACGGTCCTCTTCTCGTGTGTCGCTTTTTCCTGGTTTATTTTGCTGGGACCACCGATATGCAGGAGGAGATAGCGTACCGTACGATGCTACTGCCCAACTCCGGCTTCGCCAAGAAGGTGACGCGCCCGGCCGTCGTCAACACGATGCCGGGAACGCAACTGGTGAGCTGAGCAATGACCGAACGCAGTGTCGGGTGCCCACCATGGGGCGACGCGTGAAAATGACAACAGGTCTTGCTGCCTGCGTGTGCTCCCGCTGCTGCTCATGTTGTATTCAGGCCGTCACTAGAGACCACGTATGGAGAATGTTGTTGTAGAGTCACGCTGTCGTATGTCGGTGACGGTAAGTTAGACAGAAAGAACACACGCTGCAGTGTGAGTCGTGGAGACACTGAATTAACATCGTACGTGTAGACGGGCACAACGATGTCGTTGCCCTAGACCGTCTGGGCATGGTTCCATACGACCGTTACCCTGCCTCTCAGGTCGTCCGCCTCTTATGGCTCAGATTATCCACGGACTCCTTGTCCAACCACACCGACAACAAAACAATCCCCCCCCATCTTGCCCACGCCCGCATTTGTCTTGTCGTCAGACCACCATTCGGAAGCTGGTCCGCACCACCACGTCTACCAACCCCGCGCATAGGCCCACCATGGCCGAAATCGCGCCACAATTCTCGCGGTGGCTTAGGCCGTGCGCCTCGCGATGCAGCAGAACGCCACGCCGGTTGCTTCAGCAGCGACGGCGGCAGCGGCGGTTTCAGCGGCCCTTCCGAGCGGAGACTTCGAAGAAGTACAATCGCCGGCTCACGCCAGCACCGGTAGCGCGGTGGCGGTGGGGGCCGGTCAGGCGGATGCAGCAGGGCTGGTGGCGGTGAACGCAAGCGCCGACGTACCCTTGGCTCCCATCCTTTACGGAGACGCATTGCTTGCGGGGGGCGGCGGTGGCAGCAGCGGACGCGGCGGTGGCGGTGGGGGCGGCGACTCTGCAGGGGGCGCCCCAGCCATCAGGAGTGGTGTTGGTGGCGGCCTGGGCGGCGGGGACAGCGCCGGAGGCGGCAGGAGCGCCGCCAGCGCTGCAGTCCTCCGACAAATGAGCGCCGAGGTACAAGAGGCGGTAGCGACGGCAGAGTGCAGGAGTGCGGAGGCGGTCAGCGGAGGGGGAGGAGGAGGCGGATCTGAGGCAAGCGGCCGGGCAGGAGAGAGGGCCGTTGGAGATGCCGTTGGAGGAGAAGGTGCAGGCATGGGACTCGAGAGGCTAGAGGGTCGGTATGGAGCCATCGACCACCCTCCCACCGGACGGCGCAGCTCTTTGTCTCCTCGCGCACACTTGGAAGGGCTCCTGCAGGGCGCCACCGGCGACGGATTTGGGGCCAGGGCACTCTTGCGCTCAGCCCCCGCGGTGGCGGATGCCGTCGAGCACGCGGTGGGTGCGGCCGACATTTCGGTTTCTAACGCACCCTCCCCGGCGGATGTAGCAGCAGCAGCAGCAGGAGCAGCGGGCCCGGTGGGCTCGAACATCGGTCCGATCCCAGCAAGCTCCATCTTTGCCGCAGTTCCAGTACCGGAGAGCGGCGACGGTGCAGGCTTTTCTGCCCCCTACTCCGTCGGAAGCCTCGGCAGCGAGGAAGGGTCGCCGGCGATGGGCCTAGTGACAGAGGAGGCGGCGGATTGGCTGACGCGAGATTGGCAACATCCCCGAGGCGGAAGAGGATGAAGGAGACGGTGATGGGTGGGAGTGGGGCTGGGAGTTCGATGGAGATGACGGGGACTGCAGTGCGGCCGTGGGGTTCGGTACGTAGGTCGGTAACCGGAGGCAGACGTTCCCGGTTCGGAGGAAGCACGACATCCCACCTCGCTCGCATTCTGAAGGCCTGATCGCAATAAAGACAGCGGGTCAGAGTTCTGAGCGATACTTTCACGACGGAGGGGAAGGCATCCGGGTGCCGTTTCCACTCTTCGCTCGACGGCTTCTTCTTCCCTGTCGTTCGAAAGTAGGGGGTGCGCTGAAAGCACCATTTCTTAGTTGTGCATTGTATTTTATGGCACGATCTCAATATTGTCGTGGGCTTGTCTCATGAACGCCGCTACCCGGCTCGCTTGGCGATTTATGACATTTACTCTCGTACTTTACATAAAATTCGAAGACTTTACATTCTATTACCTTTGTTTTCATGATGCCCTTTTGGCTTGCATGACGTTGATTAAACTGTTAAATACTTTTGAAGACTGCTGTGAAAATAAGCTGTGGGGAGGGCGTGTGGGTCATGAACCTTGAGGGGTGGAAGGGAAGGGGGGAGGTATCGGTTGCGCCCATTCGGAAATAATGATGTGTGAGACACGTCTACGAAAGGGGATCCGCGGCGTGTGTTTGTGTTTGTGTCTTGACGGGTGCAGATATTACCTCGAGTGCAGTTCCGAAGTCACGAAGGATGTGTGGGGGAGACGTGTGGCGTGAGTACGTCCGAGGGGGGATAAGGTGGGAATGAATAGTGCCCATCGAAAGCAGATGCGAAGGTAGACACATCTTACGAGGAGGTGGGTATGCCCGTTGAGAGGGTGCCGTGATCGAGTAGGCACGACCTATGATGCATACGTATGTCTACCAGGGAAAGTTGGAGGGGGCGTACGGTTTTGGGTATGAGAACTATGTAGACCTATTCATTTCTCCGATGTAAAATGTGATCATCCGTGTTGCTAGGCGTCTCCTTGGCGATTCCTAGGTGGTGAGTTGCGACTCGATTTTGCTTTTTCCAAGACACTGCTCTTGAAGCAACGATAGGTTTTGAATATGCGTATTTAATACCACCTGCCCTTTGTGTGGGTGACGTAAGCTGTTGTGGGTAATCGCCGTAAGTGCGATGACCGAAGGACGGGTGTCAGGGTACTTGTGTGCGAGCTTCTTATGAAGGTGTGCCGAGTTGTGACAACAATGGTGCCGCCGCAAATCCTGAGATTGACGTGACAAAAAGTGATATATTGTGGGGCTTGCTCTCCAAGCCAAAAAATGCACTTGATAATGGTTGCGTGGACTCTACTCTGACGCTGTATCGTGTACCGTGCAAGGATCGTAGTAAGTCGTTCACAAACACACATGGCAAGCAGGTGCCAGAAAAGATTTTGAACCTATGTGCGTGCCTTGCCTTGCATGTTGTGTCATTGAGAACTGCAAAATATTCTTGTTGGACAGAGGATGGGTGATGTGGATGTGTTCACACGTTTTTACCCACGTGACGAGCAACCACAAGAACAGGTGTTCAGACATTAGGGCGTCTAGTACCTTCGTGTTACGTCTCCTGCTGAACAACCGATAAATTAATGTTGGGTAGAAGTAGGTGGCCAACATTGGGTCACAAAAAGGTGGGGAGGCGGCGCAGGATGGGCTGTTTTTATCAAGTCTTGAGCCCTTTTCTGCGAACTGTGCCGTTGGAGCGGGAATAGAGTACTTTGATATTCTTCACGTTTGAAGCTACGGCGGTGCCTTGAAATAAGGGGAAAACGATGAAGGCTTTGCAGCAGGCGGGCGTTGTGTCGATATGGTTGTTCACGCTCGTAGGGGTGGCGAAATATAACGTTGGGTTGAAGTAGGTGATCAAATTGGGTCACAATAAGGGGGGGGGGCGCAGGATGGGCTGTTGTTTGAAGTTTGGGTTGTATTCTTGTCCCTTACCTAGATCATTCAATGTAAGTATTGGATTGGGTTGGGTGAGGCCTCCTGCACTGACAGGAGGGCCTCGCCGTGAAGTAACTCTTCGGGCTGGGCATACAGATCGCAATATGCCCAGACCCTGATCAGCAAGTTCATGAATAGAAATAGTATTCGTAGGGCGGGTGGGATGGTCTCAAATATTTCTTCCTTCTCCTCTGCTCCGGCGTATTTCGGGAGAGAGAAGGGGACTGAACAAGGAAGAGTCATTTTTCAACATGCCTCATGGGATATCTGCCTCTTCCCGATTTCGTTCCGAAATCTGGATTCGTCTCAAATCCGAGATTACTCAAGAGAACGAAACCGGCCTGCTTGTAGCTGGTATATGTGTGCCCGCCCTCGACAAGGATCCCGACGACCCACGCATTTGGTTGGGAAAGTAAGAGAGCACGTCAGACCCGAGACGGGTCTGATTGTCAACCAATCGTCGCATCGTGTTGTCTAGCTTTGAAGGCAGAGCAGAATGTTTTATGTTTCACGCCATCAGACGTGCATTCAAAACACACGACGAGATACTCTTCATCTACGTGTTCTTCGCGCCATTCGTGACAATTCAACCTTTTTTGCTGAGAAGAAAATAACTTCGAGCTCGCGGGGAAGATATTCTGTCATTTACTCTCCCCGCCCGAGAAATGTTTTCAGTCAAACCGTTGTTTCCATCGCCCGTAATTTGTATCTATCTTTCAGTCTCGCCGCTCAAACGTCCTCCCGTTCGGGGCCAGACAGCAAAAAATTACGTAATATTTAGTCACTTCTACAAACAACTACAGCCACAGCCTCGGCCATCGAGTTTGTTCCGCAAACAAAAGTACCGCTGCGCGTTTTCCGCATAGTAGACGTATACCGTTCATCTTTGGGGTCCAACCTTGCTAATGTAGGTTGTCGTCCTTAGTTTTGTCCCCCTCCCCCCTTGGGCATTCTTGAGAGTTCGCCGATCGGGCCACTCCGTGTACCGCGTCGTCATGTAAGGGCACAATGTTCAGCACGTGGGTCAAGACGAAACGCACAGGACACAGCTTTTTGCACCGGTACCGTGTAGACGCGCTCTAAACAGTTAATTACGAGGGTTGAAAAAGATTGTTGTTGTTGTTCTGTATACTATTTAGAATGCATGAACGCTTCCTACCTTCACAAGACGACAAACGCATGACCCTGTCTTGCCCTGTCAACAAGAGTTTGACGACCGCGCCTCAAACTCCGCCAAGCTACATAGACTTTCCCGGATGAAAGGTTCTCAGCCGAGATGAGGCTCTATGCCGCTAAACCTGGTGAAAAGTGACATAGACTGCATACCGAATAGCGGCCACATTGCGTCGTGACAACACAGGAGTCGTTAGACGGCGGCCGCCGCTGCACTGGAAGTATGCGCTTACTCCGTGACTGGCCGTGGCGTACATGCGCCTCCACCAGCTGCCAGGACGTCGATGCTACTCTCTGTATAGAATTCGACCTCCGTCTCCACCACCTATTTGTCAATAAATGTGGGAGATCACCCACGAGGGGAAGGTTGCACCTAGGACGGGATTTGACCTTGGTTTGCAAGTGGAGACCGATGTGTTTTGCACTGGGTTGGGCGAGCTAATGTGGCGTGTGTTCTTATGCAAGGCCGGGTAGAGATGAGACCTCGCTTACACAACAGATGCTCACCAGGCGTATGAAAGTTTTGTCGTACTCGAGTACGGTAGTCAATGTATACCTTTGCGGGATCTACACCAGACCACCAGAGTGAGGGAGATTCGCGACTTGGGTAGAATGAATGAAAATCTCAACGACATTCCTGCCGTTCGTACTACTTACTGTATCTCGGATAAATTGGCAAGTAGGAAAGTACGAACAAGCCTGTAGACAGGTGTTTGTCAAGAAACACAATGACCAGTAAACTACTAGTCGGCGCTGACTACACAGGTGGACGTCGACCCCCCTTCCCCAAAATGTCGGATGCCTTCGTCCCCTTGTGGACACCTTGACAAGGCCGAATACCTTGGAGAAGACAACCAAGGCCTCGAAAGGGGAGAAATCGAGGTATTTTTGAGGCCTTGGTTGTCTTCTCCAAGGTGTTCAACCTTGTCACGGTCTCCACAAAGGGGCGAGGGCATCCGACATTTTGGGGAAGGGGGGTGGATGTCCAACCGTGTAGTGATCTAGTGGTCATCGTGCTTTTCACAGTGTTAAGACTAGGCATGATATTATCTTTGTGCGAGCGAACGATGTCGATACTCTGTGTTCTTCGAGCCGGAGATAGTGAGTGTCGGATAAAGTTGGGCGGAGGAGTGTACGAGCGTGAGTCTTAACCATAGGGAAAGGAACATTTTCAGTTGTTGTTTGCCGGAGCTGCACTACTGTACATGTGGCACGTGCACTATGTGACCGGCTGGTGGAAGGGTACGAAGATAAGAGCGTTGCACCTCGCGGCTATTCACGACGAGGAGACACAATACGGCACGGCCGAGGCTTGTACATCGTGATTAGTACGGTACCTCCTTCAGAGAATGAGAGTACCGATGAGAATGTTTCGTGTCTTAGACTAGAACCGCAGAGACTTGGACCAGGGCATCCTCATCGCGACGCCCGGGAAGAAGAACGTTTTGTCTGCAGAGAATCCTTGAATGTGAGAGGGGAAGTAAGTGTGTCTCTACCTCCAATGCCGAATTCACCCCGGGCAGAGTATTGACTGAGGCTGGGGCAAATGTCGCACACGTGTTGCCATCACGAGTTTTACCCACACCCAAGGTCTAGTCCTACTTGGTTTTGCCCCATTGGGTACGCATATATTCTTCACTATGTCGTACGGGCACTCTTGTCCCCTTTGTCCACTGACATCACACGATGATTCCTGTGGTGAACTCATTCCCCACCGTCCACGTCGAATATTGACATTCCAAAGACACATTCAATACCTGTCGGGTTTGGTTTCACCCTGCCTTGGGCACGAGGTTCTGCCAACCATGTGTGTAACATGTGACTATTCGTACTGCAGCCGACATGGCGGGGCTGTGCTGTACGTAGTATGGGAAGAGTTTCCGCCGATGGTCACGCCCCCACCCTCCCACCCTTCCAACCAAAACATTCAAACAATACTATTCGCGCTCTCGTGAGTCTTCAAAGCACCTACGGCACACCTCTTCTCGCTCGAATACCCTAACATGTAGGGGACACGTTACGTCACCGTGCCACAGGATGTAAACGGTACCCATTTCGCTACGATCTTGGTGCCTCCAAAGATTTTCACCATGCCGAGGACACCACCGTCACCGCCGACACCGCCGACACCGCCGACACCGCCCACACCGCCGACACCGCCGCAACCACCGCCACCGCCCCCACAGCCGATGTCTCGACCGCATGAGAATTTCAGGAAACCATCATTGTGCCGACCAACTAAAATGGACTATGTAGCTAGTGCTTTATTCCTTTTACTTCTTGTGTCCCCCGGTCCTGCGTTGGGCTCCTTCGATGATGCACGGGGCTTTAGCACCACGGTCGGAGCAACGACCCTGGCTCTGGAGGACACCGGTGACGCAGCAGTCCTCCCCGCTCAATCCGCGGGGTAGGTTCTTCCTGCATTCAATGCCACCGCACTCCCCGCATCCCAGCTGTTGGTAGAGGGAGCACGGAAGTGGGGAAAAGGGGTTTAACCAGCGTTACACAGCGTTACAGGGGATTTTGAGCCACGGGGCTCTTCAGCAGGTCTATGCTTTCATTCAGCACCAACGAGCAATGCGATTGCTATTGAAGTCGGCATGTACACTTGTCCTCAAATCGGGACTATTCCTCACCGGGCAGCAGACCGTGCCCTCGTCGTTGTGGCCGACGCGTCCTTTCATGCCCGGGTGGTAGACGTGGCAACTCTTCTGAGGTGGGCTCGGCTTCTTCTTGGGGGGGCTCGGCTTCTTCTTGGGCGGGCTCGGCTTCTTCTTGGGCGGGCTCGGCTTCTTCTTGGGGGGGCTCGGCTTCTTCTTGGGCGGGCTCGGCTTCTTCTTGGGCGGGCTCGGCTTCTTCTTGGGCGGGCCCGGTTTCGTCGGCCGGGAAGGCTTCCCTAGAGAATGGGGTGGTGATGGAATGTGCTCAGTGTGTGTGATGATAGTTAGCTGTGGATTACCTTTGAAGGCCACACGCGCTGGGCACACGTTCGCTCGTTGGTACGCATCGACGTGCACGTGTACACCACAGTACTACTTTCGAATTTCAAAACTTAGTTGTAGCGCGTGCCGTTTTGACACTCGACACGGTACCAACGGAAGTTCGTGGGTCTTATCAGTAGAGCATCAGACGGGAGAGCATGTCTCGGGGAGATACATCGGTCGGAACAATGACATGGGGCAAACTGGCGCCTGTGCAGGAAGTTGAGCCGATGGAAACCAATGAACTCACAACGAGAAATATTTGCTCTATAACTGCAACTGTAGGGTACGCTGTGTGAAGTCTTGTGAAACTCTGATGCCCCTTGAGCACATACGCACGATCAGGGTTGCTCAGGACACAGTGCGGGTTGATGGGTTTGTAGGCGAAGTCAAGTGACAGTGCGGGCGCTAGCGGCCAAGCGTGTTGCCACCAGAGCGACCCACGCTTGGTCGATAGCTCGGGTAAATAGAGACGAGAATCACGGCGTCTGGTCGACTCGCTAACTAATGCGATGCTTACCATACACGCATGTGATTTTTCCCCACGAGCGCGTCCGGTGTTGTGGTTCACTAGTATGTATGCATCGTCCGGTTCCTCTCTCTTGGACATGAGAATTCATACCAAGACGACACGCCACGTGACATATGGTCGGGCTGCGCCATGTACACCGACAGAGTTCCCACCCCCCAACCATGTCGCGAAATACTGATTGCCTAGTGTGCTTTGACAGGCCGGTTTGTCCCTGAGCCCATCCAACCACAATGGCCCTTCCACGTCCGTCCGTGAGTCTTCAACGTACCCAAGGCATAACTTCGTTTCTGATACCCTCGGGGCGCACTACTGTAGTGCAAACCATACCCGGTTCGGTACGTTCGTGCTGCCTCCGACTTGGACGTCTGGACGTGCCGAGGGCACGGCCGTTGGTTTCTCGGCCGCATCTACATAGACGGACAACGAAATATCACGGTTCCGACCGACCAAGCTTCAAGCCTTTCCCCTTGTGCTCCCTGGACTTACCGGGTCCTCGTTTGATGATGCACGGGGCTTTAGCACCACGGTCGGAGCACCGGCCCTGGCTCTGGAGGACACCGGTGACGCAGCAGTCCTCCCCGCTCAATCCGGGGGGTAGGTTCTTCCTGCATTCAATGCCACCGCACTCCCCGCATCCCAGCTGTTGGTAGAGGGAGCACGGGAGGAGGGGGAAAGGGGGTTTCACCAGCGTTACACAGCGTTACAGGGGATTTTGAGCCACGGGGCTCTTCAGCAGGTCTATGCGTTCATTCAGCACCAACGAGCAATGCGATTGCTATTGAAGTCGGCATGTACACTTGTCCTCAAATCGGGACTATTCCTCACCGGGCAGCAGACCGTGCCCTCGTCGTTGTGGCCGACGCGTCCTTTCATGCCCGGGTGGTAGACATGGCAACTCTTCTGAGGTGGGCTCGGCTTCTTCTTGGGCAGGCTCGGCTTCTTCTTGGGCGGGCTCGGCTTTTTCTTGGGGGGGCTCGGCTTCTTCTTGGGCGGGCCCGGTTTCGTCGGCCGGGAAGGCTTCCCTAGAGAATGGGGTGGTGATGGAATGTGCTCAGTGTGTGTGATGATTGTTAGCTGTGGATTACCTTTGAAGGCCACACGCGCTGGGCACACGTTCGCTCGTTGGTACGCATCGACGTGCACGTGTACACCA
>FN648415.1:2392-118856 GCA_000310025.1 Ectocarpus siliculosus
GCCCAAGGACTCCTTTCTCAACCCTGTCGCAACCCTTAACCTTGCCACGGCCTAAAATGATGGCAGGGCGATGTCCCCTTCACCCTGCACAGGGGGGGGGGGGGTAGCCCAAGGTCTTCATTGTCAACCCTGTGTAACCCATACTACCTTGTAGGAGGCGCAACCCTGACAAGGCCCCATGACCCAACCCGTACAGGGGGTGGTGATGTGTAGCAGGTTCATGACTGGCAACCCTAGCACGGCGCAGCACCTTGCCAAGACCCGAGCCCCCCACCTTGCTAACACCCCGACCCTAACAGGGTATGGACGAGAACCTACCCCAGGGTGTCGTAAGGTGCAAGGTAGAA
Source organism: Ectocarpus siliculosus (assembly GCA_000310025.1). Lineage (NCBI taxonomy): Eukaryota > Phaeophyceae > Ectocarpales > Ectocarpaceae > Ectocarpus > Ectocarpus siliculosus. Next base: position 2,740 of record FN648415.1, read on the forward strand.
TGGGATGATGGACCTCGACCCCCCACAACCTCGAAGACCTTACCAAGGTCCTTTCCGGTACCTTGTAGTCGCTATGCACCCTGTGCAACCCCTCCACAGGGTGCCTACAGGGTTGACCACCTTGCCAAGGGTTCCCCAAGGTTAGCCGAGTGGCCACCGGTGTAGTACCTGTCTTTCTCTCGCCTATCGCCGTTGGGGTCCCAACAACATCGAACGTCAACAGCAATCGTTTTGCTTCTTGCTGAGTAAGAGGCTTTACCCGTGTACCCGGCTGCTGCATGTGAGGCGATGGGCGCTGCCTCTTTACTTGAAGCAACGGGGGCATGGCCCCTATACTGTTTGCTGCATGCTGTGCTATGTGACAACTTCCAGCAGTTCAGAGCGGCGACGGTGGTTTTTGTATGCTCTCTTTTGCCACCTCCCTGAAGCCTGTCGCGTCGGGCTCACTTGTCTTTGTTGTCCCTTCTTTCTTTTTTTCAGCTTGCTTTTTGGGGTCCGCCGGTCATCGAACCACCCATTAGTTCAGTTTTAAATGTTATTGTCGCTGTTGTTGTTGTTGTTGTTGTCTTCACACTAAAAACCGTTCCGATCTCTCTCTACCCAGTACCTTCGTATGTCCGTACTGATCCAACACTTGACGCGGTCGATTCCTCCCGTGGTCACAGGCTAACTTACCCTAAAAAGGTACGCTAAAACAAACTGGCCCCGAGAGGTCTGCAAGTCAATAGAAATCAACGACGGATATTCTTTGGAAGGGGGTGTTTACTTGCCATGTCTATGACTGCACAGGTAGACAAATGGCTAGGGTCAAAATCCTCCAGAGGATAGGTGAAACCGCAACTCTCAGAGGATTGCCCTAAAAAGCAAAAGCTCTGATTTGGTAAAAAGGTTATCCCCCCAGAGGAAACCCCTCCCACCGAAAGCTCTGGAGGAACACCGCCCGAAATCCTCTGGAGGATCGTTGGAATAAGTACTCCACGAGGAATACATTACAACTTCCTCCAGAGGATTTCGGACAGTGATCCTCAAGAGCTTTCGGTGGGAGGGGTTTCCTCTGGGGGGATAACCTTTTTACCAAATCAGAGCTTCCACTTTTTTTGACAATCCTCTAGAGGATGGCGGTTTGGATTCCAAAGAAAACCTCCAGAGGAATAGCCAGAGAACTTCCCCGGGAGGGAGTGGGGGACAATATGTCCGCTGGAGCATGTGGTGCGTTTCTTCTAGTGGAGACTGCTGGGAACAATGTACGTTCTGTTGTTCACGTCTTTTTTGTCGCTCTCTGATAATATCCTCTGAGGGGGGTGTACGATTTACGCCCGTTGCATATATTCATTTGAATTGATCGCTTAGAAGCAACACACACCAGGTAAGGGCCGTTTTTAACTAGCCAATAGACTGTGACTGAACAGAAAAGCAAAAGCTCAAGCATCAACAATTACTACGGCCGTCGACATTGAAACAGGGCAACCTTCCAAATATCTTTCCCAAACCACGAACATCTTACGACTTACTGCGGAATAGGTGCATCCTCGTGACGGAAAACAAGAACGAAATTATTGAGCACCACCGAAGAAACACGGCTGCCTATATACGCACGTGCTCAAAGAGAACTACAGTGCCTTATCAACAAAAAAACAATAACGAAATCTCTACACCAAGGCAAAGCGCTACACTTCGTTGCGAATCACCTCGCCCAACAGTATGTCGCCAAGTCAAAGACTATCCCCATCAACTATTGTAACGAAACAACACACAAACATGGGTGGATAACAAGTGGGCGGGGTACATCCCCGCGACGGAAAACTGAAAAACGAAGAAAAACGACTGTCTACAAATGTGCCCGAGATAATTCGTTGGCCGCCGCACCGCCAGCATTCATTCCTAAATAGACAAGTCGAAAGACTGTCCCCGTCAACTGCTGTAAAACCGAACTGCCAATAGGCGCATGGGAACGTACACGGCGTTGCTGAAAACATCACTAGACACGTACGGGCGTAGCTCTGAGCCCAAAAAGCTTCAGGAAACCGACACCCCTTGCATGCGCCAGCAACTCTTAATCTACTCAAAACCATGCCCGAAACGCACCCTCGCAACATCGCACGAGGGATGCACCAGAAAGACACAATTCTTCACCGATGTCGTTCGCGCAACAGCCCCAAGGTCTCGGTACAACTACTTTGCAACACGATCGGCCATACAGAAACATTTTGCAGGCCACCTCCTACCGCATCTCTTGCGGGAATAGCGGGTGCAGCAGATATTCAGCTTGAGAACCGGTTACCTCATCACACCAATGCAACACAACAGGGGGAGGGGGGGGGGGGTACTCATAGTCGTGCATGCCGTAGTCGTTAGACCATTGACCTCACATCCCTACAAAGCCGGGACGGAGCACGCCGGGTTCTCAGGCTCTCACATCACCACGCGCGAAACACAACAACAGGAGGGACGAATAAAGTAGCCACATACATAATGTCTGAACCCAAGAACTCACATGTAACGAAGCAACCAGCAAGGTTGCCTGTGGATTCCTACACCTCAGCCTTCAAATGTCAAAAAGCAACAAAACAGCCCCACACTCAATCTCCCCCCGAGCCTCTGTTTTTGACCATCTTCCGAGCCTCCGCTTCATTGGTTGCCTGCGGCATTGGTTGCCCACTGCAGTTCTCTCTCTCCTGCTCCCTTGTATACAACTCTCCTCGCCACCGCTATCGCGTGATGATCCAATTCTAACAACGACGTCCGACGGGGGGGGGGCGGGATAGAGAGAGATGTAAGAGATGGTTGATCGCGTGTAGCGAGAAATCAACCTCATGAAATGTAGGTGCTCCCTGCCAACAAAAGGAGGCGCCAAGACTGACGTGCGTATTGCAGCGGATAAGTGGGTTAACCCGATGCTACTGTACAACACACAACGTTTTTCCCCAAAGAAAACAGTTTTTTTTGTTCCATCGCACACCGCCAGAGAACTGAGTGCTGCAGAACTTCCCCGATGACAAAAAATGCAATCACGTGTCGGTCCCGGTCCTCGCCACTAGGGTAGGATACTCGTCGTCATTCAGAGTCACAAGAGAATAACATCCTACATACAAGTCATCGCAAATGACATGGCACTCTCACAAAACAACGAAACAATGACAACATTCACCTGCCCGTCCCCGTCCTCTCTAGGAGTGTAGCTCTCCTCCACGCTGTTGTCGCTGCCTCGTCTGTTGCTGCCGCTGCCGTTGCCGCCCCTGTTTCTCCTGCCGCAATCCCTCCTTTGCTGCTGCGGCTTCTCCTGTTTAAGAACAAAAAAAACACAGGAAAGCAAATGATAGAACCTCGACACGTTAGAGAAGAGAACGTTGCCTTGTCGTGTAATAGGAGACACCAGAAACACTAAAAACATGGTATTTCAAAGTATATCAATCAACGCCTCCCCTGCAAAAACTACGCTACATAGGTCAAACCAGCACGTGTTCCGTGGAGGAACTCGAAATAAAAACCTCACGGGCAAAAAGAACGAAGGACGCGGAACCTCCCCTCCCTCCAACCAAGACACGCGGCGAAGTAGCGCTTCCAATCAGCAGTAACGCACCATTCGTCCTCCAACTGAGCAAGCAGACATACCAAACACTTGAAAGAGCTCCGATTCAACAGCTCCCCTGTACAAACAATATTTTGCCAGGCAGATGCGACCACTTCCGGGGAGCAAAAACGCCAACCAAAGACTCCACCTTTTGTCTCGCCGGTGCGAGATTCGAAATGGGCTATCGTCGGTGTCTGGGTCCACTGCCACCGCCGGCGCGGGCGCCGCCGCCCCGCCCGTGCTCGCTCCCAGTTCCATCATGTCAAACGGCGGGTCGCCTTCGCCGCCGCTGCCACCGCCCCTGCCGGTGGTCGCGGACAGGCTCGACCTCCCCACCCTCGAGGCGGACAACTACCGGCTGCTGAAGCTGCCGCTGCTGCGGTTTACCGCATCCGAGGTTTCCTGATCGCGGTGACGGTGACGGTGACGGTTACGGAGTTGTTATTGGAGATGGCATTATATTGCAGGGGGGGTGAGTGCTCGATTCCTGCGAGCCGCAGTGGATGCACTGACCCCGATCGTGGTTGTGCATGTTATTTGCAGGTTGAGCAAGCCAAGACAACTTTCTTGCGGAAAAACTCGAAGGACGAACAAAGAAAAAGGGGGGGGGGTGGTTGGAAGATGTTCAAGCAGCTCGTTTCACACGCCACTTCAGGTGGCGCCGAAGAAAGTCCAGGAGCAGCACTCTCAGCACCCGTATTTTAATGACGCAAAATGTATCCGCCGTTGATCCATGAGGCGCGAGCTTGAGGGTTCGGCATCCAACTACATAATCCAACAACTGACTACTTTCTGTCTCCTGAACAACAAGTCGCACGACTACAAAGATATCCTGTTTGCTTCCTGCGCCGGCTTCGCTACTGCTGCTGCTTAGCTGTTGCTGCTGCCTCGACCATGTAAATTTGATTTTAAGTAGCAGGTTGTGCACGTACTACTGCTGTTGGTGGCGGCTGTGGGCGTGACGCACAACAAATATCCCTCGCCGTCACGAATATATGCTCGTCAACGGAAAAAGCAACCAGAAGCAAGCCACCAAGTCGTCTTGCGGAGGTAAGCTTCTTCAGCACAAGCTGTTGGACGAGTTTCAGCGCTATATAAGCTTTCTTGCCCAGAGCTATGCATAGAGCATCGAGAGAGACAGCAGTTCCGAAGTAAACGCCTTTCGATTTTTTTTAATGCCTTGCGTAGATAATAGAACGCGGTGTTTTAGTGTCGGAACCCCGCCGTCGCTAGCGGGACACATGTTTTTTGTACTAAAATTAAGGCTGATACTTTTGGTTAAGTCGGTGGGGGGACACATTTGAAAAGGGGCACACATCACCTGCGATCTTGGCAACACACAGCAGACACAGCACACCCGGCACCCAGCACATAGCACACAGAGCAGGAGGAGTGTGTGGGACATGGAAGCAACACCCCCTCGCTGCTGCTACTGCTGCTGCGGCTGTGCCGCAAGCACACAGCTACTGCTGCTGCTGTAGCAATGTAGCGGCCGGGAAAGAAGCGGCGATGATGCATGATGGTCAGACGCAAACAAGCAATGTACGGTTGGCGCACTGGCGCAGTGGCACCATTATACACTCCACTCTAGCAACTGCTGCTGTTCTTTTGTGTATGATGGTCTGGTGTGGTGCAGAATGACTGGGTGAGACAGAGATCAGGCAGATCAGACAGAGATGGTTCTGATGCTCGATTTTTGCCTTTGAGAGTTCGTGTGTACAGCAGCAGCAGAGAAACAGGCGGGATCTTTCACTGCACACATCATCACAGGCGCGGATTTCAAGGCGGCACCACTTCCCTCGACATGTTGGTTGCTCGAATCACCGCTGTGGTGCCGCTTGCTGCACTTGGCTGCCGCTGGCCTCCTGTTGAGACGATGGCGTGCTTGCTACTCAAAAAGTGTTGAAATGCTACAAACAGCAGATAGACACATCATGATTTTTTTTTGACAAGTGCTGCTGTTTTGCAGGGGGACAATCAATCAGTGCGCAGACACATCTAGGTCATCTCCGGCTCACTCTGCATCATCTGCAGCAACCCACTTGTGAATCGACGTCGTGCTCGTCGAGATACAGACTTCTTATAGGTGTTTTGAGAGAAAGGCCTAGACTTTCTTCCTTTTTTTTCTTTTTTTTCCAGGCGCCGCCATGAAAAAATCGCCCACACAGGGTACAGCCCAGGTTTGCCCAGGTGGAACTACCCATGGTACCGCGCCCGATGGTTTGGCTAGCATGAACTCAGGACTGCGCTGGTCTGTAAGCTTTGGCCAGACGCATACATAGTGCAGGCGCATAGTGCATGTGACAAGCTGTGATGTTGAGCACGTGGGCCCCTCCTCGTCGTACGGTCTCAAACCAGGAGCAAACCACACACCCTCCCCCGCGGAGAATGAAGCAAGCCCCAAGCAACGACACCCACGGAATCACCAAAACACGTTCGCACAGGGCCTTCTCGGCCTATTTCATCCCTCTACTATACTGACATTCACATTGCGGCACTTACCTCGAACAAGCCGCGGGATCGTAAGGAGGAGGTGGTCTTCTCTCTGTCTCGTCCCTGCCAAGGCTCTTTCCAGGTCCATTGTTGTCAGAGCCTTGCTCGTGAAAACCAAGCAGGATGGCACACATTCTGCTCGGGTCATGATGCTGTGGTGTGTGGACGTCGATGTACAGTGGCAGCGGTCTGCGGAGGCTGGTGCTCATCGCTCATCGTGCATATGTGCGTGCCGGGGTGTGTGTGTCACATGGTCAGCCAACGGCCGACAAGCAAAAACACAACGGCCGAAGGGGGCTCGTGTCTGAATCGCGACACCCCATTTTGGAGCCCCGACTCCCCCGACCGCCTTTTGGCCAATTTTGCTGTGCCCACCACGGCGCCTTCCTCCGCGCACACCTGCTGCCTGCGCTTCCTCTTTGTGTACAGCGGCACCGGCGAGGAACCATCCTCGGGCTGTGTCTCGCAGCAGCACCGCAGCATGTATGCTGGAGTGTTTACTTGCTGACTCGTGCAGCCGGTGGCCTATGTTGTCGTCGTTTTTTTTTTGTTTTGTGCTCTGTGCTGCTGTGATGGAGCCAAAGCCGCAGCCGTGATATTTTTCAGCTGATAATTTCCTTCCCCAGAGCAACAGACATCATCATGCCCAACAAACAGAGGACATTTAGAAACCAACACCCTCCGGAGGAACAACCCGCCGGAAGAACCCTCCCGACGATTGTTACGGCGGTACCCCGCGAGCATTGTTTCAGGTGCTTTCATCCAGCGGATACATCTGCATCTATCTTTGTAGAAGTTCACATTCATTCCTCTCCTGGAGGATATCATCATTGTCCAGTAACCTCTGGAGGAACTTGGACACCCTCCACCTTCCCGAGGAATGCAAGTCTGATACCTCAGGAGGAATATTTTCGGGCTTTTTCCCCAGGAGGAAAATAGACTACTGTACCGCCTCGACGAAGCAACAATGGCTTCCTCCGAGGGAAAATCGTAATCCAGTCAACTCTAGCGGATTCAAATTTCAGATTCCCCCTGGAGGATTGTTAAGTGTTGCCCTCCGAGGAACTGTTCGACATTTTTCCTCTAGAGCAACCCGTTCTTGATGTAATGTTCTGGAGGCTGCCGAATCTGCTCCCTCTGTGGAAATCGTGCTTTCAAATCCTCGGAAGACACCGATTGCCTACCCTCCGAGAAATACGTGAGATATGTACCCCCCAGAGTACCGTTTCTCAGGCAATGCTCTGGAGGATGCTGTATATCGTTCCCTCGGGAGGATTTTTTTTTATTTATCCTCGGAAGGGGCCGATTGTCTTCCCTCCGAGCTTTGTTTGGATTTTTCCCTCGGAGTGTATCGTGCACAAATCCTCTAGAGGGTTAAATATCCTCCAGAGGATTTCGAACCCTCTAGAGGATTATTTTTCCTCAGAGGAATATGGGTGGGTAGCCATTTGTCTATCTGTGTGGGCCCTGCAAGTTTCACAATTCTGAAGCTTTTCTGAAGCTAATTGAAACAGTAGTGTCATCGTGGGATATCCGAGCGGTGGAGAATCAATCTCAAATCATGACCCGTCCCCGAGTTTGAGCAGCTTCCGCCTCCGGTGGCCGGCGAGAGTCGGCCTTCACCCTTCCTTGCCTGTTTCGCCATGGGAATGGCCGGTTGATGAACAGCGAAAGAGGGTCCTGCGTGCTGCGCGCCACCACCTTTTGTTTTTTGCGTTTGTAATTGTGATTTTCTTCCTGAGTGACCGCTGTACACAACATGCGGCTGCTGCTGTACACATACTTGCGGTTGCTGCAGTATATGCTCGGGATGTACGGCAAAGGTTGTAAGGTTATCGTCTCTGTTGTTTTGGGCTGCACGCGTTGCTCGCGTGTAGGCGATGCGCGTCTCCTACTTTTTTCCAGTGTCGTTGTCGGCAGCACAGTTAGTTGAAGAGACAAACAACAACAGAGGGTTCGCTTAGTTTTTTTTGTTTTGCTGCATGCATGCCTGGGTGTATGCATCGGCAAGCGTATTGCTTCCTTACCTTGAGTCTGCTGCGTAGTCGTAATTTGAGCGATAAGCAATGTAGATGGCAGCACAATCTTATTTACTACGTTCTGAAGCTTTAGCTTCAGTCTCATCTTTCAATATCCGTGAGGCTCGGATAGACCCGAATGGCGTGGCTCTTTACGCCGTGGAATCCGTCTCCCGCGGCATCCTGAGCCCAGGTTGTGCTGGAGCAGTGGAAGAACCAGGAGGCACGTGCGAGCCGTGTGTTGACATCAAGGGTACAATGTAGTAAGGTTTCTAGAGGTGAGACCACGTAGCGAAAAAAACGCGAAATAGGAAGGCACAACTAGGAAGGCAAGACCATTTATATGTCGTACCCTCATTCCACCACACATCATGTACTTTTTTTTTATTGGATTGTTCCCTCTGCACCCCTTCCGTCTTGGAGCAGATCTGGTTCAATGAACATCGTTGGAGCCAGAAGACTCAAGGTTGAAGCACCTTGCTCTAGATTTGTTGACTCCTCACCAGCAACGAGGCAGGCTGACGCGGTGGAAGAAGAAGTTCGAAGTGCAGAAACTCTACACTTTGAACCAACTCAGGAAGTGCGCGGCTTTGCATGGTCGTGTTGCACTCGCCAAGAGTATCTTCATTTACATGGCAGACAATGACGTGAATGGCATTCGAAGGTTGATGGCTCAAGCGCGGCGAGATGGCTTGTCGCTGAGTGGTATCATGCATATGTTAGAGCAGGCCGTGAATGGCAAGTATAGTGCCAAAGGGTTCAACGAGGATGAGTTTGACTTGGCAATACTGGAGGGGCTTCGGGGAGTGGATAATAAGTACCATCCAAGACAAATTGCTATTATTTGTGGATGGGTGTTGCACGTGGCGAAGGTGATTCAACCGCCGTAGGCTCATCGACAGCCCCTCTTCGGTATGTTGCCGGCTTGAGTAAGCTTGGAATGATGACGTTTCGACGCATGGGTGGGTATGTGTCATTTGGTTGTGTCCTTTCGCCACATTCGACCGAGGTCAAATGTCGTCAACTTGTCGCAGAGGCTTGGAGAAGTTCTAAGTTACTTGTAGCTGAGGGGTTGTCCCCAAGCACTACTGCTGCTGTACCTCAAGACTTGAAAACCAAATAATAGGTGTCCCCAGCCCATCACAGCTTATTTCAGTACATGAAGTTGCAATCTACACAGTAACAAGGTCCTGCTTGCACGTCGTGCCGTAAACACCACCACACGCAAGCACACGCAATTGAGAAGGAGAAAGCCAAAAGAAGGCCTGTACGAAAATATTCCCAAAAGAAAACTTTTTTCACACCCCTCCCGGGGGCGGGGGGGGGGGTAGGGTTAGGGGCGTTTCATACATTCCAAATTTTTGTTCAAATGTACAAATTTTCCGAAAATCCGGACATTGCACGGAGGCGTTTGTCCAAATATATTCAAAAAATCCGGAACGAACCTGGGCCCGAAAATTTGTACCCACTAGCTTCCAAATTTCCATATTTTCCAGCATACTGGCGGCATCGGTCCTACAACCCCCTGTCAAGGGTGCCACAGGCCGTACCACAAGGGCTAGACAACAGCAGATCTAGCTGAGATGTTGTCTGAGCTATGGCGGCCGGCAGCAAACGTGGTGAGACTCCTGTTGCGGTGTTTTTTTCTCGACGGGGCAGCGCGCGCCTGCCCATGTCCGATCGAGAGGAAATGCTCCTGACGAGGTGCACGTAGCAGCTATCTCACCACGACAGCAGGGCTGAGCACAGGTGTGGTCATGTCGATGCTCGTTCATGGCCTTGTTCCCAAGACGCAGCAGACTGCTGTCGTGCCGCGGCGCCTAAATGGGGACGAGCAAATACTTCCGTGCTTCCTTGCGGACATCTGTAGGCGGCGACACTCTCGAGGATGGAGGTACGCATCGATGAACGAGTACGCGTTTAACTGGAGCCGCTGGCACATACCCTGAGCACAAGGACGAGTCTACCAGGCAAGTGGGAAGAGATGGAGGCAGACGGGCATGCCCTGTTCGTCTCCAGTAACCCGTTTGCGCTTTGGTTCCCCGCCCTCTGCTTTTATTCTACTGCTGCAGTGACCCGCTCTTTTTCCTGTCATGTGCTGTGGTGAACCGATGCGCATATCTGCTCCTGTTTATGCATACACCATGCGTCCATCCTTTGAATATCCGCCCGCTGTCACGCTGGCTGGAAATTGCAACCTCTTCTACTGAGGCTCAACCTTTGTATAAGTACCTGGGTCCATCAGTTTTTCGGTGTCTTACTGCTGTAGTTCTTGTAGACTCCATGTATTTCTGTATTCGGTGTTGTTGCTCATCGAACACGGCTGGCTGCTGTGCTGTAGCATCGCATCATGTGCAGGAACATGCGACGGCCTTGGCGCGCTGTCGCAGATTCGTTCGCCTTGCCTACTTGTGGCGGATATGGTCGAGAGCTTCATACTTCGACCTCACCGTGCGATTAACTTTGCGGAGGAACTGACCTTCGTGTCCCGTGGCACCAACGACGAAACCGTTCTATGCACGCCTAGCCGGCGGACCTACTGCTGCTTGCTGTGGAGGTATGTGCGGCATCTACACACACTGATGTGACACCTCTTCAGCCAACTGCTGTCAGCGTTGCTGTAAACGAACGCGTGAAATTGCCCGTAACAGCAGCAAAAGGGTCAGTTGGGTCTGTATTGGCGTGGGCACAGCACCAGCAGTATCGTAGCGTTCGTTTACTGCGATGTACTGTAGATTCGAACCACGCCACTGGTTGTAGATCTAGATCGCTCCTGGACTGCTTGTAGCCCGTTGAGTCGACTCCAGAGGCGGAGCTTGCGTTGGAGCTGCAACCTAGGTAGGGGTGAACGTATTGCGTATTTCGGCAAACCCTGTGGAGCATTGTCGGAAGGAAGGGGTTTGAAGCAGACAACCAACTTGAGACAGCCGTCCTCTTTAGCAACGCCGTTTTAGCGCTGACTCTATTGGACATGAAACGCTTTTTTGGGCGCGGGTTTCCCACTCATTTTTCAATGGTAGTCTTTCTGTGCGTGTATTTATTTTTCCTTGATATCCTACCTGAAGTACACATTTCAGGGACAGGGTGCATGTTGGCGACCTGATCGATGGTTGGGACTGCCTGAAGCAACTGCCAACAAATCCGCAACTTGGACCAAACGAAATGTCCTGGCCGTGGTGTCTGTGGAAGCGAGTACATGAGTGACACAGGTTGACTTAGGTACCCCGTCCGGAACCCAATTTGTTTCGCGGTGTTTCGGTACTGGTTTGTGCTGTTTAATTTGACTCGTGGGTTATCTTTCGACCTGAGTCACAAACCCAAAAAAGTTGAGAATTCAATATTGTCTGCAAGGGCTTCAACCCTTCCCTTCCAACACCCTAGACCCACCTACAACAACAGATACCGGCTATTCCTGCGTGTGCCTCCCGAAACCGTCTTTCGAAAAAAAGGCCGAAAACACCGCGGGGTTTCCATTCGGGATTTTGTGTAAGTACCTGGTACTACTTCGAGTAACGTATGGTGCAGGACATGAAGTGGGACGAGGGGTGCTTCCCGAGACGCTACGCTAACTGAAGAGAAACAGTAACAACGAGGCATCGCCGTCATCCCCCCAACCCTCTTCACCCACCCCTTACCCCAGCCGTGGGCCTCCTGCGAGTATTTATTTTGTTATTGCGACATTAATTTGTTCGGGACAAATATTGATAATGCTCCTTTCGTGCGGTGGGTCCTGGGTTGTGAGTTGGATGCATGGCATCAGCTAACCGGAACCCAACTGTTGTGTTGTTATCTTGCCCCTGCGAATTTCGTCTTCATCTAATGCTTAAGGCGAGCATCCAACGATGCGTTGCCGACTAAACATCAAGAACACTGGCATGGATAAGCGAGCGGGGTCCGGCGAAGTCGACACGCGCATGACGATGACGATACTGCTTGACGAACAGCGTGGATACCGTCCGGACACAACCTGGTCCGGGCTAGGAAATGATTTGGTCGGGCGGGCGGGGAATGTTGCGTGGACGTGCTGCCTCGAGGAGACTGTAGATTTGGGATCGTGGGCAGGGGGTAGAGGAGCCCTGGCTTGGGCTGGGTCGGTGACGGCGGAGGGCGACAGGAGCTTGTGTATTTGCTGTGCGGGGGGGGGTGTTGTTGTCTAGGTTGGGACCAAGGGGGTCATCAGCGAGAGGGAGGCGGTGGACGAACGAGGGATTGTCGGGTTGGGTTGCGCCATTTTGACAAGCACACACTGGCCGCTACACGGACAAGGGCAGCGAGAACGTTTCGGGAGGCAGTCTTCCATTTGGAGTTGATTTTTGTTTGCTGTCTTCTTCATGGAGAGGTGCTGTGTAAGGTTTTCTTATGTCCAACACCAGCCCTTATCACAAAACGCTGAAGGAGTACGTGGCAGGCAAATATCCCCCTGCGATGTGCACTCGCAGCCTTTGCGCTTGGTGTCTTTGCTTGGTTTTTTGTTGTTCCTGTTCTCAGTGTGCTGCTGCAAAGCACCGGGTAGAGGTGCTTGCCTATACGACGGTTTTGTGGCTTGGTGTGCTCTTTCAATAAATAAAAGCGAATAGGTTGTGCGGATCGCATGCAGATCACGAGCGTTCTTGGTGACGTCGTGATAGCACACCCCCCACACTAAATTTATGGTTGAAGGGGTTATTGTTGCGGAATGAGGACTGCCACCCTACGGAGGTGAATGAAACGATGAAGATGCCGGGAGAAATGCCTCGGGCATTGGCCAACCGCGTAAGAAAAAAACTATAATGCCCCAGGGCGAACTCAAAGTTTTGAGCTTCGGCGAGTTTTTTTGGGGGGAGATTATCATGGAGGGGGGTGTTCTGTACGGCAAGTGACGTGCTAGACCGCACGAAATAGATCAAGCTCCTGTGGGGAGGTGGCGTTTGTAGTTTACACACCACGAACAACCAAATGTTGGGGATCTTATTCACGTGGAAGAATGCGTTTGACTCTTCAAGGAAAGTGCAGCATACCATGACCACCGCAGCATGACTAGTGCGATCTCCATTCTCTTCCTGAAAATCACGCACGTGGCAGATCGCCCCAAAGAAGGAGTCCACGTGAAAACGACATACACAAGGAACCACACACGTCGCCACGCTGACTGGCCCTTCGTCAAGCGTGCTACTAAACGAAAAAATAAAAAAATGCCGGGCATGGGGTGTCAGGCAGAAGTGTATTTTGGAGCATCGGCTCAGCTCTCTTTCCTGTTACCCCCAGTACGAACGCATGCCACAAAAATATTTGCACCTATGTCAGCAAGGTGCCATTCAAATCTCACGCAATGCTTGGTTCCTGAAGAGAACCTTTGCCTACAAATATTTATTGCGTATAGCACGACAACGCAAATTACGAATGCCTTGCTTCGTCTTTGAAAACAAGTACACACGCTACCATTTTACGAGTGGCGAGGAACAAGAAAAAAAAAGGCGTAGTTGCCACCGTACCGTCCCCGCCGTCCTTTCAAACCAGCAATGGCCATGTGCGTGGGCCTTCCAGGAACCACACCGACATGCATAACCAAGTAAGAATGCGAGGGACGCCAAAACCCGAACGTATCGAAAGCACGTTGAAGTTGTGCTAAACAAATGCGTCCCAGAAAATATTTCGCCATCATGCAGGCACGCCATCTGGATCACCCCTAGAACAACAAGCCCCCCTTGTATCCCCCCACGCAATTCCTGCTCGCTCTCATCCCTCCCTCATGCTGCGAGATATCCCCCCACCGCTCCGTCAACCTGCGGCATTTTTTACCATCGCAAAAATATGTGAGAAGGGCGATCGGGGGGAGGTCAGCTGGGTAAAAAACACACGGCAACTTTGCTGCTGTACAACTTTGTTTTTTCTTTCTGGTGCCCCGATCTGCCACTTCGTTTCGCAAGCACTGATGGGACACCTCAGAAAAGGCGTTCCTTCTTACTGATATAAGCGGAGAATGACACTAAGATGTGATCGTGCAACCTCGTTCTGTTGTAGGAAGGAAATCAAAGGGGTTGCCTGAATCGATTTTGGCTTTCGGGGAGAGGTTTGGTTACCCTTTGATAGTTGGGGCATCACCTTCACTATTTCGTTCTTGAAAGTGGTAGTTGGTGACCCATTTCTCCGCGCTGTATCCTGGTTGCCGAGCTCTGCTTTCGCGCCAGCTGCGTCCCTTGCTCTCGGCAAGGTCTTTCGTCTACCAGTGATCTACTCCGTCACGCGAGGAACGTAATTTTGTTCATCTTCTTCTAGCTTTATGAGGTGCGGTCGCCGACTGCAGCGGCATTTCGCCTTGATGGCGCAAAAAAGAAGTGGCAACGGTGCGGGACGCTCAGTCAAATATTGCATTGTAGCAGAGTCGCACCCCAGAAATCTGGCGAGTGCAGGCGAGCAGAGAGCGGTAGGTCTAGGTAAACACGTACCAGTTTTTTCACGCGTCCTGGTCAGGCCTATTTCGGTGTCGGCAACGCCGGAGGGGTGATGGGGCGTATTCCGACAAATACAATCCACACTTTGTCTCACAAGGACCGCTGGCAGAAAATGGCTGTTGCTGTACTTACTTCTAGACGAACACGCCACAACGCATGAGCGCAAAAAATGCTGCACATGGTATGCATGTCACTACAAAAGATAAACGATAAACCACTGCTGCCGACTTGACCTCACTTGATTTGTAAAATGTTTGACACTTTTTCCATGGAGCACCATGGAGCACTTCATTTGTAAAATGTTTGACACTTTTTCCATGGAGCACCATGGAGCACCATGGAGCACCATGGAGCACTTGATTTGTAAAATGTTTAACACTTTTTCCAGGGAGCTCCATGGAGCACCATGGAGCACCATGGAGCACTTGATTTGTAAAATATTTGACACTTTTTCCATGGAGCTCCATGGAGCACCATGGAGCACCATGGAGCACTTGATTATTTGTAAAATGTTTCACACTTTTTCCATGGAGCACCATGGAGCACCATGGAGCACTTGATTTGTAAAATGTTTCACACTTTTTCCATGGAGCACTTGATGTGTAAAATGTTCGAAACGTTTTCCATCGAGCACCATGGAGCACCATGGAGCACCATGGAACACTTGATTTGTAAAATGTTTGACGCTTTTTCCATGGAGCTCCATGGAGCACCTTGGAGCACCATGGAGCACTTGATTTGTAAAATGTTTGACACTTTTTCCAAGGAGCTCCATGGAGCACCATGGAGCACCATGGAGCACTTGACTTGAAAAATGTTTGACACTTTTTCCATGGAGCTCCATGGAGCACCATGGAGCACTTGATTTGTAAAATGTTTCACACTTTTTCCATAGAGCTCCATGGAGCACCATGGAGCACTTGATTTGTAAAATGTTTCACACTGTTTTCCATGGAGCACCACGGAGCACCATGGAGCACTTGATGTGTAAAATGTTTAAAACGTTTTCCATGGAGCACCATGGAGCACCATGGAGCACTTGATTTGTAAAATGTTTGACACTTTTTCCATGGAGCACCTTGGAGCACGTTGGAGCACCATGGAGCACTTGATTTGTATAATGTTTGACACTTTTTCCATGGAGCACCATGGAGCACCATGGAGCACCATGGAGCACTTGATTTGTAAAATGTTTGACACTTTTTCCATGGAGCACCATGGAGCACCATGGAGCACTTGATTTGTAGAATGTTTTACACTTTTTCCATGGAGCTCCATGGAGCACCATGGAGCACCATGGAGCACTTGATTTGTAAAATGTTTGACACTTTTTCCAAGGAGCTCCATGGAGCACCATGGAGCACTTGATTTGAAAAATGTTTGACACTTTTTCCATAGAGCTCCATGGAGCACCATGGAGCACTTGATTTGTAAAAAGTTAAATGGAGCTCCATGGAGCACCATGGAGCACCATGGAGCATTTGATTTGTAAAATGTTTGACACTTTTTCCATGGAGCACCACGGAGCACCATGGAGCACCATGGAGCACTTGATTTGTAAAATGTTTGACACTTTTTCCATGGAGCACCTTGGAGCACCATGGAGCACTTGATTTGTAACATGTTTCACACTTTTTCCAAGGAGCTCCATGGAGCACCATGGAGCGCCATGGAGCACTTGATCTGTAAAATGTTTTACACTTTTTCCATGGAGCTCCATGGAGCACCATGGAGCACTTGATTTGTAAAATGTTTGACAATGGGACTCGACAAGATCATTCGTGGTCTCCAATATTTTCAGCAGTAGTGGTCTATTACAGGACATGCGCTACTACTGCTGCGTCCATGGGTGGGTGCAACAGATGAGCTCTGGGGACTGGTGGTCTTCTGACCTGATCGCAGAGAGAGGTTCCTTCCACTACCACAATACGACTCTTATTAAATGTCCATGACGGGGAACGCGTCCTACGCCTCTTCTCTTTTTTTTTCCCCTCTCTCCCGTCCGGTTCTTTCGTTTCGGAGAGGAAACCTACATTACTGTGAAAAGCGCATCTTCTGGGGTCCGCATTCATTTAGTCCCGGATTCTTTCCTTGCGTGCGGAATAGCGCGTTCTGGGTGTGGTTTCCTTTTTCATTCGGGTGTGACGTGCGCACTACATGTATGTAAAGGAACAAAACAGAGCAACGAGATGATTCTTAAAAGTATGGAGTCCCTCGCCACAAAAAAGTGCACGCGCATGGATGGGCATAGTGATATATAGCGATATGCCGGTCGAAGACTGACGTTTTTTTCGGGTGCGCGTGAGGTCACCTCGCTATTGTTATCAGGCCGCAACAAATCGTTTTTGTTTTCATCGATTCGTAACTTTTTTCACCGAACGAACCGGTTCCGGGATTTCCATTGGTTCTTATCGGCAGAGGCTCGCCATTTTTTCAAAAAATCCCGGAAAGCGTTGATGCCGACGTACACACACCGGTCACGACAAGGCGAGAGGCCCAAGGCATACCACAGCAGACGCGATAAACCCACACCATGAACAACAACGCCGTAGCAGCGGAAGGCCGGCCATCTAGAGCGAAATCGGTGCCTCTGAGACTGCAGCATGCAGGTGAAAGTGGTGCTGCTGCTGGGCATGGGGTCGCCCAGACCGCGCCTGCTGGCGCCGCACGGCAGGAACCGAGCGGCATTGCCCGCCAGCCCGTTCACAGCAGGGTTATCCCCCATACCGGTACACAACAGGGGGTGCCACCTGGCGCGGGGATAGTGCCGGGGTTCTCGGACGACGCTGCTCTGCGAGGTCATCAGGCGGCCGTAGCAAAGGTTCTCAACGACAAGCAATTTGGCGACGCCCCACAAAACAATTGGAGCGAGTCGGAGAGCGGCGTCGACAACGAGGGGGGGGGCAGCCCGACGTCAAGTGGCAGCAGCAATGCGTCGGTTGAGGACAGTTCAGCTCAGTCGGACATTGGCTCGCAGTCCGGAGATGTCGTGTTCGAAAAGGAAATACGGGAAGCAGTGACCGGGGGAGGGGGAGCGGGCACGAGGACCAAAAACCACGGCAAGCGGAAGGCGAGCACCGGCGGCAGCGTCGCAGGGAAGAACAAAACAGCAGCAACTCATCACGCGAGTGCCAAAAAAGCCCGGGGCAAGGACTACCCGCGCTGGGCCACACACTTTCTGAAGAGGACATGCACGCACCGCAAGATTCCGAGCATGTCGCAGCAGAACAGGAAGATGTCCTGGTGGCGGCCCTGCGATCTCTCGACAGCAACATGAAACGGCCATCTCCGTACTTCGACGACCTCGATGCTATCGCAGCCGGTGAGATGCTGGTATTGTGTACATTCGTCGTCGATTAGAGTCACAGCAGACGGCACAGCGTATTGACCAAGTATAGGTAGGTAGATATGCTGCAGTTAAACGCAGTGTGCGCAAAGGAAAACACAAAATTACTGCTGTGTGTGTAGTGCCCGCTTCCAATCTAACTGTTCGTACAGCAGAAGGTACGGCATGCTCGAGAGCTGTTTTAATATTTGCCCCAGTAGGTTGGATGTTGAAGGCACTCACAGCGTACCACACGGCATGCTTTCTTGATGATATTCAATCGGTGGTGCACCGACCAATACGCTTAAGCTTTGGGTATTCTGTCCTCTCACGCCCAGAGGAAGTAAGGCAAGGTAAACGATGTTTTATGGAGGACAGTCGTTAGGAACGTACATGTAGTTTTGCTCCGGTTGGGCGTGTACACCTGAGGCTTCCTCTCATGCGAAGTCTTACTCATTGTCTGGGCCGCTTTCTCATATCCCCAACGTCTGCGCAGGCAAATCTGGACGCGGCAGCGAGCAGGAGGAGGGGGAGGACGAGGGAGCCATCCCTGCGAAAGCACTGCTTATGTTTCGAGGCGTTGTCAAGATGGTCGCCGTAGCACGTGACAGTACTGAGCCGTTTACATTCGAGGGTGTGGACTACAGCGCGGCGGACCTTTACGACGCCATGGACAAGGAAGACGAAGAGGAACTTGGGGATTTCGGGGATTCTGCCGGCGGGAGTGCTCCCACTGGTAGTTCATCGACGGGTGGTGCAGTCGGATCGGACGGGGGTGGTTCCGCCGGAGGGAGTGGCAGCAACACGGAGCGCAAGGGCCCACACTGCATGATGCGGCTCGTTGGGATCCTGTGCGAAGACTTTATCCGCCCACTTCTCATCGATAGCCGCTTCCAGGCGACCCGGCAGGAGCTGGACACCTCAACAGTCGGGCCGCGGAACGATTTGTGGACAGAGGTCACCGACCGCTTCCGAGACCCTGACCACAAGGTACGTGCTGGGGGTAGGGGGTTGATGAGCACGGATCGGCCGAGAACGTTGTACAAAAGACAGCAGTCGAAAGTCGTATGCCGTTTATTTATGGATATTTTAGCCATGGTACTCATCACCTCATAATAACGTCCATTGACGATCGCCATCGTTTAAGGCAATAAACCTGCTGTTGTTGACGTCTACCGGTAGCTACGTTGTTGTTGCTGACGCGGACGACCATATTGCTGCAGTTGCTTCGTCAGCCTAGAGTGGAAGACGTAAGAAAACGCGCCGAACTGTTTCAAACGAATGCACAGATAGCCAGACAATACTATTATATAATAGGAGTATGACAGAAGAAATAACAGGCCGGGATCAGGCCGACATCGGTCCTTCCCGCGCGAGAGGTGCATTCCCCGTTCTTTGTTTTTTTCGTATCGAAGTCGAGGTCAATTCCTCGCACGTCGGGGGGCGGCATCATTGTAGGTACGTTTAAAGAACACGTGTATGATCTACGTTTCCCCTTCCCTCGCTCCTTCGCTGTATGCCTGACCTATGGGTAATGTGGACGTTTTTCAGGTGAGAAAAATCGTGGACGACGAACAAGTGAATCACGTCGACCCGAACATCATCCAGCAACCAAACATCTCGTCGGAAAAGCTTACCAAGATGTGGGCTGTGGGAAAGGGGAGGTGGAACCCGTCTTATGCCAACTGGAAGGGTGAATCCGGCAACAACCAGCCATGGCTTGCATTTTGCCAAGGTAAGGGGTGGGTGAGGTGGGGCTGGGTATAAAATAGCGTCTGTTTTCTCCAGGAACCTTGGGGCGATTTTGTGGCCGTGGCGTCAATTCCGCCCATCCTACTTCAGCGTGCAAGTGCTGCTACGGTCGGAGTTTTGATGTTGTACTTGGAGTTGTCAACAGTGTTGTATTGCAAAACGTACTCCCGGGATGACGTCGACATTGAGGCCTGATTGAAACGTTTAGTCTGCACCATGAACTCTTAACGTGTGTTTTGAAGCAAGACCAAATACCATACCTGTTGGCTTTAAACAGACCACTTCCCGCCCGCGCTTTGCGCATTTTGTTTTTCAGGGGACACGGACACGTACATTATCGGTTGCGCCGTCGAGAAATACCCCGAGCTTCACCAAGTGTGCAACAATCTCCTCCCGGAGGGCGCTCAGCGAGAGGACGACGGGACCGGAGAGGGCAATATCTGCACCGGCGGTGCCGAGCGCCGCGGGGCCACCAAGCGGGAGGACGCGAGGCTCGAGGAGCAGAACAGGCGTGGGACCAAGCAGAAAAAGAGGGGGGGGGGGCAAAGCGTGGCAGAGGCTACGTCCGTTGCCATGAAAACCGCACTCTTAGATATTGAGCCGCTCCTGCCACGTGGCGGATCGGAGAAATCCGAGTGGCGCCTGAAACTCGAGGAAGAGGAAAGCAAGTCTGCTGCCTTCGATACCAAGGCTGCTGCATACGCTCTCCAGAAAACAATGTGCGCCGACCACCAAAAATATTCGGAGCAAATAGTGGAAGAGGAGGGAAAAAAGCGGCCGGGTTACCAGACGAGAGTAAAATTCATGAAACAAATGGTAGAAAAACTCGAGAAGGAAATGTTTGGCGGCCAATAACACGTTCATACGCTGCTGCACTTTCTTTCGTGCAATCGTCGCAGTGGAAGAAAAGGGGTGTGTGCTCCTGTTATGCATGAGTGAGTCGCCTTCGTTTTTCGTAGCATTAAGCACCGAGGATACGTGCTCCTCCGTAAAGACGTGTTGGTTTGGTTGGCAACAACAATTGAGAGGATGCCTCACGGCAACAAAGGAGTATCAAGGATGACATGTGATTGAAGAACGCCGAGAACAAAGCGGTTCACGGGCAAGCTGCTGTGCCGGCAGTAAACGAACGCGAGGGTGTCTTTTTGTTCTCACTCTCTCGGCAAGGCTTGTTTCTGCGAGGGCCGTCGCATTTTTTTTTTCCTGCGGTTTCGGAGGGGGGGGAACTGTTTTTCTTTGGGGCATGGGTGAGTCGCCTTCGTTTTTCGTAGCACAAGCACTGAGGATACGTGCGCCTCCGTAAAGACGTGTTGGTTTGGTTGGCAACAACAATTGAGAGGATGCCTCACGGCAACAAAGGAGTATCAAGGATGAAATGCGATTGAAGAATGCCGAGAACATAGCGGTTCACGGGCAACCTGCTGTGCCGGCAGTAACGAACGCGAGGGTGTCTTTTTGTTCTCACTCTCTCGGCAAGGCTTGTTTCTGCGAGGGCCGTCGCATTTTGTTTTTCTTGCAGTTTCGGAGGGGGGGGGACTGTTTTTCTTTGGGGCATGGGTGAATCGCCTTCGTTCTTCGTAGCACGAGCACTGAGGATACGTGCGCCTCCGTAAAGACGTGTGTGCTTGGTTGGCAACAACAATTGAGAGGATGCCTTGCGGCAACAAAGGAGTATCAAGGATAACATTTTTGAAGAACGCTGAAACCGTTGTGGTTCACGGGCAACCTGCTGTGCCGGCAACCTGCGTGCATACATGTCGTGTGGTGTTTACCTATTTGCAAGACTTGTTCTTGCAACCCAATACTACATTGGGATGAGGCGGAAAATCTGAGACACGCCTTGGGTTCCACAGTTTTGGAGCCCTGCAATTTATGCCGTCTCCACGCATGCTCACTTCAAGCGCAGGAATGTGTTGGCAATGGCACTCGACAAGACCGCAATTTTTGATGGGGGTGTGTCCGTCTCCTTCAGGTTTGCAACCTGGAGCAATTTTTCACCCACGCGATGAACCTTACATTGTACGATACATACCACACAGAGTTTTTTTGGACCATCGCGGTATCGTCTGGCGTGCTGCAATGCCAATTTAATATAGACAGTAATCGTGTCGACGACCACAACGCTTACGATTCATACATTCCGAATTGGGGGGAAAAAGACGAACATGCCTACACGTTTCATGCACTACCCAAAACAAGCACCCTCCGAGACCTACCGGGCCCCGCTCTCATCCGCACAAGATCTATGTCAACCCTAAATTGTTGCCGGCACCAAAACACACACAACCAAGACCCACGCACCGGCACATTACGAACCACGTGTACCCGGAAACTCTTGGCCAGAACGCTTCACACCGACACCCACAAAACATGTCAGCGATAATCAACATGCCACCCCCACCTCTCCCCTGGATGCGCCGACAACCTAGCACCAACACCAAAACGCGTCCATCCAGCGCCCTCTGCCCTCCTCAACGAGGTGCCCCCCTCCCGCACCCCCGTCTCCCGCGCCGCAACCGTCCCTCCCGCGCGTCTCGTGCTACCGTGGAAGCGAGACCCGCCACCTCGTGGAAGCGAGCCTACTTGTGCCGCCATCCGCTGATGTAGCCCCTAACCCTAACCCGCCCTCTTAGTGTACCCACGACGCCAGAATAGCCTCCCCGTGCACCCCCCCCCTCCCTTACCCCCCGCCGCGCTTCTTGCCCGCCTCCATTCGCCTCCGTCCGCACCTATATAGACCCGTCCCGACTTCCCCCTCGTGCGCACGCGACGCGATGCCGCCGGAGCTGGATACGTTCTTCTGCTTCTTCAACTCCAGGGCCTGGCGGATAGCCGGTCGGGCTGGGGTCTCACCGCTCCTCGAAGGAACCGGCTCCGTTTGCCAGGCATCCGTCAAGGTGCGCTGGGCAGCACAGAGGGCCGGCCGGCCGCGTCCGCTGCGGGAGTCCTCCTCTGCAAGCTGGATCGGCGCTACCTTCTCGTCTTGCAGGAAGTTGTGCAGATGAAATAGAGCCGTGATGAGATCCGCGCGTCCTGGGAACTGCACGCGGAGAGGTCTCCACAGAATGCCCCAAGTCGAAACCAGGATGCCGAAGCTCTGCTCGATCTTGACACGAAGCTGGCTCAGGTGGAAGTTGAACGAGTCCTCGCCCGCCGGCAGTTGCCTCCCAGGGTACGGAGTCAGAAGCTTTTCTCCGATGGGGTAGGCGGCGTCACCAATGATGTGAAATCCGGCGGGCAAGCGGGTGACGGCCTTGGCGAGGGAAGATCGATTCCATGCCACCCAGTCGTTGGTGGAGCCTGGAGAGATCGCCGACATTGCGCAGAACCGGTAGTCGGCGGTGCACATCGCTTGTACGTTGATGCCGTACGCGGACTTGCTGCCAGAGTAGTACGCTAGGACGTTGGCGGTTTCTCTCGCACACGGAGCCTTGGCCTTGATGAACAGACCATCCATGGCGGCGACGACCCAGGAAAAAATGCCATCGGTGCTCTTCTCCTGCATTTGTAGACGGCAGACAGGAGGGCGGGAAAGTAGCAGTGCCGGGAAGGGATACAAAATAAGTCGAGAGATACGTTGACCAAAAATGGAAACAGTGTTCGGCTGTACGTTGTGTGGGTTGATGTCATCGGCGACGGCGCCATCACCAGCAAAGGTACGCATACCGTGTAAACTGAGACTTGAGTTGTTCGCTAATCCTAATACTGCGTCAGGTTCAGCGGTAAAAAGGTACCAAGGCATCTTAGAGCCAAGGAGGTGGCTACAACACATTGGATTCCACACTCTTGTCTCGCTAAAAGCTGTTGCCGGGCCACTGCTGTTGCAGGGTCGAACCAACATGGCCAGCATGCACAATTGATGTCAGTAACATATATTTGTAAAGGACAGACCAAAACCTGGCCAACCACCTGGGACTCGGGAGTTGTTTTTCTATTCGAAGCATGCTGACAACGATGACAGCCCGAACTTGTACGCGCAGAGGACGACATTTATTTTACCGACGAGGGCTGCGTATAGATTGGCCTCCCTACACAAAAACGGCTGGAAACACCAGAAGAAAAAAAACCTACACGATATCCCGCGGTTGGTCGAAAGAATGCCGCCAAGAATAACCCACAGCAGCAGTACTGGCCACCGTTAGGCCTCACCTTGAATCCGTTGGCGTTTCGCATGCAACCTTCCCTGGTCAGGGGGAGTCAAATGCCCCAACCGCAGGCGTGTTGTTGATGGCATCGATCACCTCCCACAAGATGTTGTACGTGGCCGACACCGACAAGCCAAACATGAGGGCAACATCCCAGTAACTGGCGCCAGCCAGGATCCTCACCGCCACCGCAACGCGGACCTCCACAGCTATGCGCCGTTGAGTGGCGAGCGCAGTGCTGTGGGGTTTCCGAGCGACACGCAGATACATTTTGCAGGATGAGCATGTGTAGTTCATATGCATACGAACGAGTGTCAAAGGGGGCATGCTTACAATCGCCAGCACATAATTAGCAACCTACGACGGGGGACGCATGTTCTCGACAAACTGGTCAGATTGCCGGCCTAATCCACCTCTCGACTACGGTACTGAGACGGCTCTGTGGTCATCACCTACACACACAATATCTTGCACATGAGCAGCATGTGTCGACTGCTGTTGCATCATTGCGGGATACGGCAATCTGCATTGGCTCCCGACGAGGCATGTGCTTTGTTCTAGTGGTGCAGGCATGTTTTTGGTTTAACTGTTACTACTGCTGTACGGTAGTCAGCGTCACAGTTAGTTCCTCAGCGTTGTTCCCATACAATGACTGCTGCTGTACGCATTGCATACTACAAGCAGTACTGCTGTACATATTGCTGTATCACTGCATGTTCCATGCTGCATACTTTTGACGAGCGAGTTTTCTTTTTGAAAAAAGACAGCAGGAACATACAGCAGTGTAGTCTACAGCTAACGTTTCTCCTGGGTTTTAGAGTTGCTCTTCCCCGTCCCTCTCTATCTATACACGAGAGGAAGCCTTACGCATACGTGCCGTGGCCGGCTGCATCTACACATCAACACTCACCGCCGAAGAAGGCTTTGACTTCCAGCGAAGGGCGGAGTAGCTTGACAAGCTTGTGGAAACTCCCTTTCTCCATGCCGTACGACCGCCGCCAGCCGTGTCGTTTATCGAGGTCCGCCTCGTGTTGGGCCCACGGAAGTCGCTTGGGCTCGTAGATGGGCTCCCGTTCCTGAGGGCAGTGGGCACGATGAGCTTCTCCTGCTGCCACGACACCCGCCGCCACTACTACGGCCCTCAGAAGACCCAAGTCTGTGAATCTCTTGTCCTCCTTGGCTGCATTCTCCTCGTCGATAGCTCGTCGATGGCGCTTCTCCCGGCGTTGCGCTGCGGGGTCCTTGGGATCCTGGCGCTTCCCGCGCTCAGCCATGGTGGTCGACTTGCCGTGGGAAGCACTTTAGGTGTTGTTGGCGCTGTCTAAGTGTGGTGTGATGAAGGCAGCGCGCGTGACCGGTGTTTGCTTCGGCTGCCCGGAAAAAGCGGTAAATGTTTGCCCGCAATCGTTAAAGGAGCAAGCCCCCAAAAAAACCGACTCCTTCTTTTCACGCTTTCGGGGGAAAACGCCTCCATATATGTTCAAGAAAACACGGTTTCGTTTTTTTTTCGTGTTTTATTGGTCGATAACAATAGCCCTTACACCAGGAGCGGAAGCGAGAGAAAAACTCACTTTGCAAGAAAAGCTCGCTTACGCCGGGATTCCAACCAGACCACCGGGCGGGGCGACCGATGGCTTTGGTTGATTGTTCTTCTTCATTGTATGTCCACGGACCCATTCTGACAGCACTTCAGACAGCAGCTGCATGCCACGAGCTTGTTGTGTACCATACACCATGGTGTTATTTTTGTACAGACAGCACTTCAGACAGCAGTACGCTGTAGTAGACAAACATTCATTTTGGTGAAGTGCGGGACAAGGGGGGTGATGCCACTGCTGCTGTAGTCGAATTGTAGTGCGTGGGCGTGTTGTTCAGTTGTGAGCACGCAAACGTGCTGCAGGGATTGTAGGTGTACCTCCTCGGGCTTGTGTACCATTAAATCTTCTGATGGCTCTAGCATTTTTGTGACCACGGGCCGAGTCTTTGCTAGGTTTTGGGATTAGCGACTGGCACGAGTTTAATGTGAAGAAAACAACAACAACAACAACAACATGAGGCTTCATGGGGCCTCGAATAAATAAATTGTTTCCCTTTTTCCGGCTTTTGTCGTTTTTGTTTCTTGTTAGATCTCATGGTGGCCATGAACCACGTGCCAAGCCGGTCGTCCCGGTGGTCTAGTTGGTATCCTCGAAACCTCCTAGAGGTCAGGTCAGGGGTTCAAATCCCGGCGTAAGCGAGCTATTCTTGAAAAGTGAGTTTTTCTCGCCCTTCCGTTCCTGGCCTAGAGGATAGCGCTAGTTCGTGTAGAGGGAAGAGAGTGCTGAACTCTTCTCGCATCGAAAATCGAAGGAAAAGTACCGCAGGAGGGAAGGGCAGAGAGGGGCTCTTCTGTGTGACCGTGGGTTGAAGGAAACGGCACTAGTGCTGTCAGCGCTGATTTGAAGTGAAGACAAAAAAAAAGCAAAAACAAATAGCACGCCATGAGGGCTCATTGTGCCCCGTCAAAACGATTATATACGGACCCCATGGCAAATAAATCTCATGGGGCACCATGAGAAAATTTCCCATGGTGGCCCATGAGATATCTCATGAAGCTATCGATTCTCAACGTGCCCCATGGGGACCCATGGGCCCCGATGAACCCCCATGACAAAGTCATGGTGCTCCATGAGAACCCATGAGATTTCTCATGGAGCACAGTGAGATTCTCATACGGTCTCATGGGGCGTTATTTTCCCCAAAAGCGAAAGATTGACTGACGAAGTAAGGGAAATCTGCGTTTTGTGAGAAGCGGAGAAATAAACCGTTGGCCAATCAGAAAGCAGGAAGCAGACGAGCGTGTTGGTGTCAGTTTTCAGTCTACTCGCTTCGCCGTGTTTACCGGGGGCGAGCGAGAGGACGTGTGTGCGCGTGTGGTGGCCAAGGGTTGTTTCTGCCGTGACGTTTCTTTTTCGTGGCCAAGGGTTGTTTCTGCCGTGGCGTTTCTTTCTGTCTCCGGAGCGATAAGGCTTCGAATCAAAATCTCGGAAAAGGGCCTGCCGACGGGATTCGTACGTCGGCGGATGACTCCATCGCCGACGGCGCCGGCAGCAGCGGTGGTGGAGGCGCCCCTCCCTCTGCCGCGGTGGCGGGCGCGGCTGCCGCAATGGCGTTGGCAGCCCAGCAGGACCAGCAGGGCCCGCCGCCGCAGCAACAGCAGCAGCCGCAGCAGCAGCAAACGCAGCAGCCGCAACAACTTCAACGTCAGCAGCAAGACGCAACAGCTGGGGCCGCCGCCGCGGCGGGGTCGGCGGTCAGCGTGGTTGAGGCACGGCTGGCCGACGGCATGGCTGGTTTATCCGTGGAGGGCCCTGGTGGGTCGTCTGCGGTGGCCGGGGGGGACAACCTGGGTGCCGGTGCGGCGTCGGAGGCGCCGGGTGCGTCGCAGATGTTTCGGCTGCAGCAAGATAACGAGAATCTCGTTTCCCAAGTGTCCGCTTTGGAGCAATCTCTGCAGCAGTTGCTGAACGCCCAAGGTGGGGGCGCGGGTTCGCACGTGGTCGGCCCGCAGGCTGCTGGTGGCGCGGCGGAAGCCGCGGTGGAGGTCGGTGTGGGTCTTGGTGCAGTTGCCGCTCCGGGATCTGACGCTGATCGCTGGCATCGCTTCGCGAAAGCGGAATTCGATAGTACTGCTTCTGGTTGGCGTGCGGGACGCTTGATATGGGCGTCGCGTGGCACGCGGGGAATTAACGTTCCGAACAAAGAGACCCTGCACACGATGCTGGGGGGGACCGTCACCGGCACCGACAAGACCTTGCAGCAGCTGCGTACCATGTCCGAACTGAACGTCCTCGACTTCTTTCCCGTGGGCAATTCGGAATTTGCCGGTGCCGCCGGAGTCTTTCGAGCGCTTTGGCCCCCCGCCGGTCCCTCGGTTCGACGGCATCCACGGCTTCTCCATGTCCGGGGCCATTGCGCTACGGATGTTCGAGACGGCGACTGGTGGAGGTTCTTCGGGATCGAGTGGGGGTAAGCGGCGGCGGGGGGACTCTCGCTCCGCGGGTGGGGACTCCAAACGCCGGTCGAAAGTGTGTTTCGAATATCGCGACTCCCAAACGTGCAGGTGGGGCGACTCCTGCGTGTTCCGCCATGCGACTGGGGGCGGCGGCGGCGGCGGCGGCGGCGGCGGCGGCGGCGGCCGTGATGGCGACCCGGGTGGCCGTAAGGGCGGGTGGGGACCGCGCTTCGGGTGGAGGGGGAGCCTCGGGCGCCGCGGCCGATGGTGGAGGCGGCTCGTCGGCGCTGGTCGTTCGCCGGGGAGGTGGCAGCAAGTGAGGACACGGGCTCTGCCATTCGGCGGGGCCAACTCCAGAGTCGTGTGGGGGTGTAGATCAGACAGCGAGGCCGGGTTCCCGAGCGCTTGGGGCCGCGGCGTTGGCGGCGGCGGGCGTGGGCGTCGATCGAGGGGCGTGTGTGCTCGGAGCTGTCTCTTCGTTGCTACCAGGTGATGTCTCGTTTAGGTCGATTGCGGGTTCGCGTGAACTTTGCGTGTGGCGATCTCGTGTGTCTGCTTTAGCGGCGGTGTGTTCACCCTCCGATATGGGTGTGGGTCTTCGTGAGGTGGCTTCCGCTGGTTCCGCCTTGCTTTGACAGTGTGCGGGGCGTGTTGAAGTGCTCGTGGCGGCCGGTGGTGCCTGCTTCTTTGTGCCCCATGTCGATGTTGCGTCGGTTCGTGATTTTTTTTGGGTCGCGAAACGTTTTCCGCAAATTGACAAACTCCTCCGCGTGTTGTGTCCTGGCGCACCCGTCGATGTGGCGCCGGGGGGGTGTCTCGACGCCAAATAAAAACACGACAAACATTCCAGCATTTTACCATACACTTGGCAGATCACTGGCAATATCGTTTCGGATGTTACGTTAGGTCGTGCTCTTGTCTTCGACGTGCAGTCCATCCGTGAAATTTTGGGTGTGCGTGTTTCCCCCCTTGGGGTGGTGGACGATCCGAAATTCCGCATCATTCATGATCTCACATTCACAGCGGCTGGTGCGCCGTCTAGCGTCAATGCAGATCCAGATTTTCATCGTGCCCCCGAGTGTCTGTTGGGACATGTCCTTTTCGATATCTTTTCGCGCGTCCTCTTTTTGCGCCAACTGCACGGGCCGAATCTCGAGATTTTTCTTTGCCGTATTGACGTGCGTGAGGCTTTTCGTCAGGTGTTGGTCGACCCTTCGAGGGCATCGGTATTCCGATACACGATGGGGGACGTGGTCGTCATCGACCTTCGTTGCCAGTTTGGCTGGCGTTCGAGCCCAGGTTTTTGGTCGCTGTTTGGTTCCGCTCCTGAGCGTGCACACACCCACACTATTTTTCGGACAGCTTCTGTTTTGCCTGCCGGCGTTGCGGCGGTTGATCATGTTCAGCTTGTTCCTCCTCAAAACCCCCCCGTTTCGTTACCGCGTGATTGTGCCCAAACTACTATGTAGGGCGGTTTCGCTGGTTCCGCGTTTTTCGTTCGATATTATGTGGATGACGGTGTGCTTGTCGAGGCGCGGATTTTCAAGGATGGTCGCCGTTGCCTACATGCAGTGCAGTCGATCGCGTCGGACCATTTCCGTCTGCTGGGACACCGGGGGCCAACCGATCCTCCGTTGTTGTCTGCAAAGAAAATCACCGATTTTTCGACACGTTTGGAGGTGGTGTTGGGATGGATTTTGGACACGCAAACTCTCACAGTGACGATGCCTCTGCGAAAACAACAGAATTACATCGTTTGTTGGGTGAGTGGCCGCGGTCGCGTCTGTGTGCGACCGCCCGTCAAGTCACGGAATTGACCAGTTTTCTTCTGCACGTGTCTTTTGCCTTGCGTCCAGGAAAATGTTTCGTCGGCTGTCTGTTGGCTGATGTCGGCATGCCGCAGTCCGAAGTGTTCCCTTTGCGTGTTTCAAACCCCCATCGGCGTGTCGTGTTGGGGCCCATGTTTCACGATGATTTGGATTTGTGGCGCTGGTTTGTGCAGCGAGGTCTGGCATCGCGTGGCGGCCAGTTGTGTGCACCGATGTACAATGTGGTGCTTCGTCCTCCGGTAATGGCCGTGTTTGCCGATGCTTCCAAAATGGCGTTCGGAGCACACTGTGTGCAAACTGGGTGTTATTTCCGGCGTGATTTGACGTGTGACGAACAGTCCCGTTTTTTTGTGGGGTCTAGCAGGTCTGTATCCGAGTGTGCCGATGTCAGTATCAATGTTTATGAGCTACTCGGCATGGTCGCTGCGGCGTGGGTGTTGATTGTGCAACAGCGCCATGTGCCGGTGTCGGCTGGTGACTGCATCCAGTTGCGGGGAGACAATGAAGCGAGTGTGGCATGGATTGAGCGGTGTCGCGGAGGCAAGGAGCCGCGGTCCGGCGCGCTCATGCGGATGCTGGGGGCGATTGAAGTGTCTAGCGGGGGGCTTTTCCAATCGTCCCAGGTGCCTGGTGCGCTCAATTCGCTTGCCGATGGTATTTCTCGCTGGCCTGCCGCTGATGTGTACGACAACCTATGTGCCGCTGCCCCCCATGTACGATGGCAGGAAGTGGAGTTGAATCGAGCCGGGCAAGAGATGTGCTCTGCCGTGCTGGGGCCAGCCTCGTCCGCCCGTCACTCGAACGTCTGAACGAACTTACCTGGGCCTTCTTGGAGGCTGGGTGCAATATCGGGTGGCCGTTGTGCATCGGCCGGTTATTGTTGCTGCTGAGACTGTTCCGCGTGATGTCGTTGCTCAATTGGTTGAGTACGTCGCGTCCGTATGGTTTTTCCGTTTTGGGTCTGCAACAATCGACGATTGCTAGCCACCTGTCCGCTGTTAAGTTTTTCCATCGTGTGTCGGGTGAAGGGGAGCTTGATGCGCAGCATCCGCTGGTGCGTTGTGCTTTACGTGGGGCGGCGCGGGGGCATGCCGACGTGGGAACACAGCAGCGGTTGCGGCGGCCGGTGTTTTGGGCGATATTGCAACGGGGGAGCTCGTTGGTACCGCAATGGGGGGTAGGCGGGCGCGTTTTGTTTCTTGCGCTGAGTGCTTCTTTCTTCTTTCTGACGCGAGCATCCGAGATGTTTGCGGTGTCGAAATTGTCCACGCATGAGGTTTATGGGTTGCGTCGGGGGGACGTGGCGTTTTTTCGGGGGGCGGTCCGGCTATCGCAGTCGGCGCAGTGGCCGTTGGCCGATCGCGTGGAGGTACGTTTTCGCTCGTCCAAAGGGGACCAGTTTCGGAAAGGGGCGGTGTGCACGCGCACACGGCAAGGTCCGTGCTGTGGGGTTGACCGAGGGGGTGGTGCAGTGGATGTCCTGGTGGGGCTTCTTTCTCTTTATACGTTTCTGCCTTCGCATACGCCTCTCGTGGCTTTCGGTGTTGGTCGGGGTCAGTGGGCCATGTGGACTAAGTGTCAAGCTACTGTGGCCCTTCGCCAAGTGGTTGCGTTGGCGGGTTTGCAGCCCGAGGAGTACGCGCTGCACTCCCTTCGAATTGGGGCCGCAAATTTCTTGGCGGCGGGGGGTGCAACGCCGGAGGTTCTTCGTAGAGAAGGACGACGGTCGGGGGAGAGTAGTTACCTGTGTTATGTTCGGAATGTTGGGGGTGATGCTTCGTGGGTGTCAGAGGTGTTGGCCAACAAGGAGAAGGTGACTACACAGCCAGGGCAGGGTACCCGATGGGGTGACGTGTGAAGGGGTTCTGTGGCGCGTGGTGTATGTCGAGGTCCTTGTTGTACCGATGGTGGTTTGCTGTACATCGTGTATGCCGTATATATTCTACTATGAAGACCGGTCCGGGAAATGTTCTAAACAATTTCCAGGAACATTCGCACACAAAAGCACACGTATCACAGGGATGCCTCTCATCCCCGCTTCTTTGGGCAACCAAGTGCCGACACGGCAAACAGGAGAAAAAGAGAGAGCACTTTCTGCAGCAGTTCATTCGTCAGGGTTGCCCCGGCTGTGCGACACCCGGGGTCTGGTAGCAGCGAGGCGCACGCCACAAGTGCAGTCTTGCATTTGTCGACGCGCGTGGCGGCCGCAGCGTCTTTCCTCGTGTTTCCCGTATCTACAGCAGTGGTCGCCATGTCCTCGCCGGCTCGCATGCCCGCCGATCCGGCGGCCGCGTCCACCATTGAGGCAGGGGCGGACTACGCCGTCGTCCAATATCCCATCCTAGTGCAGCGCGGCGACACCCGCGTCATGGATCTCGAGCGCGTGGGGGTGTTTCCCGGGCCGAGGTCGTGCGCGGGCACCAAGAACCTCTCCGTGCTGATTGCGGTCCTACAACCACTGGTCGATGCGCACGACTACGAACCCAAACTTATATTTCTGGATCTGTGGTCGGCGGCGCGTGACGCGGGCGGGAGCGGAGCGGAGGTCTTCACGCGTGCCAAGATTGGTCCACGTCACTCTCGAGTACCTCTTCAAGCGGGTCAACCACGGGGACCTCCGCGTGCTTCCCGGCGCTGTCTTCCTGCCGTCGGTGTATTCGGCAGCTCCTGCTGCGGCCCAGCCCGTGGCTCCGCCGGCCCCCGCGCCGGCCGCCAGAGCGCCTCTCCTCCCGTGCCCGCAGCGGCAGCCCACACGGCAGCCGCTACGCCTTCTGCCGCCACCGCGGCGGCCACGACATCTGGGCCCGCAGCACCGCCGGGGAGCCACACGGAGGACGACGAGGAGGGCGCAAAAAAGCGGGCCCGTACGGATGGAGAGGAAGGAGCGGCTAGCAGTTCTTTGGCGGGAGAGCCTTCCAAGAGGATGGCAGCGGGGGACAGCGCGGGCAGCGATCGTCCGTTGTTCAAGGTGTCGGTGCAGGCGCAGGTGAGTTTTATTTCCGCATGCGTGTGAGGTTTTGAGACGGCCTGCCTGTAGGGAGGCGCATTAGGCGCGAGTAGGTGAAGGAAATTCATCTTCGCTCACATCCTTTTACATCCAAGACCTGTCGCTCGAGGTCGATACAACGCACTGATGTTGGGCTCACGTACGATGCCGTCAGACAAGCGCGTCCTACGTCGTCAGATATAGCGCGGGGCATACCACCCGGCGCGACTAATGGCTCGCGGGAGGGCCAGTACAGTTGGAAGCGTGAGGCAGAGCCGTCTGTGTGTTTCGTCGTCGATCGTTGTTTTTCGCGTCGAGCGCGTTGGGACATGTTGATACGAATTGGGTGACTTTATACAATATCGGAACAAGCGGCACTGGTTGTTTTCGTTTGGGTCCGACGGGGACACCCGCGATTTGGTGTGTGATCGTCATTTCATCCCGGATGCAGCAGTCGCGTTGCCAAGTTGTCACACGCGCGCGATAACGCGACTACGATGTTTTGCGATAGGAAACAGTAGGCGCTGCCGGCATTTGCTAGCACATAGACGAACGCTCCACAAATATCAACATGTGTTTTGCACCATCCGATCAAGTTCACCCGCGGACCCATAGCAGCAGTCAAAAAAAAAAAAAAAATCGGTATCCGTATTCGTGATTTGGGCCGCACGTTTTTCCGGGGTTATGCATATGCGCGGCGGCCCACCGGGAGTGAAGGCACCACACATCGCGTACAAGTACGGGCGCTGTCGGACACAAGAGCGCCCGGGAGGGGCAGCAAAAACTTTGTAGCCAAGCTCAGGCCAACGCACATACGCCCGTGCCGAGCAGCAAATTCGAGCACAAACGACAGAGCACAGAGTATACGCACGACCGGTACGAACAGCAGAGCACAGGGTACGCACGCACGGTTCAAACAACAGAGCACAGGGTACGCACGAACGTTACGACCGGCAGAGCACAGAGTACGCACGCACGGTTCAAACGACGGAGCACGGGGTACGCATGCACGGTCCGACCTGGTAAACGGTCCTCAGCACCACTTTCAGGGAACGCACGCACGGTGTAGACGGCAGAGTACAGTGTACGCACGCACGGGGCAAACGGACAAGCACAGGGTACGCACACACGGTACAACTTGGTTGAAGGTCCTCAGAAACAATGTCGGGTACAAACGACAGAGCACGGGGTATGCACGAACGGCACATCGTGGGCACGGCCCGCACAAACAAAGTACCTTAAAGCGCATTGAGAACCACGCACGCCTACGCACAGCAGGATGTGGGGCGAGTGTTTCCGCACGCACAGGCACACGTACATGGTAGAAGCACGCACATACGAGGGCAAACATAGCGAGGTGACGAGGCGTTGCTCGTCATAGGCCATCGGCACGTTTGACGAGCGGTACAGACACGAGGGACGAACGCGCGCAGCTTTACCCATACACACCGTTACGTTGGACAAAAATATAAGTACAACGGTTTTGAGCCGGGCACGACGCACTTACACAGCACGCTCAATGACGTCACATGTTTCCCTTTTTTCCTTTTCGCATGCCCTGTCTGGTCGGTACTGTATGCGGCACGTAGTGGTCGACTAGGTTCTCGCGCATCATGGAGTACGTTCCGGACCTCGGCCGGGCGATGCACATTGGGCCCGGGGGATGTGCCGCGATGATAACCCACATGAGCGCTGAGCTGCGCGAGCTTGATAAGCTGGCAGGTCAAGACGTGACCATCTTCAAAAAGGAACGCGAGTTCACGACCATGTTGGTAGCCATGATAGAGCATTCTGTGTTAGTTCAGGACCCGGTAGTCGGATGCATGACGCTGTACCAAGAGTTGGCGGCGTCATCTGAGAAAAGTAACGCGGTGGATTATGAAGCTCTGCGCAAAAAGTTCAAAGAGGCACGTTTGCAGGCAGGATTGACCAACCAAACCAACTGGGGAGGCTTGGGCGGCGGTAGTGGAGGCTTGATGGCGGGTGGCATGCAACCACTGTCTTTGGCGCCGGCTTTCCATGCCGTAGCACCCGTTTTTCCCTCGGTGTCTCAACAGTACGCACAGCCCACGCACAGGGGTGTCGGGGGAGCCGGGTACTACGGGCCGTCGCACCATAGGGCTGGCGGTCGCGGCGGTTTCAGCGGGAACCGTCGGTTTGACCGAGGGGGGAAAGGAGAAGGCAGAGGCGGTGCCCCTGTTTGCGGTAAATGTTCCCAGATGGGAAAGCCAGCTGACCATTCGTTCAGGACGTGTCCGGAGCAAGCGTGCTTCAAGCGTGGAATGCCGGGGCACATTGAGCGTAACTGCCCTAATTAAGTACAAGGAATGACTTCGGCAGGTAGCACGGCAAAGAGATGCAATGGTCTCGGTATACGGCGACACGGTCGTGGGTTTGTTTGACGGTTAAAAACAAAAAACAAAAAAAACAAGATGGACGAGGAGGCGTGGTGAGAGAATGAGAAACTGTTTGCGAGAGCCGCCGATCCACGGGGCCCCAGCCGGCCACGGGTCGGGTAGAGGGAGGTGTTGAGAACCTCGACGCATCAAACGACGCACGCAGGTTGGGCACGACGAGATGTACTTTGTACGCGTGCATCACACAGAGACGCATCACACAGTGGTTCACACAACAAAGAGCGCCAACTTTCCTTTTCGTGCACACGATATTTACGATAGCCGGTAGGTTTAAGTGCTGGCGGTGAATCTTTGACATCTCTGAACCTTGCCCTTTCTTGGCTTGGACTTTGGTCGACAAGGGGCGCTTGGCTCGCTAGATAGTAAATATTTCGCTACATGATCGAGAGCGGTCAGGCGGATATGAAGGCATGACCAAAAAGGTTTGACATGCAATATGACAGGTAGGTGGGCTCAGGGGCAGATGATTTTCTGCGAGAGCGAGCACGACGCGTAGCGAAAATTCGTACCGGTTCCGTTGGAGATGACGGAAATAGCGAGCGACACGTTCAGCGCCCAGCTGTTGACCTAGTGCAGGACGTTTTACAGCACGAACAACCTCCCGTCACGCCGGGCCAAGCTCCGGTATGGCGCCAAGAAGATTTCGTCCCAGGACACATCTCGTACCATATACAGTTTTGGCAGGACGAGATTCTGACAGTCTGCGACGACGAAGAGCGGGCTATGTACCTCAGGTGGCTACGAGGTGTGGATATCAGAGAATTTATTGACTTGGATGCGGAAGGAGAATTTCAAGGGCAGAAGTACAAAGGTTCGGACTTGACGCCCGTGGAGCTACCGAACCATGTGCCAGCGGCGTTCGCAGGTTTTGTCGATGAGCAGGTGGACAAGTACGTGCAGAGCGGAGTGGTAGCGCCGTGGGAGGAAGTAGCCGGCGTTTCAGAACACCCCAAACCGCACATGGTGATGCCGCTAGGAGTGGAGGAGTCCAAACCACGAGCATTCGTAGACGCGTTGGCTAAACTTGATGGGTCGAAAAATTCCTTTCAAGATGGACGCGGTAGGAAAGGTAGCACAATGCGCGTGGAAAGGAGCGTTCCAGATGACGTGTGACCACAAGTCTGGCTTTCACCATGTACCGTTGGCGAAAGAATCATGGCAGTACTTTGGATTCAAGTGGGGTGGCAGATACTTCGTGTTTACGACCCTATGCTTCGGGTGGTGCTCTTCGCCATATATTTACCACTCTCTTTCGGCGGTGGTGTCGAGGTACTTAAGGACAAAAGGCATTCCAGTACTCACGTGGATCGATGATTTTATTTCACAAACTTCTGTTCCACTTGCGGATTGGAGCCAGTGCGGCAGAAGCAGGCAGCCAGGGTGGCAGGATACTTGGTCATGACCGTGTTTTACAAGGCGGGGTACTTTATGTCCATACCCAAATGTGAGCTCGAAGCAACCAACAAACTGATCTATCTAGGGGTGGTGTGTGATTCAGAGGACCATAAGTTCTTTATTCCGGAGGAAAAACTAGCGAAGTTGGAGAAAATCCTCACCGAGGCACTCAACCGAGGAGCTATTTCTTTTCAGGCTTTGGAAAAGCTCGCGGGGAGGTGTACAAGCATGTCAGTCTCGTGTCCAGCGGCAGCTCTATATACGCACCACATGTACAAGCATATCGGGATATTTTATAGAGAAACGGCGGACGGAAGAGGAACATGGACATTAACGTTCCCAAGAACGGCGGTTTGCGCTTTGAGATGGAGAAATCGTTGGGGGTACGAGAGAGGATGAACGGAGCAGCGTGGTACGCGGCACGGCACCAAAAACTGCAATAGTGAGGGCGTCGGACGCATCGTCGTCCGGTTGGGGCGGTTTGATTCGATGCCCAGGCGAAGACGCGTTTCGCGTAGCGGGTGATTTCCCGGACGATTGGACAACACAGCACAGTAACGAGCAAGAAGCGTACGCGATTCGACAGCTCTTGGTCTTTTACTGTCAGCAAAGACCAACGAAGGTGCAAGGTTCGACGTTGGTCGTGGATGTAGACAATCAAGCTATTTTCTACGCGTTGAGGAACGGGAAGTCTGCAAACACTCGTTTGCACGAGATCGTGGCAGAGTTGTTTTGGCTACAAGTGCAGGCAGGTTTTACCCTCAACGTACAGTGGGTGTGTTCGAAGGCGAACGCAGAGGCGGACGATCTGTCGCGCCCAGACGCAGACGCGTACGTTCGGTTGGAGGAAGACAAATTCGCAGAATTGTGGCGGTGGGTTGTTGGTGGACCTTTCGACATGGATTTGATGGCCACAGCGGCATCGGCACAAAACATACCAGGAAGCGAAAGGCAGCTCCCGTTTTACTCGAGGTTTTATAATGAGGGGTGCGCAGGCAGTGATGTGCTGAGTCAGGATTGGAGATGTTTGCCGGGTTCCGAGAAGGCTCGCTTCGGTTTTTGGTTTCCACCAACGAAAATGGGAGGAGTGGTGTTACAACGCATGACAGAGTGTGGGGCGCAAGCCGTTTTGATAGTGCCAGACCAACAAGAAACCTGGTATCCGATGCTGGCAGAAGCCGCAGTACGGTCTTACATGATACCCGAACAAGCAGAGGATTCGGTATTCTATCGAATGCACCATCAGCGAGGGAAGGTGTCCTTCGCTTTTAAGCGGTGGGCGATGCGAGTGGGGGAGATGAACTTCGCCGAGAAATAATTGGAGGATTATTGTCTTTCGTTAATGTGCCTATCAGGCGCTATGGGGCTTGTTAACAGCGGCGAGGCTCATCTTGACTATTCTGGAGAGGTGGTGGTCGGGTACGGGCCAACAGCCACAAAACCGGGGATCATCGATCAACCATGACCACTTGATCGAGGTGTCACCAGCACGATCAAGAGTTTTGTGTCCGCACTCAGAATGCTTAGGTCAAAACGATGAGCGATACAGGTGTCGCCAATGGTGCGCGAAGGCCTGTACAAGTTCAGGTCGGAATCCTACAGTCGGGACCGTAACCATTGACGAGGCCGCTCTAGCCAAGAAGTACAGAGAATTCAAGGAGGCAACCGCAGCTACCGCGGCGATGAAGAGCAGATGTGCGACAATGATTACATTCACGCAGTTTCTTCAGTCGCGAAAAACCGGTCGTGTGGTGTCTATGACGGAATCTCAGCCGAGAGATATCGTTGACTATCTTTGCTGGTTAGATGCCTGCGGCAAGAGGAGACGTACAGTAGTGCACGCAAGGGAATGTCAAGCGGTGGGCACTTCAAGCTTGGACGCTTGTTCAACCGAGCAGGGAGCGTGTACCAAGAGGTATGCTCACGATTCTCTGAGAACGAACCACGTGTCAAAATTAGCGGTGGCTTTCGAGAAGGAGTTGGGGTGCACGCACGATTGGGACAATCAACGACGAACAGGAAACCCAGTGAGAAGCGAGTTGGTGACAGTACATGCGATTTACAACGAAGCAGCAAAAGCAAGCAGGGGTACTCGTTAAACAAGCGTCAGCGATCTTGCGCAGCCATTTGCATCAGATACTGGTTCCTTTGAGGGCCGAGCTCGATTTTACAACATCAGCGGAGAAGAGGGTGACTTTCGCACGAGATATCGCTTTCTTCACAGTAGTGTTTAGCACGACGAAGAGAGGAGACGAGTTGGTAAACACGCTCATACAACGTATACTGCGGTTACCCAACAAGAGCGGTCTGATGTTCAATTTTCAATGGGGGAAGACGCAGCGAGATGGGGCGGATCACATGTTATGAGTGGAGTACGACTCGGAGTGTCTGCCGTTATGCCCTGTTAGTGCGGTAGAGCGCTACATCAGCATGGGAAGAAGTGTGGGTTGGGACATGAGAAACAGGCTATTTGTTTTCAGGCATTTCGGCGAGTAAGACAGGAAAGAAGCCGAAAAGAGAGCCGAGGCTAGTGACGGCGGCATACATGACAGCAATGTTGAAGGATTACGCGAAAGGAGTCGGGTTGGAGCAGGAGTTTTCGATGCGTTCGTTTAGGGGAGGGGGAACCATTTCGAGGGCCCTCGCCGGAGAATCCCTTTCGACAATCATGCAGAGGGCGTTTTGGAAAAACCCGAAGACGGCGTGGAGGTACATGAGGTTGATGGAGGTGGTAGCTCCAGGAGCAGGAAGCGAAGGCATGGTAGAAGGGATCACTGAGGACCAGTACCGGGAGTTGAACGAGTTTCCACTAAGCGAACGAAGCCGTTCATTGGCTGCGTTCGGGAACACGCCGTTACTCTAAAAAAAAAGAAGAAAAAAAAAACTACGTATAGTACAGTATGGGATAAAACATACAACACCTTCAACTTGGCATCTGAAGGATGTGGAGTTAGTTTTGGAAAGGATGACTTCACCAGCCGCGGGAGGTGAAGCCGCTGTCTTATCCCACACTATAGGGGAAGAATAAACGGTCACAGAGATACTGCTGTATTATGAGACCGGTCCGGGAAATGTTCTAAACAATTTCCAGGAACGTTCGCACACGAAAGCACACGTATCACAGGGATGCCTCTCATCCCCACTCCTTTGGGCAACCAAGTGCCGACACGGCAAACAGCAGAAAAGAGAGAGTACGTTTAAAGCACCGCCCACCCACCCTTACAAGTGGTATGCAGTAGTACACTCAGGTGACGTTTATTTTCCAATAATTATGCAGTCGCGATCAGGAGTGTCGATGAGTGTGGCAGAGACACAGGTGAGCACTCATCGATATTTCCTTTTCACGACGGGTGATTTCACCAACCTAGCGGGAGGTGAAGCCGCTGTCTTATCCCACGATATAGGGGAAGAATAAACGGTCACAGAGATACGCTGTATGTTGTACATATCGTATGTTTTTGATATATGTTACTAGGGTTAAGGATTGGCCCCCCGCCCCCCAATGGGGCTGGGGGCCAACATCCAGGACGGATGGTGGTGAGTGTCCGGGAGGAAGGGAAGAAGAAGAAGGGGAGAGGATTTGTAGGGGCGGGAAGAAGGGACGGTGTTGGGAGAGGCAGGGAAGTGGTGAAGAATTTCGGCACTCGACGAGCGCGCGGTCCGGTCGGGGGTGAAAGGGACATGTCAGTCCGTAGTTTTGTCTATCGGAATCGAAAAGCCGAAAATTCGTGGTATACATTATGTACATAACGATGGAGGGGGCCGACGAGGAAGGTACGAAGAGAGGAAATTGCACCCCACGTTCGAAGTTCGAAGTCGGTGTGAAAACTGCGGCAAGGAAGGAGTGTGAAAGAGAAAAAGAAGAAAAAGGAGACGTCGACGTTTGCGTCGTGGAACGATCCTTCCGTATAACGCAGGTACTCACCAATGCAAGACGGGGGGGTAAAATAACCATCGTGAAAGTCAAAGCGCAGGTCATAACCGCATATGACTCATCATGCGCGGAGAATTTACGACGGAGACTCATTATCAACAAGAAGTTTGAAGGCCGGCTGAGAAGGTTTGAAGACACAAATACTTAAGCGACGATGGCAAGCGCAACGTCAAAACTTCACAAGAAGAAAAGTGCACACAAAAAAAAGAAAAGGCCGTATGCCAACCTATGGCTCTCTCGGAATGAAAGACACAACAACAACAGTGATGATGAAGGTCGACCCGTCCTGCGTCGTTCGGTGTAAAATGATAAATGCGAAAGATGGACTGCGTAAAGATCCAGCGGTCTTTTTCGGCAGTGGCAAAGAAATATGCAACCACATGTCGCAAAAAAAAAAAAAAGTTGAGCGGGATACCGTAGGACATAGAACACCGCCTTCTCTGTTGTTGCAGGCAGGTTTGCTTCCACAACCCGGGAACCCAACCCACTCTTGTATTTCGGCCTACAAGACTCCAATCGACGCAAGCACCGGTAGGAGAGTGCGTGGCAGGTGCCGTACAGTACAACTCCACTCTCCTACGACATCCATGTACAGCAGTACTGCTGTCGTTGTAGCATCATGTGGAAGATCATCGAGGGGTCCTCCTGCGGGGTAACGACAACATGGCGAGAGCTCTACGTGTACGTACCTGTCGTCGGCACATGTGGCAGCTGCACGACACACGAACGGATGTTTTCATCGCATTGTACTATGGTTCGCCGTGGCAGGAAGTATCCCATCCAGTTAGGTCGTTGCCGTAATACGTGGATGTCGTTCGGCGTCTAGCCCATACTGCTGTAGCAAAATCACAGAAGCAATCGAGCTATGCATGCAATTTTTTGCTCCGGTTCACGTTTGCCTCCACAACCCGAGAATCTTACGGCTGTATCTCGACCAACAAGACTCCAATCAATAAACCAGCACTGGCAGAAGTGCGTGGAAGATGCTGTGACAGCACAACTAAGTCGACACTCGTACGACTTCTATGTACGGTCGGCGTCTGGTCCATAGTGCTGTAGAAATACAAAAATCGAGCCATCCTTTTTTTTTTTCCATACTAATAACATGAAATGTATCACGTCACGACGATCATCCTGTGACGTAGACTTAACTACAATTATGTCGGAGGCCTGAGACGCAAGAGTTCAACCATTGTTGCACTCTAAAAGCAAGACGTTTTTTTGCCGTGCATCAGTTCGCGGTCGCCTTGATACTTTTTTTTTCGCCGGTTGTTGCCCGCTGCAGCGGGCCGGTCTCTGGATCGCATCGCCCCTGTCGCGAGCTCGAAACTCCAAAGGCGAGTAGAGTTACAGCACGGTGAATGCACTCAACCACTTTTTCAGTCATTGAGCTAGACGTTGCGGTGCGGTAAATCGGTTTTAATTGTTTTTAAATGGGGTTCAAACAAATTTTTCGGCCGTCTTCGCCGACGTGGGCGTGCCACTCTCGAGACCACAGCGCCCCTGTCGCGAGCTCTAGACTCCAAGGGCGAGCCGAGTTACAGCACCGTGAAGTACGGCTAAATATCGTGCATCAGGGCGCGTCTACGCATGGGACATCAAGGGACTGTGATCTCTAAAGAATCACGCAGCTCATTGGATGAGATTTCGGAGAACGTCAACTCATAAATCATGACACATACTTGAAGTACAAGCATACAAGCAGTACCTAGCACAGACTTTTTTTTGCCGCGTGGTCTCATCGGTAGATAGATATCGACAGACTGTCCGTACTATATGGTATGAGTTGTAGGTAGGTACAGTAGTAGTGCATGCATGCATCCTGTCGCCTTCTTCTCTAGCGGAAGCAACGCGAACTGGAGTATGTATGTATGTGCATCGTGTTTTGTCACCGCACGGAGGTTACGTACGTACTACGTATATGCCCCACACACCCTCCAAGTTGCACATCTTCTGCATCTTTCCATGTGTGTTTTGATTGTTTCTAATATTCTGCAGCTGTATGTAGCATGGAAGATTTGACAAATAAATGTAGATTGATCGTTGTTGTTGTGGTATGCCACAACTTAGACTTTACTTGCTCTGTTTTGAGCTTGAACATGCACGCAAATCTCACGGCATCATCAATACTGTGAACACTGCTGCTGTTGTTGTTGTTGTACTGCTGTTGTTGTATTGAAGGTGCTGCTGTAGACTGCGCTACATCGTATGTATATATACAGAGATCAACTTTTCGTGATATCACCCCGTTTCATGGAATAATTGGTGGAAGTTACAATAGTCGGAAGTTAGTCTTGGGGATGTAGGCTTGTGGGTGTTGACGACCCGTATCGGCTCTCGAAGAGGTGTTGTTGTTTGTCGTCAAAAAGGGTAGTCCTAATTTACTCTTGAGTTGGTGCGTGCTCTCTCCGCAGTGTGTCGCGCAAGTAGAACGTGCGTATGCAGCAATGACCACTGATGTACATAAGCAGAGCACCCGATTGTGCAATCTTATAGTCACAGGTCAAAGGCAAAAACTCAAGTGCTGCGTGTAAGCCTGTACGTGTCCTGTACGGCTGCAGCGCGGCGTGCCAACTCACTTGTTGTGCCGCTGGACCCTTTAGTACGAGAGGCTTGGCTCTGAGTACGCAGGAAGGTCCGAAGGAGAAGAAGATGGTGTGGTGGAAATGTAATTACTTGATCAGTGGAGACCAGAAAGAATGTAGAGAAACAGTGGGGTAGTGAACCCCGGAGAAGTAGAGAGGTTGAGAAACCCCAAAGAATCAGAGGGTTGGAGAACCCCCAGAGAAGCAGAGTGAGAGGATGGGGCGAGTACGCGCTCATTCTCGAAATCATGGAATCACACCTATCCGACAACATCGACCAATCACACGTGTTCAGAATACGGTACTGGTAAGCTACGATACGTTTCTGGAAAGATGACTTCAACACCATGCTCTCGAACTTGTGCCACGTATGCACATCAAGTATTGTACTTGCACGCACAAGTGATTACTTGCACTGACGTACGACAAACCACAGAATACAGCTTCAACAATTGAACTAATAATGTACTTTCCAAATTCGACTGCTGAGCGCAGACAAATATTCATTCATTCAAGCACGCAAGTCTGAGTTACTTGCGGCGGTACATATTCTTTCATACACACAAGTCAGAGGCACTTGCGACAACTACCCGATGCATATATATTTCCGAGCACGCAAGTCTGAGCTACTTGCACTTTGACATATTTCTGGAAATCTAGGCTATGCAGATTTTTTCTGGATATGAAACACAGAACATCAACCATGTCTCCATATTCCGAGTATGACAGACCATACGGAATTTTACCTACATGACATAGCGACATTGACAATATTTGAACTAGTCAAACTGACTA
The DNA here is from genome assembly GCA_000310025.1 of Ectocarpus siliculosus. Taxonomy (NCBI): domain Eukaryota; class Phaeophyceae; order Ectocarpales; family Ectocarpaceae; genus Ectocarpus; species Ectocarpus siliculosus. Next base: position 46,410 of record FN648415.1, read on the forward strand.
CCTAATGTTGAAGCTACGGTAGTGCCAAATATTCCAACATGCCCCCTCAATGAAGCAATGTCCATAATCTATGAACAGCTTATACTGAACATCTAAGATGCTGAGATACTGCGAACTATCTACTTGTAGTACGCTGATACTGTGAAACTTCAACGAGCAGAAAAGTACATGCATGACCTTTGGAGTGAATAAATTCTTCAGGGATGCTTATCCGTGACAGAACAATGGTATGCTCCACCGCTCGCTCTGGGTTCGTAATCAAAATGCCAACAGACTCTTCCAAACCTATTGCATAGCTCCAAACTATGGTATTCATGAACACACACAGATGCCCCCTCGAATCGCATTAACGGAATACGAGTTACGATGTAGTCACAGATATGCCCGCTCGAATGGTATTCGCTAAATACGAGTTTCGATATAGTCACACCAATCCATTCGTCTACGCTACCGGTTATCGTGGATGGAACAATCTCCATGGTTGATTACAAGAAATAAAGATCGATGTCCCGACCATAATCGTCCAGCCTTTCTTCGGGATGAGGGGTAACGGAAAAAATCTCAGCTCGGGTACGCAGAGTTGCCTTGATTTCCTGTGCACGTTTAACGCTGAAAACTAGGACCCCCGTTTTGAGAGATTCTGATATCCATAACTGAGTCAGCGTTGTCCAAACATCCTCCAACACTGATCTGATCAGGTTGGCATCAGCAATAATATCGAGCTTGCACATAAAATCGTGAAAGACATGGTACTTGCACGAAAAAATTCCGACGTCGCGTAATACGATCCATACCCGCTCAGCAGAAGAGGCCGATGAAAACAATACATTTGCCATTAGATGTCCTAGCCATCCCCAATTCAAGTGAAAAAATACCGAACTAGTGGAAGCTACACCCGCCCTGGCCTTGCCTTTGCCCTTTGTCTTGTGACTGTTGTTTGCGCTGCGGTCATCTCCACTGAATGACACGGAATCATCTTCAGTGATGTTGCTGCTGCTGGACGTGCAGTCGCCCCTCCTTACTGGTGGTGGAGGTGGCGGTCCTCCTTGCGGTCGAAGGAAAGGGTCTTCCAAAAAATCTTGGAACATGTTGTTGTCGATCTTGTCATCGCTCTTGTCATCGCTCTTGGTTCTGGCCTGTATCTCGTCCAGGATAGGTTCTCGTTGTTGCTCCAACTCCTTGATGTCGTCGCGGGAAGCCTCGATCCTATCGCTAATCTGCGATTCAACTTCGCATAGCGCTTCCGTCTTGAAGAACTTAAACGTGCCCTCAAACGTCCTCTTCAGGGAAAACCTCGACATGGCGTAGTACTTGATAATGTCGATTGAATGTTGAGGAGATGATGGCTGGATGTGGAGTGAAGGTGTGGGGGCACATCCTCCAGTCTGATCTCGCATTCTGTCCAGTCACCATGGCGTGCAACCTGGGTGAAGCATGTACGTCCGATATCTATCCATGGATGATGCCTCGAAAGATCCCACTCGCCCCAAGTAGTTGCAAGTGTAGATGGTTGTTCCCTAGTTCTGGATGGAATTCCTGGCCGCTCCAAAGATCCTCAATCCTTGGTTGAATAAGCCAGAATCTGGTCGACGAGCTTTCGGTGGATGGCCTTCGTGGTGCTCTTCGTGAAGAGGTCGGCAGGTAGATCTCCCGACGGGACGTGATATACGCTCAAGCGTCCGCTTTCGATGAGCTCCGTTGTGAACCACTTCCGCAGCTGAAGGTGCTTCGTCCTGGCGCTGTAGGAGTTGTTACTCACTTGCGATAGAGCGCCCGTCGAATCATTTCCGATCCGAATGTTGCTGAACTGATTGAGGAATCCGAGTTCCGACAACATGCCTTGAATGTGGCAGCATTCTCGTGCTGCATAGGAGATTGAAACCATCTCCTCCTCCGTTGTGCTGAGTGCAGTCAGCGATTGAAGTGATGAAGCCCATGAAATGGGGGCGCCGCACAGAAGAAAAAGGTATCCACTTGTTGACCTCCTCTTCTCAAGGTCTTGAGCAAAGCTTGCGTCTGCCCAAGCTTGGATCTTGAAATCCCTGCTCTTGAACACGATGTCCAACTCTGGCCGTTGTTTGAGGTACCGGAGTACATGCTTAGCCCTGGACATGTGCGCCTTGCTGGGTTTGCTGGTAGCCCGTGTCAATTCAAACACAGCGTATGATATGTCCCAGCGGCTTGTCCGGCTCAAATACAAAAGGCTTCCGACTAAGCTTTGGTACGTCTTGATGCCGTCCTCGTCGAGTAGAGTCTCCGCTGGCTGATCCAGCGATAGCTCTCCTCCGACGCTTGGCGTGCTAACTGGGTTGCAGTCTTGCATCCCAAATCGTTCCAATAGTGAAGTGGTGTAGTCCGTTTGGCTGATCCGGAGGGTCTTCTTTACTCGATCGCGTGTGATCTTCATCCCCAGGATGAGGGACACCTCTCCGAGGTCGCTCATGGTAAAGCGGTCCATAAGCTGCTTCTTCTTCTTGACGAGTAGCTTCTTGTCCGGCGATGTCAGGAGAATGTCATCGACATAAATTGTTAATAGACAGTATCCTCCCCCAATTTCTGTGATGTACATGCACGGGTCCGTCTTTGTAGCCCTGAATCCCATCGCCAGAAGAGCCTTGTCCAATGTGAGATGCCAAACGCGGCTTGCTGTCCGCAGTCCATAAACAGCTTGCTTTAGCTTCATGATGAAGGGTTTTCCTTGAGCGTCAAGCTTCTCGTATCCAGGAGCTTGTCGCACGTATGTCGGTGAGTCGATAGGGCTTTGAAGGAACGCCGTCTTGACGTCCAGCATCAAAATATCCCAGTCAAAATGGCAGGCGATGGCCATTAGTATCCGTTGACTCTCGATGCGGCAAACTGGTGCAAAGGTTGCCCCGCAATCGATTCCAGGTCGCTAAGCATATCCTTGACAGACAATTCTTGCCTTGAAAGTGTAGTCGCTCTTGACCTTGAACACCCACCGCGATCCGATGACCTTGTTTCCGACCGGAACCGCCGATCTTGGGATGAGGTCGTAGACGTTGTTCTCGTGAAGGCTCGCCATTTCCTTGTCCATTGCCTTGGACCATTGTGCGCTGTGTGTTGACGCCTTGGCTTCCTTGAACGTGTTAGGCAGCGTAATGCTGGCAGGATCCGGGTTGGATTGGGTGATTGTTTCCGTGACGTATGCATACTCCACGAGTGAACTACGTTCCGGCTCGTGCGCATAGTCTTCTTTCTCGAACGTGGCCGACGTAGCCAGTCGTTTCAATTCGAGTCTCGTTTTTCCGTCTAGCCCCGCAGTGTCCACACTCGGGGGGTCTTGGGCTGGTCCCTTGGACCGTAATGTCCTGCTCAAAGATGTGACAGGTCCCTGCGACCGTAGTGATGTTGCCCTGTCTGGCGATGTATCAGGAAGCAATGAAGAACTTGAGGGGTCCTGTCCCTGCGTCGAGTCCTCTCCGTGGTCAAATGACGTTCGGCTACTCGGTGTTCCCACAGAATCCGGTGTTGATGGCGGATCAAACGTGACCCCTGAACCGGTTGTCGTGAGTGGACGTGGTGAACCCTCCAAATAGTTGTTTTTCTCCAACTCTTGGTCCTCCTCGTTGTTGGGTTCCTCCCTGGTTGTGCCGAGGAGGGGTAAATGTGCAAGAATGTCCCAACGATACGCTTCATCAGCGCCGTTGTTATCTGCATCTTCGTCTTCGTCTTGATTGGACAGGAGCTTGTCTTGTCCAGCTTCCCGTATTGCCGTTGGCGGCGTCTCAATGAACGTGACATTCCGGCTTTCCGTAATCCGGCGGTTGTGTGGATTGTAGACTCGATAGGACTTGCTGTCCTTGCTGTACCCCAGCATGATGCCTTCCCAAGCCCTCTGTTCTAGCTTGTTGCCGTGTCTCTCGTTGTTAGTAGGGAATGCCGACTGTGCCTGAGCTGATGAAATCTTGGGGAGAATCTTCAAATCCACCTTGAAGATCGACCCATCTCGCCTCAGAGGAAAGTGAACGTTTTTCCGTTTCAGTCTAGGAACATCCGATATGATGGTTTCTATTCCCTTCGTCTGGGCAGCTCCGGATGAGAACAAGTTCCGTCCGATCCCCGGAACTATCGTGATGGGTAGACGCGCCACATGCGTCTTGCCGTGGCTGTCGGTGATGCCACACCGTATGTAGCCTGTAGCTGTTCCACGCAGCTTGTGCAGGCCTGCCGTGGTTATGACACGGGGTGGGACCAGTCTACGATAATCTGTCATCATCGCCTTGATCCCTGGAACCAGTTTGTCGTCGATGTAGTGAGCGGATGCTCCGCTGTCCACCATCATCGGCAAGCGGGTAGTGTTGTGGTCCGATGTGGAGAGGCTTTCTTCCTCTTCCGTGACTGTGAACGAGAATCCCATGGCTTTTGGGATGTCATCGCTGTCTTGATCCGATGTCGTAGAATCCTTCTCCTCAGAAGCTTGAAGAGACGAGCTGATGTGCTTGAACACCCTAGCGATGTCTTTCGTTGAGACGCTGTCGCTTGATGACTCATCTTCTTCAGCAGCTGCGTTGGCGAAGTTGCTCTTGCCCTGCCTGTGCTGTTTCCTAGAAGACTTCGGTGCGGCCTTCCTAGCCGCTGATGCTTTGCATTCTGAGGTGTCGTGGGTGTGTGTTTTGTGGAAAGAACACCATTTCTTCTTTCCGGTCGTGTCGCCGTTCTGACGGGGTGTGGATGTGTCGCCACCGAGGTTGTCGGCCGATCCTCCCGTCTTCGTGCAGTCTTTCTAGTAGTGTCCAAGCTCACCACACGAGTAGCATCTGACCTTAGACGTGTCACGTCTAGCTGAACCAGCTACCATAGCTGATCCCCTTCCTCTGCGCCCGGATGTTGCATATCCGTTCATGTGCATGTTCTGAATAGTGAATTTTAGCTGCTCCAGAGTAAAATCTGGATTGCTCATGACGTGGAACTTGATGGACTCGTACTCTCTGGGCATCCCCCTCATGATGGTGTCCATTTTTCTGTGCCGCGAAACATGCTCTCCTACCAGCTCGAGCTGCTCGGCGAGCTGGTCAATGTTCCTGAAGAAGGTGTCCGGATCGGATCCTTCTTCCATTCGGAAGTTGGCAAGTCTTGTCATGAGTTGTTGCCTCCTGTCAGTTGACTTGTTCTGATGCTTGTTCTCCAGCGCAAGCCAGGCTGCTTGGCCGTCTGCCTTCCATCCTTTCTTCGACTCGTACGTGCGCATAAAACACTTTGCGTCTCCACTGGTAGTCAGGAATAAGACAGTATATAGTAGAGCGTTGATCTGCTCCCATTCATCAATCTCACGTTGATTCTGAGGTGGCCCAGGTTGTTCCGAATCTCGCGCTTGAAGATCCGGCGATCCTGTCCCGGGACTGTCACGATCCGCAGTCCTTCCTGGTATCACAACAGCAGTCGCCGCACTGCTGGCTGATGATTTTTCTTGAGTTCCTACAGCCTTGCTGCTGTCCCCGTCAGCGACTTCCTCGCTGGGCACCGGGGCTTCCATGGTGCCTGATGCACGGGCTCGCCGCGCATAGATCTCCTTCGGTCTTGAGGAGTCGCCATTCAATATCTCGAACATGTCCCGCCGAGATAATTCCAGAACGGTCTTGATGTCGACCTTCCAATCTTCATACTTGTTTGGATTCCCGTCGAACTTCGGGATGCCTCTGACGATCGACGTGAGCTTGCCGGTGGACTCTGCCATGATGTTACACCAGCTGCTGCGCTTGAGGGCTTGTACTTGCTTGTTGGATCCTGGAGCTCCGCCAGTCCGATCCAATTTCTCGTGTTCTTGATTTCCGTCGTAGATCTCGTAGATCCAGAAAGTATTCCTCGCTTCCAGATCTTGTCACGAGTCCCGAATCTTCGTTTCCTCGACCTTGACCTCGAACGATGTGCCAGAGCGCTAACCGAGGCTCATAACCTCTTGGGGATGTAGGCTTGTGGGTGTTGACGACCCGTATCGGCTCTCGAAGAGGTGTTGTTGTTTGTCGTCAAAAAGGGTAGTCCTAATTTACTCTTGAGTTGGTGCGTGCTCTCTCCGCAGTGTGTCGCGCAAGTAGAACGTGCGTATGCAGCAATGACCAGTGATGTACATAAGCAGAGCACCCGATTGTGCAATCATATAGTCACAGGTCAAAGGCAAAAACTCAAGTGCTGCGTGTAAGCCTGTACGTGTCCTGTACGGCTGCAGCGCGGCGTGCCAACTCACTTGTTGTGCCGCTGGACCCTTTAGTACGAGAGGCTTGGCTCTGAGTACGCAGGAAGGTCCGAAGGAGAAGAAGATGGTGTGGTGGAAATGTAATTACTTGATCAGTGGAGACCAGAAAGAATGTAGAGAAACAGAGGGGTAGTGAACCCCGGAGAAGTAGAGAGGTTGAGAAACCCCAAAGAAGCAGAGGGTTGGAGAACCCCCAGAGAAGCAGAGTGAGAGGATGGGGCGAGTACGCGCTCATTCTCGAAATCATGGAATCACACCTATCCGACAACGTCGACCAATCACACGTGTTCAGAATACGGTACTGGTAAGCTACGATACGTTTCTGGAAAGATGACTTCAACACCATGCTCTCGAACTTGTGCCACGTATGCACATCAAGTATTGTACTTGCACGCACAAGTGATTACTTGCACTGACGTACGACAAACCACAGAATACAGCTTCAACAATTGAACTAATAATGTACTTTCCAAATTCGACTGCTGAGCGCAGACAAATATTCATTCATTCAAGCACGCAAGTCTGAGTTACTTGCGGCGGTACATATTCTTTCATACACACAAGTCAGAGGCACTTGCGACAACTACCCGATGCATATATATTTCCGAGCACGCAAGTCTGAGCTACTTGCACTTTGACATATTTCTGGAAATCTAGGCTATGCAGATTATTTCTGGATATGAAACACAGAACATCAACCATGTCTCCATATTCCGAGTATGACAGACCATACGGAATTTTACCTACATGACATAGCGACATTGACAATATTTGAACTAGTCAAACTGACTACCTAATGTTGAAGCTACGGTAGTGCCAAATATTCCAACAGTTAGAATAATTGGTGGAAGTTTAGTCACAAGGTAACTATCTATGCAGAGTGAATGAAAGAGTGCACATTTCATGGGATAACTGCTGGAGGTGTGCCAGAAGTTAGAATATCTGCTGGAAGTTAGTCAGAAGTTAGTCAATGCAGAATGAATGAAAGAGTGTACATACATCCCGGTCACTCTCACTTTCGACATCCTCTCCTCCTCTCATTCCCGCGTCGACCTTCAGCTGCATCACAACATGAACGCCCTCTCCCGTAGCTCCCCAGCAAAGCGTAAATCCACCCAGTCAGAGAGTCGTAGTGGAGTGTACCGCCCCTGTACAACAGGGCGACCCCAACTGGCCTTGCCCCGGGCCCGACTGCGACGGCGGTCACCTCAAGCTCATAAACAAGCGCGACGGTAAAGGCAAGTTTGCCCCTTGCGACCGTACCAACAACCGCGACGCGGACAGTTGCAGCGTATCCTGCACCATCCCCACCCCGTCGACAACGTACCACAAGCCGTGCCAGCTCTGCCTCGCCCGGATGGGAGGTACTCCTTCGCTCGGGATCCCAACCGACCAGGTCAAAAGCCGCGGCTACAAAGGTAAAACAAAGTTCTCTCTTTGATTGTATCAAGTATTTTCCAACTGATGTGTGCCTGAATGTTGTTCAGGTGCTGCATGAAGGCCTGGCATGAAACTGCATCGCAACCGCAACCGCTAAATCTCTCCACAACAATGGCCTTTTTGCTTGCTGTTATTGTCAGAGAGGAATATTATCCACGCGGTGTGGCGTCTTTGCGCTGGTGCCAAGTCTTCGGACGGCAAGAAGTTCATGCACGTCACCGTCGCCCCCGCCAGCCTTATCGGGGTAAATCATGTGTACACCCGTTTGCATCGGAACGCGATTGTGTAGTGACGAGTCGTGTGTGTGCGTAGTTACCTAGATATGGGTGCGCGGATGCATCCGACTGTTGCAGTAAATTAGTTGCCCATATGTCACAAAAGTACACCGTGTTCACCGGTCGACGTCATAAAAAAATTAGCGTTTTTTAGTATGGGGAGATCATGTGACATATGTTCCTTATATTTTCCCCTGTCAGTGCACCGAGTTCAACCGTCGACGTCATAAATAAAAATTTCATTTTTTTATAATGTAAAACCATGCGAATTTTTTTCCTTATATTTTTCCCTGTCACCCACCCGATATCCACTGCAAAGGTGTCCCGACGCAGCGACTAACGAGGAAGACCTGGCCGACGGGTGCACGGGCGAGATCGTCGAGGACGACCTGATCATCAAGGATTGAGACTGCCCGCCGCTGCACTACCAGTGCGCCCGCCGCCTGTGGGACCAGACCATCAACGAGATCCTCAACAAGACCGACGAGCACCGCGACCTGGGAACTACCCACGCCGACCTCTAAATAAAGTAAGACGCGTGTTTCCATTTCGTCTCAAGAAATTCAAGGTAGATTGTTGCCACCTGCAACTGGCTTTCGCCAACTATCAATAGAAGAGTAAAGATGTCACCCCATGTCTGACAATCATCGATGTCGGCTGACGTCAATTCATTGGGTAACTCGTTCAGCAGCCGCATCTCAAAATCGCCAAACACGATCACATAGACTACTGCACGACACAATCCACACCCCCAGCGAGAGTAACACTCCCTGGTGGAACGTACAATCAACTCCAAATCGACCAACACCTTCAGCTCGTCGAAATACCCAACGAAGATCGCTCACGCAACCCCGAACGACGCCTGAAACTCGAACACCACAAACAAACCTGTCCGGATAACGCGCAAGCTGAAATCTTAGCGGAATGTAGACGTCGCAATGCAAACAATAACACACCACACGACTCAGACCCTGAACTCGATATGATACGTCAACATTTTAGCCAAATGAGGAATCGTGCACCAAGGTTACCGGCACCCAGTCTAGACAGCCATCGCGGTAATGCTAATAACCAAATCTGCCTTGGAGTGCAAGACATTGGCTCGCAATCATTCGACTTCCCCTCGGCACCTTTTGAGCTAGGACACACGGATTTGGATGATCCACAAAATATCACATGTTCTCACTGCAATGCTATACTTTAGAACGAAGAAAAGGGATTAAATTGTTGTAACAAAGGCAAGTCGTTTATCCATCCTCTCCAATCTATCTCCCACCATCTTATGGCGCTGTTTTAAACTACTAAATTCATTAACTTCTGACTAACTTCCACCAATTATTCCATGAAACGGTGTGATATCACAATACAACGGGCTTTTCGGATTTACTGCATTAGGCGCTGGCTGTATTCAAAAAAAGACATGGACTGAACCGCCAGCGCCTTCAATGCTCACCTTGCATGAACGTGCTTACCACGGCATATATATTCGACCACCACCAACATTATGAGAACTATTTCGTGTCGAAGAAATCATCGCAGCTAAACGAACTTTTGATGCCCAGATAAACATCCAGTTTATTAATGCCTCCACATTTCCTCCTCCCCAACAACCTCTATCTTCTGCTCTAAATTTACATTATACGGTTATGACACGTACACGCTCTTACATCCATCTCCCCAATAATTGCATTCTGCCGCCGGCGCAGGCACCCTACCGCCTGCACCATCACCGACATAATCACGGCCATCACCGTCATGCTTCAACATTAAGCAGCTCGAGACTTGCGTACAAGGCTGCAAACGAAACCATACCTTCCGCAGTGGTAATCGGCAATAACCACCAGGGCCGTAAGGGGCAACGATGACCCGAGGCGGGAGGCGTCAACTCTTTCACCGTCAACTAGCGGCAACGCCGTCAAACCACTGCGTGCGGTGTTTGTTCTTACTTTGTCTGAATGTTGTAGGTGTTCGGCTCCTTTCACATTGTGAGGGATTCCGCATATCGGCGTCATTAGAGGGGGACATTAGAGAAGGGTGCGACATTACACTGGAGAAGTTAGAATATGACCGTTCGAGCGGGACGACACCGAAAAAGTTAGAATCATAGCTCCAGAACATTAGAGGGGGATATTAGAGAAAGGCGCGACACTGAAGAAGTGTGAATATGAGAGTTAGGCGGCGTTACACCAGTAACATCAACTACCGGCAATACCGTCGAACAGTTGCAGTGTTCGTTCTTTCTTTGGCCCCTTTGGGGAGGATATTGGCCACAGCAAAGCCACTTCGAGAACGTTGCCTGAGTGTTACTACGTTCTTACCGGCGCAAGAACAGGGAGGCGACCGTAGCTTACATCTCCTTTTCGTCCGCACCGGGCGAAGCTAGACAAAAAATTACGTACACGCGACTCTTTTGGCTTCATCATGTTACACCGGGAACGGCACATTTCTCGAAAACAACGCGAGCATCTTCACACCATTCATTCTGTCACCCTGCGGCTTCATGCCCTTGGTATGCTGTGCACAGCCTTCACACCTTCCCATTTTAAGCCTCCTACTGAGGACGAGGGCGCCTCTGCGCCCGAAGTTCGGAGCCCTTGTATATATAACATGATGTGGTATATGTTGTGGATGGTTTGCCAAAATAAAAGGGGGGGGGGATCAGTATGGCGCACCAGCCTTAGGTTTGGGGGCAAACAGAGTTTATATATTTCTGTCTGTTGGGTGGCTGATGTATAACCTGATCGTAAGGAGTAGACCGGGGGCGTGTGTGGTGTCGCCCTGGCTGGTCTCCGCTCTTTTCCCCTCCCCCTTGGCGAGCAAAGGGGGTACCCAAAATAATGACAAATTTCAAAGGCATCGAGAAAAGCGAAAAATTGACTGACGAAGTAAGGGAAATCTGCGTTTTGTGGAAAGCGGCAGAAATAAACCGTTGGCCAACCAGAAAGCAGGAAGCGGACGAGCGTGTTGGTTTCTGTTTTCAGTCTACTCGCTTCGCCGTGTTTACCGGGGGCGAGCGAGAGCACGTGTGTGTGCGTGTGGTGGCCAAGGGTTGTTTCTGTCGTGACGTTTCTTTTTCCCACCCACCCATGTTATAGGATTCAGATGTGTAGACGGAACATAGAAGAGCTTGGTTCCTTCTAGAAGGCGCGGAGAGATGTAACTCTCCGCGGAAGGATAAAAAGCAGGGGACAGGATCTAGTAGCCCCTGCTTGTGCAGAGGATCCTGTACCCCTTGGTGTCATTCCTACCGATACCCAAGGCAACAGCTACTGCTGCTGCTGTTCTACAAGAGTAACAACAAGTGAGTTCTTCTTCACGGGTCAACCAGACTTCATCACGCGTGCATACCACTACACTTGGCGTTGTCGGCTTATTCGTACGGTGTTGTCTGGCTTGGTTGTGTCTTGGCGCGGTTTGGTGCTTTAGACTGCTGCTGCAGTTTTTTGCGCTTTCGCCCCAACCACAGCTTAGTTTTGCCTCGCTTATCGGTATGTCTCAATCTAGCGTCGGCTCATCGGACTCCGCTTCGGCGAGCCCTGAGCATTCTGAACGTTCGCGTTCGCCGGTGTCACCGCCTCGCGTAGCGACCTTCGGGTCCCCGGCAGCTGGCCGTCAGGCCACACAGCTGCTGCTGTCTTCGGACGGTGCTCGTGCCGCTGACCCTGTTGCCGATGCCGCTCGTTTGTCAGAGCTTCGCGCTCAACGCATTCGGGAGAGGTTCGCCTCGCCGGCTTCGGTCGACGCTAACCCCGTGGGTGCTGTCCTCAAACCGCCAGCACCCACACCTGCCACCCTTGCTTTTGGGGGTGTCAGTGGATATGGAAATAGGAGCAGCGGCGTTGTGTGCAAGGTGATTGCCTGTCGGGGGGATTCACTGTGTAGCCGCCGTCGGGGTTGCGTGTGCCTGTGCTGGGCGCGGTTCGGAGGTGCTCGTCCCATTTATTTTGAGTGGGATTTGTGTATATCGTATTTATTTCAGGTTGTATAAATGCAGGACGCATGTTGTTGTGTGTATCGGACCGTTGGATGGTTGGGGGAGTGCACTCTTGGCTGCTGTGTGTGGCTATCTATGTTGGTGCTGCGCGCTTCCCCGTTGCGTGCGTGACGAGTCTGATTGATTGGTGGATACGCATATATATTACATGATTATAGGTTGGGTCATGGTGACATGTGTGTTTTTCTGCGCTGCCATGGAAAGGTCAGGGGAACAGAGATTTGTTGTTGTTGTTGTTGTCTTCACATTAAAAACCGTTCCGATCTCTCTCTACCCAGTACCTTCGTATGTCCGTACTGATCCAACACTCGACGCGGTCGATTCCCGTGGTCACAGGTTAACTTACCCTGAAAATGTACACTCAAAATATGCTGGCCCCGAGGGGTCCGCAAGTCAATAGAAATCAACGACAGATATTCTGGAGTCCTCCACTCCCGGAAGCTCTCGTACGCCCAGACGCTGAAGAGGGTGGAATGCCAAAGCGTTGAAGCCACGATCCGACAACGACGCCTACTGTTCGCGGGAGCACTGGCAAGGCAGCCGAACGGGCGACTCCCGAAACGACTGATGCTCGGTGAGCTGGCGGGGGGGGAGAAGCCACGTAGGGGGGGACAGGAACAGAACTGGCCGAGGTGTGTGCTTGACGACCTGAAGGCATTCGGGGCCGACCACGGATCTACGAAAACCGACCCAAATTGTCTCGGAATTCCCGTACCGAAAGACACGGCACCGAAGTTAAGGTGGACGGAAGCCGCGAAGGTGGAGGGGGGAGTACCCTGGCATGCGGCGGTGCTGCAGGGAGCTGAGAGGTTCATGACCTCCTGGCACGAGAAGGAAGAAGAGGCCAGCCGACAACGAGCGCTCAAACGAAACCACAAGCCAACAACCAATGGGGCCGGAGGGGGGCAGGAGACGGACGAGACGGCGAGGGAAGAAAGCAAACGAGGAGAGACGGACCGAGTGGCACGACACGTGCCGGATTGAATTTATTTTAGCCAATTCCCCCCCCCAAACGCTGCACCATTGCACCAACCCCCCAGTAGTAGTGATTTCGTACCATTACAATGTATCGCTGGTTGATGGCCATGTTTGCGTGTTTGCTTGTTCGTTAGTGGTCTCTCCGCCGTGTGCCTTGTTCTGCCTCATACTTCTTGTTATTTTCGGCCTGGTCCCTCTTTGTCCTCGCCCTTTTTAATTTTATTTTCATTTATTTTCTCTTCTCCTTAGGCCACTTGTTAAGCTGTCCTTTTTTGGGTTGTCTTTTTCTCAAAAAGGGACAACTGGCCAAAGAACCACTTGCTACGTTGTCTTTTTTGCATTTATGGGCCTTCGAAAAAGGGACAGAAGAAAAAGACAGCGCCATCCTGTTGCGGCATGGGCAACAAAGAGCAAAAAAAGCTGGTTGTTGGCGCGGTGAGGTTTTTCAAGGTGGTGTTGACTCTCACCACCTCAGTTGCCGTGCCTCCCACTGCCCTGTGGTCTCGATCAGCCACCACGCAAGGCGGACCAAGCACTCAGCTCGCGGGAGATAGCTTTACAGTTGCTGATGCTTCGCTCTGTGCGGAGATATCACCGAAAAACCAACTTGGTGTCAAAGTACTTATTGTGTGACGAACGGCCGTTGCACTTGTTCCAGAGGGTCATTTTTTTTGGCGGATGAGCAAAAGGATCGACCAGCACCATAACAAGGGGGTAATCGTGAGACTGGGTTACACATTGATAGTAACTCTTTAGGACTAACCGATGTTGAACGTAGCAAGGCTAGGTTCTTCACGCGAGCAAGGCTAGGTTCCTCACCCCACCTCTACCCTAACCCTAACCCTAACCCTAACCCTCACCCACGGCCAAAGCACGGCCTAGCGGCCGCGAACTGGGCGGCACGCGGCTGCGCCGCGTGCTCGGAATGCGGAACGGGAAGAGGGCGCTGGAGAGGAATCGGCCGCCAGAACCAACGCCGAACAACGCCCGACCAATCAGAACGCGTTAGAACGCTTAGTCCTAAAGATCTACTATCAATGTGTAAACACTACTCGAGAGTAATCGTTTTGCTAGATTATTTTCTGGTTCGTCCCTTTTTGAGAAAAAGACAGCGCTTGAAAAACCCCACCGCGCCAACAACCAGCTTTTTTTGCTCTTTTTTGCCCATGCCGCAACTTTGGTTCATGGATGCTCCCTCGCCACACACTGAAACAACAGCGATGACAAAGGTATCCGCCACAAGCTATGTGTATGGTCCGTCTTGTGTGGTGGATGATACAGACCAGGAGGCTGATGGGCGGTCAGAGGTTGTGAGCGCGAGAGTGGTGGACAAGCGGGAAGAACGACCCGCCGCGTCTCCAAGCATATTTTTTGTTCTTTTTCCCGTGTTGCAACTTTGGTTCATCGATGCTCCCTCGTCACACACCGAAGCAACAGCGATGACAAAGGTATCCGCCATGAGCTGTGCGTCTGATTCGTCTTGTGTGGTGATTGATACAGACCAGGCCGCTATAGGTCGCCCAGAAGTTGGGTTCGCAAAACAAGTTGACTGTGCACCAAAAAGACCCACCGCTGGTGCGTCCAGGCTCTTTTGGCTCGTTTGCCGCTTGTTTGCCGCACACATCGGGTTGTCCACCTGGTAAGCCGAATTACAACATTACGTCTATCGCCGAGGCTACTGACTCCGTACCAGTCACATGACACGACTCGTGAGAATACCGTTAGAGTTTGCGGGGATCATCCGTCGAGATATTCAAGTTTGTGGGCAAGTGTCATGTGTTGTGACAGAAAAAGGGCAACAAAAAAAGACAGTCCCATCCTGTCACAAAGTTGCCCGAAAAGAGACAGGATGGCGCTGTCTTTTTCTTCTGTCCCTTTTTCGAAGGTCCAAAAATGCAAAAAAAGACAACGTAACAAGTGGTTCTTTGGCCAGTTGTCCCATTTTGAGAAAAAGACAGCCCAATAAAGGACAGCTTAACAAGTGGCCTTAGGCCATTCCTTGGGGTTGTCTTTTTTTATGATCTTTTTCTTTTTTCCTTCTCAAAAAATCACAAATGGCCGAAGAAGGTCTTCTTACAATGTCTTTTTCCCTCAAAAAAAAATCGCCAGAAAAAGACAACCCGTTTTGGACCGCCCATCCTGTCTTTTTGTGGGGCAGTTTTGGACAAGTGGAGGGTGTCCAAAACTGTTGTCTTTTTTTGGTCACAACCACATCACTCGTACCTAGAAACTTGAATCTCTCGACGGCCCACCGCAAACTCTAACAGCGGTCACACGAGTTGTGTCGTGTTGCTGGGGTACAGAGTCGGTGGCAACGGCGGTAGCTAATGTTTTTTCAGTGGGCTGGACCACGTGGACAACCCGATGTGTGCGGCAAACAAGAGGCAAACAAACCGAGAGAGCCTGGACGCAGCAGCGGTGGGTCATTTTTCGTGTACTGTCAACCTTGCGAACCCAACTTTTGGGCGTCCTATAGCCTCCTGGTCTGTATCAATCATCACACAAGACGAACCATACGCACAGCTCGTGGCGCATGCCTTTATCATCGCTGTTGCTTGAGTGGGTGGCGAGGGAGTACTGGCCAAAGTTGCGACACGGGCGAAAGAGCGAAAACAGTTGCTTGAAGATGAGGCGGATCATTTTTCCCGCTTGTCCACCACTCTCGCGCTCACAATTTCTGAGCGTCCTATAGCCTCCTGGTCTGTATCAGCCACCACACAAGACGGACCATACACACGGCTCGTGGCGCATACCTTTGTCATCGCTGTTGCTAGAGTGGGTGGCGAGGGAGTACCGGTAAACCAAAGTTATGACAGGGGCACAAGAGCAAAAACAAATGGTTGCTGGCGCGGTGGGGCATTTTTTCAGCGTGCCGTCGACTTTCGGCACCTCCATTCCCGTGCCTCCTATCGCCTTGCGGTCTCTGTCAGCCGCCACCCAAGACGGACCATACACACAGCTCGCGAGGGATAGCTGTACCGTAGGCGCTGCTTCACTCTGTGAGGAGATATCACCGAAAAACCATTTCGGTGGGAAGGTCCATGTATGTGTGACAGCAGCCGTTGCAGAGTCTGTTCTTTTTTTGGTCGGTGAAAAAGGATTGACCAACACCCTAAGAAGGGGGTCATCCTTTTCGTAGAACCCTTTCTGGGTTGTCCGAAAAGGGAAAAAAAAAATCTGCGAAAAAAGAACCGAAAGAAATGGCCTTACGGTTTCCATTTTTATTTTTTCTCTTTTTCTTTCCTTTTTTTCTCTTTTTTTCCTTTTTTTCTCTCTGTTTCTTTTTTTTTTTCTCTCTTTTTTCCTCTCTTTTTCTGTGCCGGATGGCCTTGTCTCTGGTTGCGTTTTGATGTACCAAGATTGAACCAAGGGGGTGTACCTCTTTCTCTCCGGCCCATGATAGATAGTGACTGCTAGTCTTAGTTGATACCTCGCATAGCGCGAAGAGGGGGTGGAGGATTCCAGAATATCTGTCGTTGATTTCTATTGACTTGCGGACCCCCGGGGCCAGTTTATTTGAGTGTACCTTTTCAGGGTAAGTTAACCTGTGACCACGGGAATCGACCGCGTCGAGTGTTGGATCAGTACGGACATTCGAAGGTACTGGGTAGAGAGAGATCGGAACGGTTTTTAATGTGAAGACAACAACAACAACAACAACTCCCTCTGCGCGCTATGCGAGGTATCCACTGAGACTAGCAGTCACTATCTATCATGGGCCGGAGAAAGAGGTACACCCCCAGAGTAGCGAGAGACGAGAAAATGGGTTTTTCTTTGGTGGCTCGGGGTTTTCGCCGAATGGCGATAATAAAGTTGATGGGCCTTGTTGGGTTCTCTCGTGGTTTCAGTATGAACAAGCGGGTCGGTGTGGTTTATCAGCGGTAGTGGGGAGCAGACAGAGTTTATATATTTCTGTCTGTTGGGTGGCTGATGTTTATACTGATCGTAACGAGTAGACCGGGGGCGTGTGTGGTGTTGCCCTGCCTGGTGTCCGCTCTTTTCCCCTCTCCCTTGGCGAGCAAAGGGGGTACTACGCAAAATAATGACAAATTTCGAAAGCATCGAGAAAATGTCAAACCCCCGTCTGCCGTTTTTTCGGGGAGTCAAGGAAAAAAAGAAAATAAAACACTCTCCGTCACGCCATACGCCTGGAAATAGGGCGTTTGCCCAAGTTTGCCGGTAAAATAATGTCGAAATCATGGAACCACGAAGGGGTTCCGTGGATGAGAACAGATGATCTGCGACAAAGGCTTGAAGAGAGCGCCCACTCGTGACAAGCCTTCCCAACCCTAACGAGGAAGCGTACAGCACGAATAACAGTAGACTACCATGCAGCTGAGCGCGGCTCAGCTGGCCGCGGCCGCGTCGGCCCCTGCGGGGAAGGCAGTTAAAGAGTTGGTGTGCTTCGACACGAGCTCGGCCATCGGGGCCCTCCCGACTCTGGCACTGGCACGAGTCTGCACCAGCGAGGGCGCTTCTCTGGAAGGGAAGGACAAGATAGCTCTGTTCACCATGATGCTGCCATTGGTGCTGGCGCTGGGGCAGGGCACGCAGGAGACGATGGAGGATTTCCTGCGCGGTGCGGAGACCCAGGAGCACGGTTCGACGGGCGCGATAGCGGCCAGGAAAGCGTTCGGAGCGCGGGCGTTCATGGGAGAGGTGCTCGAGGTGTTGCGGGAGTTCGTCAAAGAGACGGGCACATACGTGATCCTGCCGCCTCTGCCATCGACGGGCAAAGCTCCCGCTCGCGAGTCCGGGGCGGCCCCGGCGGACCCGGCGACGGCAGCTCCCGTGGCAGCGGCTGCTGTTCCAGTGGCGGCGGCCGTTCCGACAGCGGCCCCAGCGGCAGCAGCAGCAGCTTCGGCGTCGGCGGCCCCCGCCCCCGCGGTGACACCCACATCGGCGGGAGCGTCCAGCTCGGCGATCCCAACAGCCCAGCAGCAGCAGGCAGCCAACCACAAGGTCATGGTGTCGGCGGACGACGCATACATGGGTGTGGTGCAGGCGGAATCAGGCCACGCGGAGGTGAGGGATACAGTCCCCGTCGATGACTGTCTCGCGGTGTGTTCTCGTAAACAAAATTTTTAACTTTCGCCAAAAACTTTCGTCGCTCACTCTATTCCCAAGATGATCTTGATCCTGTCGATGATTATCGTCTCGTTTGAGTAGTACGTATGCACTTTCGCGCATTGTTTGCGTAGTACTTCAACATGTCCGATCCTTCGCGCAAAAATTCCTTGGACGATCTTGACGATCGTCATACCTTTATCACCCACGGCCCTCGCCGAAAAAGGCAACGGTATTATTTGTCATGCTCTTTGGATACCCCGCCACGCGAGCCAGTGATACGACGTCGGGAGGGTGTTCGTAATTTCAAAAGTACAAAGGAGATAACTGTCGGTGGTCTGGCAGTGGGGACTGCGGTGCAGGGCGTACGATATAAGTTGCCAAGAGCCGCGTATACGCGACGGGTGGTTCTTCGCAATTATTAATCGCTTACGCGTATCGCCTCGAGATGGGGCGTACCACCCATCAAGTATTTATTGTGTGCGTGCATCCCCTTGAACACGCTCTCAATGGATCGTGGCACCTCACGACGATCATATGTCTACGTATTTTTCTCTTTATGTCATCTTTGAAATTATTTCTTTGATATTGCGCCTTTCACATGCTGCCGACCGGACATCATAGGCCTTGACGTTGCGAGATAGGTCCACGAACAGTCCGAACGCGGGTATGTTATCGGGTATGTTATTGCTGGCCCACGAAACGACCGATCGGCGAGAGCTTTGTAGATACCATGTACCTCGGGATGAGTATTTCGAGCCATCCGTTTGTTTTCGATTTACGGCGTCCTCGATACATACTCGGCTCCGCCCTCGATACGATGAGCTTTAGGGGCTGTTCTCGATACGCTTCGCTCGCCATAGCTTTGGGGTGCCATTTCGCGGGCCGGCCTCGATACCATGCGCCTCGGGATGAGTGTTTCGAGCCATCCGTTTGTTTTCGATTTACGGAGTCCTCGATACAAGCTCGCTCCCGTCCTCGACACGATGATCTTGCGATTGCTTCTGACGCCATTTCGTGGAACGGTTTCCGATACGATGCGTTTTCGGGATGCGTGCCTTCGAGCCATCCGTCTGCTTTGCTTTACGACGCCCTCGATGTAACCTTGGCTCGGTACGATGGGCCGGCGATGGCTGTGGACGCCATTTCGTGGGCCGATTGCTTCTGACGCCACTTCGTGGAACGGTTTTCGATACGATGCGTTTTCGGGATGCGTGCTTTCGAGCCATCCGTCTGCTTTGCTTTACGACGCCCTCGATGTAACCTTGGCTTGGTACGATGGACCGGCGATGGCTTTGGACGCCATTTCGTGGGCCGGCCTCGATACGATGTGCTTCGGGATGCGTGCCTTCGAGCCATCCGTTCGTTCAGTTTTCCATTTACGATGTAGGTTTTCGATACGATGCGTTTTCGGGATGCGTGCTTTCGAGCCATCCGTCTGCTTTGCTTCACGACACCGACGCCCTCGATGTAACCTTGGCTTGGTACGATGGACCCGTGATGGCTTTGGACGCCATTTCGTGGGCCGGCCTCGATACGATGTGCTTCGGGATGCGTGCTTTCGAGCCATCCGTTCGTTAAGTTTTCCATTTACGATGTAGCAGCGACGCGTTTGGCGCCACGTCGTTAGCCGTCCTTCATGTGATCGCTGCTGACGACACGGCGGGGGCCGCCCTCGGTGCCATTTCGTTTTCCGCACAGGTTCGTAGCGCGTTCCTGAAGGTCCTTCAGGTTACGCGGAATGCCGATCGGGTGTTTTCGTGGCATGACCTGCGACGCGCCCTAGTAGCGGCCCACACCATCATGGTAGCCGTGGGGGTATCGGCCGGCGACATTAAGATCATCTCTGATACGGTAGCCAGGGGCGACCGCCTGGTAGTAGCGTTTGGGCCGACGTACGGCGCGAGGGCGGCGACCGATGTGTTGGACATGTTTACGGGTCTGCTACCGAATGCCCACGGGGTCCCCAACGATCTGTTTTCGGCGGATTACGTGCGTATCCGTAAGTCGGCTCCGGTCGCGGGAATGAGCGCCGCCATGGGGACGGCGCTCGGCCTCCCCGTCGTGCCCGCGCCATTCCCGACGTTCGGGCCGGGGGGGGGAGCCTTCGGTATCCACCCTTCCCCGGTTCCCCTGCAGATGGCGATGCAACCGGGGGTTCAGCAGCAGACCCCGCGGCAATCTCGACGGCAGGCGCGATCGCAAGGTGCGACACATGGGGTGGCCGGACATTACACCCAGGGGCCGCCCGGTAGGGGCGGGGGCGGCCGCGGGAAAGCAGCGGGGGGCGGAGCGACGGGAGTACCATCCCTCGGAGGGTCCGCTAGCCACCACCAAATGCTAGCCGACGTGCGTAACCAGCGTAATCTCGCCTTGCAGCAAAGACAAATGGCGAACCCGGGGGTGCCCGGGCAGGGTGAGACGTGCCACAAGTGCCGGGCCGCCAACCGTGACCCGAACCACTCCCACCTGACCTGTGCCTTCTGGATATGCGGCAACTGCAAGGAGGCAGGGCACCGCAGGGCGGCCTGCCCGAACCCGACCGTGCCGTGAACGAGCCGTAGCGTACGCCATAGAAGTAGTTTGGGGGATGCTGCGGTGGCGATACGTGACTTTACTCGTAAAGATAGTAGGGTTGTCCTTTCTCACACGAAGGGTAAGGTGCGCGGTGGGATTTGTTCCGCGGGCTCGAGTCGTTTAGTATTCCGATAAGACGAGGTGTGGGGTCCCCGTCGGATGACCATATCCCGCTCGTGGTTCGTATCGTTCCTTTTAATGCATGTCCTTGTAAAACTGGCGCAATAGGAGCGCGGATCCACGCGGTGCGTTCTTTTGATCGCACGGGATCGAGAAATAACACGAGAGTCGCAGGTGATACCCACGCGGCGCGTTCGTATCGTTTCTTTTCATGCATGCCCTTATAAAACCGGCGCAACATGAGCGCGGATCCACGAGGTGCGTTCTTTTGATCGCACGGGATCGAGAAAAAAAAAAAAAAAAAAACGAGAGTCGCAGGTGATCCCCACGCCGCGCGTTCTTCGGTCGGCTGTCGGCGGGAAGTCAACCGGTTCTACGACAATTTTGTCACCTATTCTCATGCACGACCTCATGATAATAGCACGAACACCATTCATTCCCCGTGGAGCGCCTGGATCGCCCGCGAGCGAGAATAACAAGAGAGTAGCATACAATGACCTATGCTTTACGAGGGCATTGGCTGATATTCCTGACGCAGTTTAACCCTCCATCCTGGTAGACCGTGCATCACATTAGGGAGAAGAAATATCCGTGTATCACTGCAAAATAATCAGCCCGGAGTGTCGTTGTGTCTGCTCTCCTTGCGTCCGCCACGCATCTCGGTGGGTCCGTCTGGTCACAGTACATCGTAGCTACGTTTGCTTTTCCTACTACGACCCCTAGCTAACCCCTGTCAACGAATCTCTATCTTCCCGCCACGCGGTATCATTATCATAGAGTGAAAATACAGCCGTATACCGGCGCACCCCGTTCAACGCCTCACTACGTAGGTATTTGCTGACGATTGGCTGAAGCATCTCGCGAGACGACATGAGCAAGTAAGAGTTACGTTCCCCGACGTCCCCGACCTGTCCGACGAACAACGCGAATGGGCGGGGCCACGTTTAGTGCCGAGCGTAGCCCGCGTGCCTACGATGGCAGAAGTAAAGCGACCACCGCACGGGGACGGACACACCCGTCTGCCGTGGGACGCCCCGGTGAGAGACGCCGGCGCGAACGGCGAATATTTCGTACCGGGTGGGCTTAATCACAACCACGAATTTTGGGACAAGGTCATCCTACGAGACCATCCCCAGCGCGATCAACTCATGTCATATATTCGGGACGGTGTCAGCGTCTTCGAATTCCTCCACGATGAGTATCGAGGGAAGTCGCGTAAGGAACCATATCGTCCAGCAGCGTTTCCGGGGGCCGTATTCCCCAACCACATTCCCGACGAACATGCCGAATTTGTGCGGCGGGAGGTGCAAGCGCTGGACAAGCGGGGATGTTTAGTTCGGTGGGAGGACGTCCGAGGACCGGAGGGCCCGGATAGACCGCGGTTGGTCCTGTCCATCTCGGTGGAGCCAACCAAACCCCGTATGATTATAAACGGTATCCCCCTGAATACCTGCTGCAAACACGTACCGTTTACGATGGACACGGTCTCACGGGTGGCACACGTAGCAGAAGAAGGGGTGTTCATGGGGAGCCTAGACGACCGCGCGGGTTTCCATAATCTTCGCCTGCAGCCCGAGAGCTGGCCGCTATTCGGCGTCCACTACGATGGAGTGGATTACGTCTGTACCACCCTTCCGTTTGGGTGGAACGAGAGTCCGTTTTGTTACCATTCTTTGAGCGACGCCAAAGCCGCGTACCTGCGGTCCAAGGGCATCCCCGTCCTGGCGTATATCGATGACGCCTGGTACGCGAACTTCGTCGATACCTTCGGGAAGTCGGATCGAGTACAGTGGCTGTCGGCGGCGGAAGCTCTACACACCGGCATCCTAGTATCGTACCGATGCGGGTATTTCCTGTCCATCAATAAATGCGACCTCAACCCCTCTCGACAACAGCGGTACCTCGGAATTATCTGCGATTCCCACACCGCATCGTTCCGCATCCCGGAGGATAAGTTGCTCAAACTCCATCAGCTCATCGACCAAGCGCTTGAGAACGACTCCGTGCCCGTGCGCATGCTCGAGAAGATAGCCGGCAAGTGCGTCAGCATGTCTGTCGCGATTCGACCGGCCACCCTTTGGACTCATTACATGTTCGCGGCGATCAGGAAGGCTAAGGGTCGAGTCATTCAGTTGAGGGACAAACACGACCTCCGCGCAGAGCTACGCATTTGGCTCAACCTGTCATCGACCGCTCAGGAGGGACCGTGGTACAAAGCGAGACACTACGACGTTTCTCTCACCACCGCTTCGTCAGACGCATCATCCAACCAATACGGTGGAGTAGTGTCGCTGCCGAGTGGCGCATTCTCCGCAGGCGGCGGTTTTCCCCACGAATGGCTGTCGCGTCCCATTAATGGCAAGGAGATGTTCGCGTTGCTCGAGGTGCTGAAGGAGTGTTGTAGCGCTCGCCCGGGCGAACTTAAGCGAGCACAAGTTCTGATGGATGTCGACAATAGAGCAGTTGTCGACGCGTTTAGGAAGGGCAGATCGAGAAACCCCATCACACACTCGATGCTGGTTAGCCTTTACGAGCTGCAAATCGCACACGGATTTTGGCTCACATTGAGGTGGGTACCGTCAGCGGCAAATAGTGTCGCCGACGACATCACAAGACCGGCCCGGCACGAAATTATCCGCCTTCGATCACGCGTGTTTAGGCAGCTGCGAGAGTTTTTCGGAGAATTTACGGTCGATCTTATGGCGTCTTCCGAGAATGCTCAGCGTACCGATGCGGGGGGAGCCGGGGGACCGTCCCGCCTGCCGTTTTTCTCACGGTATCACTGCGAAGGCACGGCCGGAATAGACGTCTTTAGCCAGGATGTAGCGGTTACACCAGGACTGGGCACGCCGGCCTTCGGGTATTCTTTCCCGCCGCCGGTCATGGCGGGGCACATTATTCAACATCTGTCCGAGTGTCGGGCTCACGCAGTAGTACTAGTGCCAGATGTACGAGATTTTTGGTGGCCGCGGGCCGCAAGGGCCGCCGTCAAATCGCTAGCGATACCGCGGACGGGGAGTTTTGCATACCCCCACCATCAGGACGGCGTTCGCGATTACATTTACGTGCGACACGGAATGCGTGCGGTGGAATTGGATTTTCGAGATACATGATACGGTATTTATAGTCTCCCCTCTCCTGGTTCGTGTTCGTTTCGCTGTGTCTGTCCTATCATCAGCATTATGCGGCGGGGACCCTCGAGCGGGTCCCCTCCGGATCTACGCGAGTACAGGACCGGATACCGCAAGTCTGGTGTAGTACGTGTGGGGCCCAGAACGACGCCACATTCAACTTCTGCCAACATTGTGGTACTCCACCGTTTCGGGGGCTTTTAGAGCCTCGGGCGCCCGACGCGACCGTGGTTATCGATAAAACCCGGTTGGCAGCGCGGAAAGAGACCGTCTTAGCCTCGTTGAGTAGTAAGGCCAGTCAGCAACGCAAATGCGCGGTGGCAGACAAGTTTGACGCATTTCTCCGAGCGCACACAGACGGGATGAGGGGATGGGAAAACGCTACCGACGTCGACGTGCAGGATTGGCTCTGCTGGCTAGATTCTCACGGTAACGGTACGAAGGTGGTTCATGCGGTAGACTGCCCCGACATCGGGTCCAATTCACTGGCAGCGTGCAGGACGGAGAGTGCCTGCGCTAAACGGTACGCTGCTCAAACACTAGACAAAGCGTTTGTGTCGAAACTCAAGTGCGCGATGTCTGAGATCCTGGGGAAGTCGGACCCATGGGATGAGCGTGAGAAGAGAGGTAACGCAGCCGACAGCACGGCGGTTCGGAAATACCTGTCGTGGGTTCAAGTAGAACAGCGCAGGGTGGGGGTTACCGTCAAGCAAGCCCGACCGATGCTAGCCCCGCTACTCCTACGTCTGCTGCGATACATGCGCAACACCGCGAGTCACTTGCATACGGTGGGCGCGCGGGTAGCCCGTAGCCGAGACATTGCGCTGTTTGTCACCGCCTTCCACACGATGCAACGAGGATTCGATTTGGCGTGCGCGTTGGCGGCACAAGTCTTGCACCTTCCTGACGGAACGGGGATGATTTTCAATTTTCATTTCGGCAAGACCCTCCGAAGCTCGTCGCACGCGGTAGTAGTTCGACGAGATCGTCAATGTACCGAGCTATGCCCGTTGCGGGCGATACAAGAGTTTGGCATAGCAGCTAAGTAAACAGGATGGAACATGCGAGAGGGGTACCTATTTCCCGAGGTCAACGCCGACGGTTCGCGGGGGTCGTCACAGTGGTCGGCGGCGCGTATGACCGCCTCGTTACAAGCCCATATTCGGAACGGTCGCCTGGGCGATGCAGGCGGCCAGTATACCATGCACTCATTCCGGGTAGGAGGAGCGGTAAGCCAAACGCTAGCGGGGACGGCGGTAGAAGCCCTCATGGATTTTGTGGGATGGAAGACGCGGGGGGTGGCACAGCGATATGTAGGGCCCACGATCCAAGGGGGAGAAGTCGCAGCTAAACGAAGGCGAACCCAGAACCAACAGGAGCAGGAACGGTTGTACATGGAGACCATCGATCTCCCGTTGCAAGAAGGCTTTACTGAACGTTTTTCGGCTTTCGGATAATGAAGAGCAATGACTTACGGTAGCGGGGTCGTCGATGGAGAAGTGTGGGGATCAATTCAGACAACGACAGGGAATGATAACACAGGTCAAAACATGAAGTATGGGTGGGTCCCATGCCGTGGCAGGAGGCCTCATTTCATCGCAAACTCTACATCGTCGACAACTATTCCGCAGGATAATTTGCGTTATCATCGTGGCAAACTGAAGGAAGAGGCGTAAAATATGCAAGACCTGGCGCCAGGGGAAGAGCCAGCAGCGAAGCGAGCGTTCATTTTTCTCGGGTGGGTTTCGCCCTCTTCTGTTCACGTGCTAGCCGATATCTCGCCAAATACGTAACGAGTTGCCTCAAGAACGGTATCCGGAAGGAGCTGGCAACATGGGCTGTTGGGAATGCCAAGGTTTGGCGCCATGAGTTGCCGAATACACGCCGTAAAAAAAGGTTGTGTGTTGAAGCAAAAGTGCCAAAACGGTTGCGAGCGGTGTTGTTTTGGACCACCACGGGTTTGGTTATTATCCACGGATAACTTTCCGAAGGAGAAAGCAACAGCAACAGCAGCAACGCCACGCGGCGGGAGGTACCTCTCTGCTCTATATTACAAGCCCAAGGTTTGCTACCGTGTGGGGTATCGCGCGTACAGAGAATAAAGTTTTGGTTGACCCTAAAAATATGCACGTCAGAGAGCGGTTAGTTCAAGTTCGTGCCGAATGTCTGCTCACAGTTTAGTTTTGAAGCGATAACTCTTCGAAGGAGGAAGCAGTACTTTCAGATTTCGGAACAACCACCTGTGTACAGGGAAATGTGGTCATTTGTGCTGGGGAAAAGAAACAGACAAAGAAAAGGCAGAAGAGCGTGAATATACGCACACCACACCACACAACGCGCCGAGTCAACCCCGCCCCAGGAATTCACTCTTTCTACCCATCCCCACGCTTCACATTTGTACTAACAGTACTGTTGTACGCGTGGGGCAGTACGAGTCAAAACTCATCGTCGACGGAAAGAGAAAGAGGTGAGAAAGATCACTTACAGCGATAACGCTCAGGTAAGGGTTACATGTCGGCCCCTGCGATAGAGAAGAAAAGCAAAGTTCCAGACTCGCTCCTCCCGGCGATATTTAATCACCAATTCACCACGATACGCTCTCTTCCTCGAGGCGTGAACGGACGTAGACTCTTGACGAATTCATTGGCTTTGTCCCGAAGAAGACACACACACCGGAGGAGGGCGTAGGCGAAGGCAGCAATCGGATATTTTGTTTCACAACCCAAGATGTTTTGAGCGCCCGGAACATGGACAAGCCTCGTCCAACCCGTGGAGTGAGTGCCACTGCCGTAGAGAGGATACTTGAGAGGACAACGTGGAGGACCAGCATGGGCGTTGGCAACCACCCTGATATACAGCAGATATACATGTCACCGAACGCCAAAGGTCAGCTAGTCTGCTGAAGGGCTGGTCTTCAACCACTTTGGTGCTCCCACACTTCACACCCAAACAACAGTCGAAACAGGAAGAAATCACAGAAGTCGCTGTTTGATTGGGTGAAATGATGGCGACAAGATCACCATATTTTTATTAATTTACGAAGTTTCGCGACCATCAACTTTTTAATTGGAGATTGACGTGTTTGCGCAGAACAAAATTTGGCTCGTAACGACCAGTTCGGGGTATCTAAAGTTCCTCCGACGCGACTTCTGCCTAAATATGTCTTGAGATTTCGCCATTTAGAGAAATTTGCAAGCAACATTCGCCGCCCGAACGACCACGCGCGCTGGTTGGTCCACGTCAGTTTGGGCCGCTTGCTGCGCCGTTGTGGCACGAGACGGCACGAGACGGCAGCGGGCTACGAGACGCGCAGCCAGTGCCCGCCCCATGCCCCTACACACAACAAGTAGTCATGGATAGAACCAGGAGGAGGCCGATCCGGGATGTCAACCTTAAACGCCGCTACGGCGCCATGAGCCCCGGAGAACTGATGCATGAGCAGCTTTGCCTCTTGTGCGCAGCTGTCCTGCTGCTGTTGGTTGGCAGCGAGGAAGAAGATGAGCACGAAACGGAAGAGCTCGAGTTGTGCGCTGCGCTCATAGCGCTGCAGGTGGAGACAGTACGGGTAGATCGCACGGTCATCAGGACAGTGAGGGGGAGGGATTTGTGCATCGCCGACATCTCGGAGGACAGGGCGTGGTGTGACTATCGCTTCAATTTTCAAATGTAGGTGCACATGTATGTGCACATCTTTCCTGACCCCTTCGAACTCCACGGCTGGCTGCATGTATGTATGTGCGTGGCGAGATTACACGGCCAAATGCGGATCATCTGTCTTCGTCTTCCGGTTTTTTTTTTTGCGCACGGTGGAAAGACTTTATTTTTAACAGAAATTACATGGCATCAGTATAGCAAATTTCGTTGTATGCGCAAACACGTCATTGATGATTTTTATCCACCGGAGCGCCGAAGATGGCTGGATCTTTAGGAATTTGACCTTTCGCTTCTCCGAATTGCCCCCCAAAGACCTCAGAAAAGCTCCAAATTAATCTTGCTAGCATCTACCAATGTTTTAGGAACAGCAGTTGCTGGTTGGCTTACACTCCCCGAGATACTCCCCGACGTCCTCCCGGCACATACCCCACCAGCCCGTGAGGTTGGCCATGCCCGCACGCCTCGGCCGTGATACGACCATGGCGAACCAATAACTATTATACAGCAGGATCGCAGAAAGACAGTTAGACAGTCGGTGCTGCACGCCGGACCCGGTGCAATGCACATTGCCGACATGGTGCATTCCTCGTTGGCACAGCACCTCACAGCAATACACGCTCGGTTGTGTACAGATTTACTAGAGTGGTATGCGTTGGCTAAATAGGCGCTTTTCGATCTTAACTAAGGAATCAGATCTCGATTTCACAATCAGATTTGGTTATTATACGACCACCGGAAGATCCAGAAAACCCTCTTGTTGATTGGAGAAAATTTTCTTCCGCCGGTCTCCTCTTTTCGACTTATAACAGGACGACCCAAAACCACATCGGGATTTGAAAATATGTGAAATCATTTAATCAGATCCCGATTTGGGTAAAATGCATCCATCCAAATTCGAACATTACCGGTCTACTCGCATACACGGCGCGTGCGCACCTAGCCCCATCCACACGAACTCCATTCACCGCCGAGCACAGAGGAAAGAAAGAGCACAAAAAGCAAACCCAAAGAGAACGGACTGCGCATCGTTGTTGCACGTGACTGGCGCCGAAAACAAACGAGTGTGGGGTGTGTTGGTCTGTGGGGCAATCTCCCGTGGGTTGTCGAACCTCAAATGCACAGACGAATTGGTGGCTTTCCGTCGGACGAATCTCGATTCAAAGTCTCTCATGCACAGACATCGTGTCAGGACCGCACAGAGGCCATGTACGCGTTTGGTATGTGCTTCTCGGAAGCGATAGCTCTCCTGTGGTGTGGCCACGCCATAGCAGTACGTCACAACAGCAATCTGGTAGTTGGGAAGAGGCGTACCTCTCGGTTTTTTCGCGGTGGACTGCAGGGATTCGTTTCCGCTCGGCAGATCTGCCGTTAAGACACACAGGCCATTTCAGTTCCGGATTTGGGTAGATCCGACTCCTGAATTCTTATTATATTGCAATGCGATTTCGAGATCTGATATCTTCGTTGAGAGCTACCCTTATTGTAGGTTAACCATGCATTATTTACTCATATTCCGATTCCAAAAGTTTCCAAAAGGAGTATTTGACCTTAGACACTACCCAGGTTAGTAGGTTTGTTGTTGTTGTTGTTGTTGTTGTTGTTGTCTTCACATTAAAAACCGTTCCGATCTCTCTCTACCCGGTAACTTTTCGTATGTCCGTACTGATCCAACACTCGACGCGGTCGATTCCCGTGGTCACAGGTTAACTTACCCTAAAAAGGTACACTCAAATAAAAGGGCCCCGAGGGGTCCGCAAGTCAATAGAAATCAACGACAGATATTCTGGGATCCTCCACTCCCTCTTCGCGCTATGCGAGGTATCAACTGAGACTAGCAGTCACTATTTATCATGGGCGGGAGAGAAAGAGGTACACCCCCTTGGTTCAATCATGGTACTTCACAACGCAAGCAGAGACAAGGCCATCTGGCACAGAAAAAGAGAGAAAAAAAAAAGAAAAAAGAGAAAAAAAGGAGAAAAGATAAAAATGGAAACCGTAAGGAGAAGAGAAAATAAATGAAAATAAAATTAAAAAGGGCGAGGACAAAGAGGGACCAGGCCGAAAATAACAGGAAGTATGAGGCAGAACAAGGCACACGGTGGAGAGACCACTAAAGAACAAGCAAACACGCAAACATGGCCATCAACCAGCGATACATTGTAATGGTACGAAATCACTACTACTGGGGGGTTGGTGCAATGGTGCAGCGTTGGGGGGGGGGGAGTTGGCGAAAAGAAATTCAATCCGGCACGTGTCGTGCCACTCGGTCCGTCTCTTCTCGTTTGCTTTCTTCTCTCGCCGTCTCGTCCGTCTCCTGCCCCCTTCCCGCCCCATTGGTTGTTGGCTTGTGGTTTCGTTTGAGCGCTCGTTGTCGGCTGGCCTCTTCTTCTTTCTCGTGCCAGGAGGTCATGAACCTCTCAGCTCCCTGCAGCACCGCCGCATGCCAGGGTACTTCCCCCTCCACCTTCGCGGCTTCCGTCCACCTTAACTTCGGTGCCGTGTCTTTCGGTACGGGAATTCCGAGACAGCTTGGGTCGGTTTTCGTAGATCCGTGGTCCGCCCCAAATGTCTTCAGGTCGTCGAGCACACACTTCGGCCAGTTCTGTTCCTGTCCCCCCCTACGTGGCTTCTCCCCCCCCGCCAGCTCGCCGAGCATCAGTCGTTTCGGGAGTCGCCCGTCCGGCTGCCTTGCCAGTGCTCCCGCGAACAGTAGGCGTCGTTGTCGGATCGTGGCTTCAACGCTCTGGCATTCTACCCTCTTCAGCGTCTGGGCGTACGAGAGCTGCCGGTAGGTGTCTTTCTTGCGCTTGTACCCGATAACTCGAAGGAGCAGTCGGTGGTGTGTCGACCGCAGCGTCTGATAGTGGCCGCTGAATGGTGACCATGTCATGCAGCCGTACAGCAGTGCCTCCATCGCCTCCGCCTGGAGGAGGCGGATCTTGAGTCGGAATGGCGCTTTCGGTTTGTCGAAGAGCTCCTGGCCATATCGCCTGAGGCACGCCCACGCTCCTCTGCTCCTGTAGCTGATCTCCCGGGTGAGGTCGCCATGTTCGTTGACGAGGCCACCGAGGTACCGGAACTCGGTCGTCTGGGCGTATTTCTGTCCCGCGGCTTCGATACTCAGTGGTGGAGAAGGCGGGGGGGATGTGATGTTGCAGTCGGCTTGTCCTTCGCGCGCATCAGGAGCGTCTCCGTCTTCTTCTCCGACACCGTTAGCCCGAACTCTCCGAACACCTCAACGATGATGGTCATCATTCTCGCCAGTCCTTCTGCAGACCTCGATACGACGCCGGCATCATCGGCATACAGCATCCCCCATACTGCCCTCCGTACTCGGCCAAGGGGTGTCTCCTCCCCCCCCCCCGCTTCCGTCTTCCCCTCGTCCAAGCACACCAGATTCCGCCGAACAACATCATCCTCGCTGAATCGGATAACGACGACCTCGAGGACCTCGGCGAAGAAGATGTTGAACAGCAGTGGGGATAGCACACATCCTTGTCGCACGCCCTGTGTGACGAAGATAGGTGCACCGGGCTATATGGTTGGGAAGTTACCAAGAAACTTCATGGAAAAGCGCGTCCCCTTCCCACTGAAAACGCACAAGCCTCCATGTCTCTAAAAAGAACGACCCGGCCGGGCGCGCGTGCGGCAGAGTGAGGGAGGACAGAGGAGGCGAGGAGGGGCACAACAACAACAAAAATAATACGGGCCTTGCCAATAGTCCGTGTCTACGCACCAGACACCGATAATGACAGCCACACTGAGCGGCCCGCTACAGCACCAAAGCAGCACTGCTGTAGCAGCTCTCAGTATACTGCGACCTTTGTAGCATCGCGTCATCATCATCATCGGGAAATAACAGATCATCAACGGTTCGCCGTTTTCTTTCCTCGACGAAAAGAATCACTTAGTCAGTCGTATCATCGTGTGTTGATGGTTTTAGGAGTCTTCAGTTTGTGGTCGTCCCTGACAAAAATAGAGAGAGTGGAGGCGAGCGAGTCATACGCGCCCGCCCTACATTTCTTAAAACACCCACCCGGCGAACGAACGTGGGATAGAGAGTTGGAAGGTTCCGCCCCAACGAGATAATGCCAACAGCGGAACTCTTCAACCGCTTTAAAATTATACGGAGGGATTATTTCTTGACGTACGTGGACCAGCAACTGCTGTTGTTTTTTCGTTCTGCTCTGCGACCCACTACTCGGTCCCCGCATCCACACCTTTTTCAGCCCGAATTTTTTACTACGCCTCCTTAAACAGATGCCACAGATACTAAGATAGAGCAACGTGCTCACTGGTAGCGCACATAAATTGTTGTTGTTGAACTTGTTCAAACGACAAACCACACACACAGCAGTGTCACACACACACACACCGGTCGGTCCGATAGAATGGAAGAAGCTCACGCGTTACGCAGCACGCACTACCCCCCTGTCTCCAGCGTTTCAGCCTACCCCCGAGGACAACAGACATCGCAGCAATCACGGCTGTACCTCAGACTCAAGGTGGACCTTGTCAAAAACATGTTGCATCGAAAATCGAAACCTCATGGCGATGTCGATTTTTGATTTCGGGTTGGCTCTACACAGCGCAGGCGGGGAACCGAAAGCGAAAATCAACCTGGAAGAGGCCAACAAGGCCCGTACATGCCAGTTGCGATGGTTCAAACCATGACACAGCGAACGATAGCTCCGAACAACGGCCATAATCAGGCGGGTTGGGGGATCCTTGTCTCGCATCGATACGCTTCGAAGTGCGCGAGCAACGTGTGATTGAATGCTGCGTGCTGATGTAGGAAAGCTCAATAGCTGCCGCTGAACTGCGTTTACAAAGAAATAATTTCACGGCGATGACTCTCTCTTTCTCAACTTAAAGCAGATCTCGCTCGAAGAAAGTAACCGTGCTCTGCTGGATGTCAGCTTTCTGTCAAGCTCTTGCTTGCACAACCAAGCAGTCTGTAGGTGCCTAGACGAGAATTGAAATGGAGGCATGTACGATTCTGTGCGGGTGTGCCAGCCACCTTGATGTTCCGGTTAGCATTTTCGATGTTCGATTTCGAGTCTGTTCGTGCTCGCTTTTGATTTTTCCATATGGAAGAAAATTCGGAACACGTACCCCCAAATCGAAAAACCGGCGGCGGAACCCTGGAGCTCTGTCCAATCAGTGACATCTTCGATTTTCGGTTTTCGACGGAATAGTGGTCTGACGAGGTCCACCCTCAGGAGAAGTAGGGTGCATCGTACAGCTTGAATAACTAGTTACTTGTTTCACAACTACCGGCTAGTTGTTGTTGTTGTTGTCTTCACTTTAAAAACCGTTCCGATCTCTCTCTGCCCGGTACCTTCGTATGTCCGTACCGATCCAACACTCGACGCGGTCGATTCCCGTGGTCACATGTTAGCTTACCCCTAAAAGGTACACTCAAATAAACTGGCCCCGAGGGGTCCGCAAGTCAATAGAAATCAACGACAGATATTCTGGAGTCCTCCACTCCCTCTGCGCGCTATGCGAGGTATCAACTGAGACTAGGAGTCGCCATCACGGGCCGGAGAGAAAGAGGTACACCCCCTTGGTACAATCTTGGTACTTCACAACGCAAGCAGAGACAAGGCCATCTGGTTCAAAAAAAGAGGAAAAAAGAGAAAATAGAGCGAAAGAGAAAAAAATAAAAATGAACAGTAAGGCCATTCCTTACGGTGTCTTTTTTTAGATCTTTTTTCCCCCCGAAGGGACGACCCAAAAAGGGATCTACAAAAACGATGACCCCCTTCTTATGGTGCTGGTCGATTCTTTTTCTCTTCCGAGTCATCGCCAGAAAAAAAGAGACCCTGCCACTGCCGTTGTCATACACTTCTACATAACCCTTCCACAGCTTTGGTGTTTCGGCGATATATCCGCACAGAGTAAAGCAGCAGCAACTGTAAAGCTATCCCTCGCGAACTGTGGGTCCATCTTGTGTGGAGGCTGATAGAGACTACGGGGCGATAGGAGGCACGGAAACTGAGGTGGCGAGAGTCAACAGCACGCTTAAAAAATGCCCACCGCTCCAGCCAACTCCAGCAACCAGTTTTTTTTTCTCTTTTGCCCGTGTCGCAACTTTGGTTTACCGGTACTCCCTCGCCACCCACTAAAGCAACAGCGATTACAAAGGTATGCGCCACAAGCTGTGTGAATGATCCGTCTTGTGTGGTGGCTGATACGGACCAGGAGGCTTTAGGGCGTTCAGAGATTGTGAGCGCGAGAGTAGCGGACAAGCGGGAAAAATGACCCGCCGCATCTTCAAGCAGCTTTTTTTGCTTCGGTGCCCGTGTCGCAACTTCGATTTAGCGATACTTCCTCGCCACCCACCCAACCAACAGCGATGAGAAAGGTATGCGTCACGAGCTGTGCGTATGGTTCGTCTTGTGTGATGGTTAATACAGACCAGGAGGCGGTAGGGCGCTCAGAAGTTGGGTTCGCAAAGTTGACAGTACACGAAGAATGACCCACCGCTGCTGCGTCCAGGTTCTCTCGGCGTGTTTGCCGTTTTTTTGCCGCACACATCGGGTCGTCCACGTGGTCCAGCCGAAACAAGAAACAACGGCTACCGCCGGTGCTGCCGGCCCTATACCAGCCACATGGCACACCTCGTGTGACCACCGTTATGGTTTGCGGGGGTCAACCGTGGAGAGATTCAAGTTTGTAGGTAGGAGTCATGCGGTTGTGGCCAAAAAAAGATCACAGAAGAAGACAGCCCCGACTTATCCAAAACTGTCCCAAAAAAAGACAGGATGGGCTGTCCTAAACGGGTTGTCTTTTTGTGTTCGCCTTTTTTCCCTGGAAAAAGACACCGTAAGACGGGGTTCTGTGGCCAGTTGTCTTTTTTTGAGAAGGAAAAAAGAAAAATACAGCTCCAAAAAAGAACCGTAAGAAATGACCTAAGGAAAGCAAATTAAAATGAGAAAGAGCGAGGACGAAAAGGAATCAGGCCGAAAATAACAAGAAGTAAGAGGCAGAAAAAGGCACACGGTGGAGAGACCACTAACCAACGAGCAAACACGCAAACATGGCCACCAACCAGCGATACATTGTAATGGTACGTCATCACTAATGGGGGGTTGGTGCAATGGTGCAGCGTTGTGGGGAGGGAATTGGCTAATTGAAATTCAATTCGACACGTATCGCGCCAATCGGTCCGTCTCTTCTCGCTCGCTTTCTTCCCTCGCATTCTCTTGGTTGTTGCCAGTTTATCGTTTGAGCGCTCGTTGTCGGCTGGCCTCTTGTTCCTTCTCGTGCCAGGAGGTCATGAACTTCTCAGCCCCCTGCAGCACCGCCGCATGCCAGGGTACTCCCCCCTCCACCTTCTTCGTGGCTTCCGTCCACTTTAATTTCGGTGCAGTGTCTTTATGTACCGGGATTCCGAGACAACATGGATCGGTTTTCGTTGCGCACGCTCATAGAAAAGTAGTTGTCTGCAGGCAACTAGGTGCCCACGATTCTGGAAGAGTAGTTGTCTGCAGGCAACTAGGTGCGCAAGCCCCTGGAGGAGTAGTCGTCTTCCGACTCAACTTTCTCATTCCACATTCATTCCAGTCGACTTCCTATACCACCTCTCTCCTACATATAGCCTTTGGGCGTATACGTCACATACACTCATGCCGTGCACAGCAGGTCTTGTTCCTGGAAACGCCTACTACACATTATTGTCCGCGCATGCTCATCATCTACAAAATGGCCGTGCCCGTCAAGCTTGAGCGGTGGGCAAACGAGCTGTTTCAACCAGCAGGGTTCAACCGCAGCAAGTACGCTGGTCTCGCGATGGTGCTATGTGCTACCGTGTTCTCAACTAGATATGCCACCGTGGGGAGGGTTGAGCATGTGGATCACTTGGTCCATCTAGTGCCGTCTACAGCAGCAGTACTGGCTCGGTGTTCTACCCGTTGCACGCAAAGGAGTCCATCATCATTCAAACCAATCAACGTATGTTCAACTTTAACTAGTTAGTTGTTTGCCAGACAAGTACCGGCTATAGCTGTTCGTAAAAAACTAGTTTCGCACGGTCATAGAGAAGCAGCAGTTGTCTGCAGGCAACTAGGTGCACACGCTCCTGGAATAGTAGTTGTCTGCAGGCGACTAGGTGCGCAACGTTCTGGAAGAGTAGTTCTCTGCAGGCAACTAGGTGCGCACACTCCTGGAAGAGTAGTTGTCTGCAGGCGACTAGGTGCGCAACGTTTTGGAAGAGTAGTTGCCTGGCAAACAATTACCAACTAAAGTAGTTGTACAGGGTGAAAGGTTCCGTGGTGATCGGCGGTAACAAACCTGCGTGGTCTGAGATTGATAGGGTGATGTGTCGTGCGCCCGCCAGCTTAATGTCGCAAGGAGCCAGCACGGCGTATACAGCAATCATTGTGGGTGTTGCCTCTTTCTGTTGGCGCAACAGACGAGCCAACTAGCTAGAGTGCGCAAAAATATTCAACAGAGATCATCTCTGTTCGATGGCTCATCGCACGCAATGGAAGGAAGTTTGTTTGACAGCGTAAATATGTTCGGCAGAGCTCTCAATATCCGTGGAACTTTTATTCGCATGGCCCACCCCTTGCCCGACCCTGCCTCAAATGCCGATCTCGAGCTACAGTGTAAATCTCGTGGCGCCTGGAGTATGGTTCGGTGTGGAATCGCAAACCATGAGCCGCCCCCGAGTTTGAGCAGCTTCCGCCTCCTGTGGCCGGCAAGAGTCGACCTTGACTGTTCCTTGCCCTGTTTCGCCATGAGAACGGCCGGTGGAACAACGATAGAGGGTCCTACGTGCTGCGCGCCACACTCTTTTTTTATTTATTTTTTGCGTTTGTTCTTGAGTGACCACTGTACACATGCGGCTGCTGCTGCGGTTGCTGCTGTTATCCTCGGAATGTGCTGCAATGGTCGTACGGTTATCGTAGTCAGGTTTGACAACAGTCTGCTCGTTCGTATAGCGGTAGCGGTGCACATCTATCGCGACGGCAAGCAAGCACATTGAGATAGTAGTTCGTCCGTCGTGCTTCTAGTCTACACAGATAGGCGTGTTCTTCTTTGTTGCCACTTCATACCAGAAAAGAAAGAAGGTCTCCACCAACTTACAGCATCTCCTAAAGCAGTTCGGAAAAGACGACTAGACTATTTTTCTTTTGTCGTGTTTGTTGTTGCTGAGCGCACATCGGGTGTCGCCGTTCGTTACATGTGTTCAAGCCTGCGGTGGGCCAGAGGGATGAGAGTGGGTGTCTTCTCTAGAGTCCATGCCTTGTCTTCTCGAGTCTCCCTTCCTTTAGTCTACCTCTCTCTCTCTCTCTGTTGCATTTTCGCCGTTAGGGTCCCAGTAACATCGAACGTCAACGGCAATCGTTTTGCATCTTGCTGAGTAGGAGGCTACCCGTGTACCCGGTTGCTGCATGTGAGGCGATGGGCGCCGCCTCTTTCCGTCAAGCAATGCACATGGCCCCTACGGTTCGCCGCACATGCAGTCAGTGCTGTGTATCAGCTTCCAGCGGTTCAGAGCGGCGACGATGTTTTTCGCCGGTAGGGCCCCAGAACAACGCGAACCGCGATTGTTTCATTGTTTTTGGGGTCCCCCACTCACCTAGATTTTGGGATTAGCAACTGACACGAGTTTAATGTGAAGAAAAACAACAACAACAACAACAACTCACCCAACCCACCCATGAATTTTGTTTTTTTTGTGTTTCCCTGCCGATTGTAACAACCTCGGCTACTACTGCAGTGCAAATTTCATGGCGCCTCGAGTACGGTCCCGTAGGGAATTGCAAATCACGACCCCTCCCCGACTTTGAGTATAGCTTCTCAACCTCCTGCGGCGGATAAGACCGACGTCAAACCCTAGATTTGGTCTGTCTGTGTCGCCATGTGGCCATCCACGAACAGCAAGCAGTTGGAGAGTCACAATAAAGAGGGTCCGCTTCGCCACCAAGAAGACAGTTTTTTTTTCGATTCTTCTACAGCTGGATATGATGCTACCATGTATCTATCGGGTATAGCTGTGGTTGAGCTTGAGGGATAGGGTCTGTCTACGGCAGCATAATATTCTGTGCGAGGAGTTAACGCCTTCCTCGCGTAACGATGCACATCTCCCACGGCAAGCAGAATGAAGTACGTCATCATGACGCTATTTCTTGTGACTACAAGTTCAAGTTCGCCCGGGCGTTATTATAGTCTTACCGGAGAGAGAGACTAAACTTCTACTCCAATACGTACCAGTTCGTGTACCCGGGTACTGCATGTTGTGAGGTAGTGGGTGCTGCCCCTGCTGTTTGCTGCGGTACACGGAAAGCTTCCGGTGGGTCAGAGCGGCAAGGGGGCCTTGCTTCTTCACTTGTTTCTTAGCTCTGCTCTCCTCTACTTCTTTGTTTCCTGTCGCTGGCGGTCTCTCTTTTTTTATAACCCTTCGTTTTTGCTTGCAAGAAACTGTGAGGATGTAAACTGGCTGAGTCTGGCTGTTTCTTAGGGTCCCCCGCCCACCCACGACACACCTGTCGGTTTGATTCGTGGTCTCCAATATTTTCAGCAGTAGTTAGTTGTCTAGTCAGGACATGCGCTACTACTGCTGCGTCCGTCCATGGGTGGGTGCAACAGAAGAGCCCCGGGGACTGGTGACCTTCTGACCTGATCGCAGAGAGAGGTTCCTGCCACTATCACAATACGACTCTTACTGAATGTCCATGACGGAGAACGCGTACTACGCCTCTTCTCTTTTCTTTTTTCCCTCTCTCCCGTCCGTTTCTTTCGTTTCGGAGAGGAAACCTACTCTAGAAAAGCAAGCGCATCTTCTGGGGTCCGCATTCATATGTAGTCCCGGATTCTTTCCCAGCGTGCGGAGAGCACGTTCTGGTGTGGTCTCCTTTTCATTCGGGTGTGACGTGCGTACTACATGTATGTATGTTGTTTTTTTTTTTGTTCTTCACTTCAAATCAGCGCTCACAGCACTAGTGCCGTTTATTCCAACCCGTGGTCACACAGAAGAGCCTCTCTCTACCCTCCCCTCCTGCGGTACTTCGCCTTTAATTTTTAATGCGAGAAGAGTTCAGCACACTCTCTTCCCTCTGTGTACACACGAACTAGCGCTATCCAGTTGGCCAGGAGCGGAAGCGAGAGAAAAACTCCCTTTGCAAGAAAAGCTCACCTACGCCGGGATTCGAACCCCTGTGACCTGACCTCTAGAAGGTTACGAGGCTACCAACTAGACCAGCGGGGCGACCGGCATGTATGTAAACGACAGAAAAAGATCAACGAGATGATTGGCGGCATTCTTGAAAGTATGGAGTCCCTCGGCACCAAAAAGTGCATGCGCATGGATGGGCGTAGTGAGAAGTGCCGGTCGAAGACTGACGGTTTTTTAGGGTGCGCGCGAGGTCGCCTCTATTATTCTTTTGCGTTTTTCATTTATTGTCCAGGCTATGGCTACTACCTCGCATAGCGTATTGGAGCAAGCGGGGGGTCCTGGACTAATCTGTCGTTGACTTGCGGACCCTTCTTCGGGTCAATTTCATTTTCGTGTAACTTTTTTGGGTAAGTTAGCCTGTGACCACGGCGGGGATCGACCGCGTCATTTGTCAGACTATCATACATATTAGTACGGACAGACGAAGAAGGTACTGGGTAGAGAGAGCAGAACTAATGGGATTGTAATTGATTGTGAAGACAACAATAATACCGGAACTGCTGGGTTCGTCCATGGATAATTTTTGCAGCACTTATGAAGTATTAGCGTATAAAACGTTCTTCATTATGCTTTTTTTTTTTTCACTTCAAATCAGCGCTCACAGCACTAGTAGTGCCGTTTACTCCAACCCGTGGTCACACAGAAGAGCCTCTCTCTACCCTCCCCTCCTGCGGTACTTTGCCTTCGTTTTTAATGAGAGAAGAGTTCAGCACTCTCTTCCCTCTGTGTACACACGAACTAGCGCTACCCACTAGGCTAGAAGCTGAAGCGAGAGAAAAACTCACTTTGCAAGAAAAGCTCGCTTACGCCGGGATTCGAACCCCTGACCTGACCTTTAGAATGTTTCGAGGATACCAACCAGACCACCAGGGCGACCGGCATATGTATGTATAATGAGAGGTTTCAGTTCAACTACTAAATAAATACAACAACAACTTACTGGAGTATGGAGGGTGCTCCTTGTTCTTATGCATGGCATTTATACCAGCAGTAGGTGACATAACATATCGCATCATCGATATTCACAGCTAATAATGTTAGTCCACGACGACGAGGATGATGTCAAACGATAGGTTTGTTTCGGAAAGCTATCGGTGCCAACGCCGCCCGGCCACGCCACGATTTCTGCTGTGGAGTAAGGTTATAATCGAGCTTTGAAAATTAAAAAAAAAATGTTCAGGGGGTGTGACATCTTATGTCATCTACTCTGTGTACAGAACTCTTTGTCGTGCTCGGTGGGCGAGCGTGTCGCGGTGTGCGCCCTCGACTTCATTGACCGCTAAAAAACTGGAAAGCTTCAGACAGGCAACGCGACGATACTCGTCGAGTTGCTATCACAATATTATCCCCCCTGACAAACCAAATGACACAAATATAAAAAAAAATCCCGAACCAAGATCGGCTTAGGTCGTCCACCCTTCGACCGCGTCATTTGCCCCGGTTAGATCCCCTTCCCTACAGCGTCCGACCCTAGCACAAAGGACGCCTTCTGAACATCATCCGAATTGGCCCGCAAGTACGATTGAAACGCGTCCGATTTCCACCTCCCTTGCTATTGAAATGCCCACGAGGA
Source organism: Ectocarpus siliculosus (assembly GCA_000310025.1). Taxonomy (NCBI): domain Eukaryota; class Phaeophyceae; order Ectocarpales; family Ectocarpaceae; genus Ectocarpus; species Ectocarpus siliculosus. Next base: position 86,618 of record FN648415.1, read on the forward strand.
CAACCCATCGCCCCCAACCTAGTCGGGCCCCCTATCCTGCCGGAATGCGGCGCGTGCTCTTCCGCTTCAATCCTCGACCAGCCACAAAAGCACGCGAAGCTGTCGACGATTGAGCACACGCCCAAACCTTCCAAACCTTAACAGAAGGGTAAGCAGCGATGGGTGCCATCTCCCCGAGCTGGCGATAGCAGCACATCAATTCCAGCCAAATTTCGAACCCGCCTATGCCCACCATCCCTGCCGGTACATCACCGGTCCCGTCCCACTCCCAATCGAACTTCGCCAACCCCGGGCACGTCCTAGCACGCGACACCACTGCTTTGTCATGATTTCCTTTTGGCGCCTCGAACAGCACCTCTACTCGATCCGCACACCGCCACAATGCCGGAGTAAAGAGCTACACCTCCCCTCTCCAAAACGCCACATTGCCGCGCGTAATCCCGAACTCCTTGTGAATCTTACCGTTGCTATACGCGAAGATTTCCGATGGGTGGAATAAAAAAAATAGGACACCGCAAAGGCGAGCCACATCACCCGCCCCCCCTCCCCCCATCCCGCCGCCGTGTAGATGCCGCTACAAAGAAGGTCCAGGAAATGGGGCGTCGCGTCCTACCATCGATATGCAGCTTGCTCTCTCTCCCCAAACCGGCTTTGACAGCCCGAAAAAAATACGTTTCATTGGGAGGTTCACCCCGGTGCGTTTGTAGAAGTACTTGACCGCGACTAACTTCCTCGAGGTCGTGGACATTTCATTGCCCCGACAGAAAAACAGGTTCGCCATGTACTTCGCCAACTCGTTAGCCGACTCTTCTTCCCCCTCCGCCGCATCCAAATTGACACTCTCACGCACCGCGACCGTTCTCCATTCTACCCACAGTTTCCACGCCGCTGCATAAGTGGCGTGAGTTGATGGAGCTATTCCGACCGTCGAGAGTAAGACCGCAAGATCTCCGAACATGCCATCTCACCTGCCGTCCCCAACCTGACCTCCCGCCAACGCGCACGAGAGGGGGAAGACAGCTCAGTTAGTCTGCGAGGAATATCCACGCGTGCCCACCATGAAATTCCGTCCCCTAAAACGTTCTCAACGCCAGGGATATGTTCCGCTTCGAAACACTACCCCCCTGTCATCTCCAACATGCCCAGCCATCTCAAAACAAACGCGGCGCGTGGCTCCCGTGTACCCCCACACTTGTTTACCCATGTCACAGCAGAAGTATTTTCACCACGAAAAATAACAGGTTCCCCGGGGACGACTGACTGATCATTGAGGACAACGATCACGTAGGCGTTAACAACCATCGCGAATGCTTTCAACAAATTGATGGACAGCCTGTTCTGCCGAGAGCAACTGGCCGAATTGGAAGATCGACTTTTCTCTTCTGGAGATAAATCGTACCGCCACCACACACGCTGTTCGCTACAATACCCCCCAATAGCTTCGAACGTAGCATCGGAAAACCAATGTCGCGTCGGTTTCCATTGCACATGATCGTAAAAGGGGGAGTACAGAGATACACCCTCCGCCAGTAGACGTGGCAGCACTGCCCACCTCCACCACTCGAAGTCCGCATGAAACTCCTCGCCCAGACTCGCGGTGGATTCTTTATGAGCGTTGACCCGTGTTGATTGTTGTCGGCAAGTCCTGTTGCAAACCCAAGCCACCACACGAAGTACTTTCCTGGCCGCACTACCGTGGTGAAAAGCCGTAGCTTGCCAGCCAAGCTCCATACTTCTTTGGCCCTGGCCCAACGACGCGTTTTCGGCCATTCTGTTAGTAACGCCATTACCTCCTCGATCGTTTTCCCGGGAATCGCAATGTTCATATTTCGCGTATCGACGGCAATCCCCAGAACCTCTTGCTGAACCGACCAGTCTGGTGTTTCTTTCGTGACACGACCCGCACGGGATTGTCTGCCATGCTTCCAAGCATTCGGAGGTGGTCAGAAATAGTCGACCTAGTTGCTACGAGCAACATGTCTCCCTTTCCGTACGGGCACGCCTCCAGATTGGTCATATCGTCGACATACATCTCGCCGAAACAATTGCCAGGCGTATATACTCGGTTGAATTTGCGCAACAGAAACACCCGCCGGTGCACGAACGGCCTGCTCCCCCGGCGGTGACACCTTAACCTGCACGTTGGAATCTATTTTTTCTGCCTCCGGCAACACTTTCACGTTGGAACGGTTTGTGTGCTTGTGCGAGTGCACAATCGCCGATGCCATCAAGGACCACCACCCGAAGAGCCACCCAGGAGAGTTCCTCCAACCAAATGCCATCCGAACGTCTACCACCAGAATTCGTCCACGACGTACGAGAACACTGGTGCCTTGTCCCAGTCAAGATGAATCCGACGAAAGGCATCTGCCACGTCCATCTTTGCACAGTAAATAGAAACATCACTGCCGCTCGCTTCCCGCAAAGCACCAAGCTTATCATGCTCTTTGTTTCATATTTGTCCTCTGAGCGCCTATCCCCTCAGCCCATAATAAAACAAATATATATGCAAGGAATCGATATATATCATGAGCGTCTTAACTAACAACCGCCCTTCGTTATATTCCCGGATTTCCCAACAAATATGAAAAGAAGGAATCGTCCTCGACAGACGTTTGGGAAATACTGTAGTACCTTTTGTTTTTATGGTTGTCTCCACATTACCCCCTTCTTCTTGTTTGCTAGTCAAGATATGTCTTTCATAGGGTAACAGGAACCCGACCGGCTGGCGTCGGGCCAATTCACAGCTTCTTCACAATCCTTTGTGCGTGATTACACGGGTCAGTTCGCTGCGTCCGCCATCTCGCCATCAGAAGTTCCGAGTCCGGTAGCCAGTGCATCCTTCTTGGCCAACCCACCGTTTTTGTTGTTGTTCCGTTTTCTCCTCAAGAAATATAGTGAGCAGCGGGATTCGAAGCCGTGTCTTTTGCTTCTAAATATACTGTATGTAGTACCTCTTTATTGTTTCTCTTTCGAATTGCCTTGATTAATATTTTCTGTGGCCTACGGAGGGAGACTTCCCCCGTACCACACGTCCCGCACGGCACAAAGCCTCCGCGGTATCCTAACGTGTCTCTGTTACCTAACACAAAATCTCCCTCCGAATACCACCAGACGGGACGAAATTGTTGTACAGTAGCAGTCTCGGACGATTGAGCCTCCCAATGGTACGCTACTATTCAAAAAACACCCAATTCGAAGTCGTGCGATAACTGCTTCGAGAGACTACAGTATAACCCGTCGGGTGGTCCGATGTGGTACAATACACTTATCTTATCAGTACAGAACTGGTACGATACACACAACCTGTGAAAATTGACCGCGAAACGGAATGACACAGCTCAGCCGTTGGGCTTCGTGCCGCCCCGCCCGCCTAAAAGACCCCAAACCGGAGGACTCAGAGAGAGAGGTCCTCCACCAAGAAGCACACCGGCGAGCGCTACCTCGGAGAGACCCCAGTCTGTCTCTCGGTGGTGGCGTGCAGTACCGATTGGCGATGCCCAACTGTGGGGCACTACTGTAGGAAGCGCTGAGTGTCGTGTGTCTTGCCCTTCTTGAAATGATCCGCCTGGTGCCTGGAATGTCTCATTACACGGAGAAACATTACCAAAAACACGAGAAAAAAATAAAAGGAAGAAGAAAACGACGGGGATACGCTATCGTGCATCCGGGCCACCAAATTTCGTGGGCATTCGGACATAGCCTGGACGGGTAGCCATGGGGTCAGGCGAAGTGTGCGAGACATGGTATCGTTTTTTTACTTTTTTTTTATTGTTTTGGTGTGGGAATTCGTCGTGCCACATCGAATTCCTTGGGGCTGTTCAGCTTACGGCGCGCCTCATGATCAACAAACAGTGGGACCGTACAGCAAATGGCTTCATCACGGGAAAGAACACGACGGCTTGACCGCGATCGTCTGTGTTGGTATTACTGAGCGCTCACTTGATTAGCGCGCATGTAGTTCGAACTCGACGCGACGCTTTCACAGCTATGCATCGTTCAAAACATGATCACGTTGCGTGAGGACATTCCCGGGTATCATGCATCTTCGGTTGATCGATTCCAAACATGCGACCGCAACGATTTTAGGTGGCGAACACCGCTATACCAGGAAAATCATCTTCACGATCATCGACACTTGACGGAGTGCATTTTTTTTTTTTGTGTGTAACGAAAGCAATTAAGTGGACGTGCATGTGCACACGCACGACGAGCAATCAACATGCGTGTCGGGAAATGTTGCGTCGTTGAATGTAGCCGTTCTGAGACAGATTATGCCGGGAGAAAATGCTGTACCAGTGGAGGCGTTGATTCCCCCAAACCTAGCCCCTGATAATGTGGTATTCGACAACCGACATAAAAAGCGGAGTTCGGCGTCAAGTTAGACTGGTGTGGCGAGGAACTGTCTTCGAACCTGCGTGTCGAAATACAAGCACGAGCCGATGCACGAGGCGCGACCCACGTCTGTCGCCCAACAAAAGAAACATACAGTCGGTATGGATACCAGAGTCGGCGCAGGGTGGGTTTCCCGCTCAACACGGGTGTCGCGTGGGAACGGTCAAACAAAACTTCTCTAGGTTTCCTCCGGACGTCGTACTCCACTTCAGCAGGTGATAGCTGGAAGCAAACGACGTGGGGCCCTGCCATGATAAGCAGCAGTTTAGGACGTGGACTATCGGAACCCTGTATAAAGGTTCATGGTTGTCAGGTTTTTCATTACGGAACTAGGGCTCAGTTTTTTATGACGAGTCTCGAGCTCTGTAGCACGTGCCGCTTAGTTTCGTGCGACAATCCGGAAGCAATATCGGTTACTTTTTCATGTGATTTCAGCAACTTCCTTCACATTCTGCACGGGGTCCGCACGGAAGACGAGCAGCGCGTGTGTGACGTATTTTTGCTGCTGTCATCGATACGGACGCAACCGTTTTGCACGAGCGTAGTGAGGAACACTTCGGGAACAGACCAGAGATTGCGTACACGCAACCTCTGGAAAGCCCCCCCCGCGGGAATTTATGGAGAAGGACACTGGTATTTGTGTAGAGAGTCCAGAAGCATCTGTTCGCGCAAGAGTACACAAAATTTCAGACCAATTCATGCGGTCGATGTTGTGCCCCCCCCCCCCAACCCCCACAGCATAAGAGCAGCAAAAAATACAAAATGGACGAGATTGCCTGGTACAGATGCAGCGGGGGGGGCATATGGGAAGCGATGCAGAAAGGGTCTGTAGAGTGCATTGCATTCGCCGACATGCATGGGTGGATCGCTGCGGAGCCACCTCGTTTTCCTATTTCTATCGCATTCTATGTTATATTCGGTACGTCCATTGCGCTTTTGCCGAGGCGGGCGGAGGAACAACTAGCACACCATGGCCGAAGCCGGCCTCGATCAGCAGCCAGGGTACCGTACAAGCGACTATTCTTGTGCTCCTGATCGACTAACCTGCTGAGTTTGTGGCGCTTACCGAAGCCAGTCACAACGGTTAAGGTTAAGGTATGGGTCGTTATTACACTCCGGGTCCGACTAACCTACCGAGCGTTCGACAATGGCCGAAGCCAGCCATGAGCTCAGTAACAGGGCACAGTTCGAGCGACTTATTGCACTCCGGATTCGACTAATCTACTCAGAGTGCGACGATGGCATTAGTGCGGCGGTGGCCAAAGCCAGCCACACGCTCAGTAAAAGGGCACCGTAGAAAGTGGCTATCATTAACTGCGCCCCGGATCCGACTAACCTACTGAGAGTTTGGCAGCGGCCGAAGCCAGCCTCACAATCCATAGCAGGACACCGTCCAATCGATTATCATTATTGTATTTGCGCTCCGGATCTGACTAACCTACTCAGAGTGTGACGGTGGCCGAAGCCAGCCTCACATTCAGTAACAGGGCACGGTACAAGCCACTAATACGTCAAGCGTGATTTTTGTTTTTTAGAGTTTTATTTTATTTTATTCTACTTTTTTGTTTTTAATTTGTTTATATATGTATTTATTTATTTATTTTGCGCTCCGGATCCGACAAACCTGCTGAAAGTGCGGCGGTGGCCAAGGCCAGCCACACACTCAGCAACAGGGCACCGTACAAGTTACTTTCATAAGTTCGTACTCCGGATCCGACTAACCTACTGAGGGTGCGATGGTGGCCGAAGCCAGACTCACATTCAGTAGCAGGGCGCCGTACAGGCGACTTATTGAAGTATGCTATTTGTGTACTTGTGCACTCCGGATCCGACTGACCTACTGAGAGTCGGGGGTGGCCGAAGCCCTCGCGCTCAGTGGCAGGGTACCATACAACCGTCTTATCATGTCAAGCAATATTATTATTGTTTTTTTGCGCTCCGGATCCGACTAACCTACTGAGAGTGCGGCGGTGGCCGGAGCCAGCCTCGCACTCAGTAACAGGGCACCGTACAAGCGACGTATTTTGTAAAGCAGTGTTCAATTTTTCGCGCCGGGTCCGACTAACTTACTGAGAGTGCGACGGGGTCCGAAGCCAGCCACACACTCCGTAACAGGGCACCCTACACGTGCCTATTATTTGTATTTGCACTCCGGATCCGACTAACCTACTGAGAGTGCGGCGGTGGTTGAAGCCAGCCTTGCGCTCAGTAACAGGGCACCGTACAAGCGACGTATTGTGTCAAGCAGTGGTAAATTTTGTCAAGGATGTTGCAGAACGCCCCACACGCAGCGCACGTATACATCGTTTTTTAACAAGCGCATGCATCCACGTATTAGTATGAGTGCATATATATGCACCTGTGCGTACGTTTTCAGGCACACGATGGCTGTCTCGAAGCGTTCTATGACATTTCTTGGTGTGCATGAATGTGTTAACACGATTTTGGTTGAACAATGGGCCCAGGGGGTGTGTTATCTCGTGTCATGTACCGTGGCTGCTGTCTCGAAACAGTCTCCCCGAACGTACGTTGCCACGCGGGCGTTCTATCACAGTCAGTGTGTTCGGTTGAGGAGCGGAACCTACGTTGCCACGCGGGCGTTCTATCACATTCGGTGTGTTCGGTTGAGGAGCGGTCTGAGGGTAGAGTACGCATAACCGCGGACGACTACAGTACACGCACTCCCGTACAAGGGTGCCTTTCGATGAGTGTACAATGCATATGTGCAACATAGATAGAGTTGCTGCTTGTCCTGTGGTACGATTGTAGAACCGGCGCGTTGGCGAGGCAGACGAGAAGTAGCTCCCGCACGATCCTCGTACAAATACCACCACGCACGGCAGATCCTGAGTAGACTACTGGCGAAGGCGCTTGTTGTGTGATCTCATGTGACGGCGTCATATGGATCATCCGAAATAAATTGCATATACGGCACGTCGGAGTTGCACCGCTCACACGGTGGCAGTACTGCTGTCACAAGATGAGTGATTCTGCCAACCCATGATGGGATTTGATTCGAAAGCACATACCACACGGGGTATTGGGTTCCAGAGTAGTAGCAGTTCCCTACGCGGCAGCGCGCTCCGGCCAAGCATGCTTCATCATCATCCCGCCCTCGTCCATCAGCCCAGTGAGAGAAAAGCCACGCCATGATTGCTAGCTATCGTCCAAATTTCGATGTAGCTAGCTGCTGCCCTTCTGCCGCGTGACTCCAAAGCGGGCTGTATGGTAGATATTGTGTCTTTCTCACAACGTGGCCCTAGGGTCCAGTGGACAAGCGTCTATCACACTCTTGCCGCAGGAGCAGCGAGACAGCAGAATGAGAACTCCGTGAGACCTTTCTCTGTTTGGGGCCCCAGAAAACCGAACCAAGACATCCGAACCAACGCGCCTCCAGGGCGGCACAACAAGAACCAAAAAACAATATCTGGGAGATATTCCAAAATCTTCCGTGCACAATAACCTACAGTTTGTTCGGTCTTCGACAACAAACTTTCATTCTATATGTACAAGGTGGTTTCCACACAACAAAACAACCGGCCACATATCTCCAAGCAGAGGAAGTATTAGTTTGCGGTGCATACAGACTTCGGTCTGCCGGACATCGCTGCCGGCGGCCCCACAATCACCACTTGCACGGACGTAAACGACAACGCCGCCAATTTCATCCACGCATACAAGGCAGGGCCACCGGTGACAACGGCCCTTTACCTTTTCTCGCTTTGATTCGGCACCGTAATTTTTTCCCCATTCCGCTCGAAATATCCCCCACCCCCGTATTCCGTCCGCTTCACGTTTTGTGATCGGGCATGGACCACTCCACGAAGATCCCTTTCGTAGCATATAGTATTTTGCAGAACACAGATTTACCCAACCGACCCACATACGTATCGACCCCACATCGTCTACCTTACTACAGCCGACTTCGAGTACCCCTTTTCCGTGGCGATGTCATGGTCGCGTCTATCTCCTCTGCCTATCGAACAGCCGCATCCATCCCACACATGCTGCCTCCCCGCCCCATTGGGGGGCGGGAAATACTGCTGCTGTAGACAAGTCTTAGCGTATGCGCACGCGGTGATGAACGTGCTTTGACTGTGGTGGTGTTTCGCGGATTCACATTCGGTTCTCAATTTGCCATGTCATCGTTCACAGGTACGTACGTGTTTTTGCTGTAGACTCTACATCATCATCAACCAGATACTGGTCCTTATTACTGCTGTACCGTGCAGTGACTCTACGCTCAACGGTGACGCGCGACCATGCGTGAAACTGCGGCATGCGACGAACACGTATGTGTGTCTACCGCGGTGACCATATCAACCATCATCGGACAAAAAATCCCGAAAAAGCACCAAGACACCAAGACACCAAGCAAGCGTTGATTATGATTCCAAAAAATCTGAATCAACACAATCTTAATAGCATGTTGATTGGTGATGGCTGGACAAAAACCTCTGCACGCATAAGAAGCACCCACACACACTCGTATTGCTCGCTCTGCCCGTCGGAGGTAGATGTGAGTGCGGGTGTGGGTGGGGTCCTGAGAAAGGAGAACGGCGAAAGTTTAAGAAATATGTGGAGGAGCGAGCGGTAGAGTTGTATTGGTACAAAAAGAGAAGGATGGGCACAAGTAGGTGTATCGATGTGGGTTTTACGTCCACTAACGTGTGGCAACTGCAACACTTCGGCGTGCTGTCGACTAGCGAATGCCCGTAACTAAGAAATCTTATTCAAAATTCTGAAGCTTCAGGTTCAGTCTCATAATTCGATATCCGTGGAACTTTGATTCGCATGCCCCACCCCTTGCCCGAACGGGTCTTTTATGTTGATCTCGAGCTACAGCGCCAATCTCGTGGCGCCTCGAGTATGGTTCGGTGTGGAATCGGAAATCATGAGCCGTAAGATTATCGTAGTCAGGTTTGACTACAGTCTGCCCTTTCGTGTAGCGGTAGCGGAACGCATCTATCGCGACGGCAAGCGCATTGAGATATCAGAGATAATTGTCCGCCCGTCGTACTTTTATGTGTATGTATGTATGTAGTCTAAACAGCCGATAGTTATGTTCTTCTTTGTTGCCACTTCATACCACAGAAAAGAGAGAAAGTCTCCACAGTTCGGAAAAAACGACTTTTTTCCTTTTGTCTTTGTTGTTGCTGAGCGCACATCGGATGTCGCCATTCGTTACACGTGTTAAAGGCTGCGGTCGGCGAGGAGGATGAGAATGAGTGTCTTCTCTAGAGTTCATCATGCCCCGAGTTTGAGCATCAGCTTCCGCCTCCTGTGACCGACGAGAACACCGGAAATTGTCTTGCCATCCGAACAACAGTTGGCCAGTTGAAAATTAAGGGTCTTGCCGACCAATCAATACCCTCCGCTACAGGAGTGAAAATCTCATAGCGCCTCAAGTACGGCTCCATAAGGAATTGAAAATCACGACCCATCCCCGACTTTGAATAGCTTCTACCTCCTGCGGCGGATCAGACCCACGTCAAACCCTAGATTTTGCCCGTCTGTGCAGTCATGTCGCTATCCGCGAACAACACCGGCAGTTGAAGAGTAAAGAAGAGGGTCCGCTTCGCAACTAAGATACCATTTTTTTCGATCTTTCTACAGCTGGATATGATGCTACGATGTATCGGCTTTATAGCTGTATTCGAGCTTGAGGGATGGTGTCTGCGGCAGCATATTCTATTCAAGGAGTTGACCGCCTTCCTTGCGTAACGATGCGTCTGACTGTTTCATTAGAGTCCCCCGCCCACCCACAACCCACCTGTCTGTATGATTGGTCTCCATTATTTTCGGCAGTAGAGTGCAACAGAAGAACCCCGGGGACTGGTTGCCTTTTGGCCTGATTGTACAGAGAAAGGTTTTTGCCAACACCACAATACGACTCTTCTTATCATATGTCCATGGCGGAGAACGAACGCGTACTACGCCTCTGCTTTTTTCCCTCTCTCCCGTCCGGCTCTTTCGTTCCGGAGAGGAAACCTAATGAGAACAAAAAGTGCATCTTCTGCGGTACGCATTAATTTAGTCCCGCATTCTTTCCCATTGTTCGGAGAGCGCGTACAAATTGCATGAATAAAATAGACGAAATAACCAGATCAATGAGATGATCATCGGGGTATTTGAAAGCATGGATTCCTTCCCCACAAAAAAGTGCATTCGCTTGGATGGGTGTAGTGAGAAGTGCCGGTGCATGTGCGTGAGGTCGCCTCAAATACATACATGTTTTCCTTTGTCCAGTCTGTTGATATTACGCCTCGCATAGCGTAGAGGCGAGGGGAGGATCCTAGACTAATCTGTCGTTGACTTGCGGACCCTTTGGATCCATTTTTATTTTTATTTTCGGCAAAGCTATTTGCTCCACCGGTGGAGCGACCTCTTTTTTGCACCACCAGGCAGATCTCAGCAACTACGTAGCATTGCCGTTATATGTTCGTGTTGCTTTTTTGGGTAAGTTTGCCTCAATTTTTACAGCTACTGTAATAAAGATATGTTAGTCCACGACGACGACGATGTCAACGAGACGTTTGTTTTCGGAAAGCTATCGTTTCAAACGCCGTCCGGCCACGCTTCTTGCTGAGGAGTAACCGAGTTTCGAAAATCAAAATTGTTCAGGGTGTGTGATATCTTGTGTCATATACCCTCTCTCTGTGTACATAACTCTTTTTCGTGCTCCGTGAACAAGAGGGTCGCGGTGTGCGCCCTCGACTTTAATATACGCTGACACGCCCAAAGCTTTAGGCAGGCAACTCGACGAGTTGCTATCACACTACTACTCCCTCTGCTCGGAAATATGAGGAGGACCGGTTCAGACCATACCTGGTGTAGGGGGTAGTCTAGGATCAGAGTATCGCCTCGTAGACTTCGTACACACAAGGTCATGAGTGCGATTCCCGCTCACACCACCTATTTTGACCCACTTTTGTCCAAATTGTACCCACTTTCGTCCACTCACGGGCGGCGACAATCGAGCGGAAATCGACCTCCACGTCACCGCACGGCAGAACATCGAATAGCCTCGGAACGTCTCAGAACCTCCCAACACCGTATCCATGGCATCTTTCCTATCCATGGCGCTGCCGACTGCGGACCGACCACGGAGGAACATGTCAGAAACATGTCAGACCCCTTCGGTACCGGCACGGGGAGATACAAGGCCCCGGAAGATACACGCGGCAAGCCCGTCAAGCAGCGCACTCACGGCACGCCACAAATAAATGCGTGAACACACAACCCTTCAACCACGGCGCCACCAGCAGTTGACAGAGGTGCGCCCGGGCTTGACCCTGCGCGGGCGCCCTGCAGGGCAAACTGCCTCGACATGCTACTGCTGCCGTGACGAGTCGGTGTGCACTCGTCGCGGTGGTTGGTGTTGTTGTGTATTGTATGTGTTGTTGCTGTTTGCGCGTCTTTTTGTTCTGTATGCGCGACCCGTTGGTTGTGGGTGGAAACTGTGCACCCATACCAAGGGCACGAAGTTGGAAAATACGTTCACCTGCTGTACACGGTACTGTAGTGTAGAGGCTACAGCGTGTCGTTGACAGTATTCCAGAAGAAGACAAAAACAAACTCACGTGCAGTTCACGATGTGCATGCAATGCATGTATTGTATGTGATGTTCGAAATATCAAAGCACAAGCGAATTTACTTTAGCCAACCTACCTGTACTCTCGCAACCTTGCCTCAAACTACTTATACCGACTAACTTCTGACTAACTTCCAGGGAAATTTCCACTAAATGCTTGTGGTATCCACGAAATGTGCATTCATTGTAGTATATCTTTATATACTGTTCACCTGTGAAAGACAGGCAGGGATATTATGCACTTGTAGTGGCACACCGCACAACAACAAACGTACGTAAAATCTCTACCGTTTACCTGTACACGGTAGAGTGTATTCGCTACGGCAGCATCTGCAATACTACTGCTGTACAGCGTCGTTGACGGTATTACAGAACACAAACAAACTTGCAGTTTCCCGTAAGATGTGCAGGCATGCAAGTTTCGGCGGTATGGAATACGGCGGTAGTTCCTTGGCGGGAGGCGGTATCTGGGTTTTCAGCGGTAACGCCTTCGGCGGTTGCCGGTAACGCGAATATTATCGGGAACGCCGCCGGCGGTTCGCAATTGCTTGTCCGGCACAAGTTATGTTCCAGTAGCGGTGTTCCGTTAGTCGTTTTCCGGCGAGACTAGGTGCATGTATTTTCTGACAACTCCGGAGTATATTCTTGTGTTCATCCCAACCATGTCACCCCATAAATGCAAAGCACGCAATGTATGTAGACAAAGCGATTACACCAGCATTCGCAGCCTCCGCACTATGAGAAGAAGCACTAACACTCCCGAATAAATAGCTCACCGTTGTAGCTCACCGTTGTGTTGCATCACACGCGCTGCGCGGTGGGTGCGTGTGTGCATCTACACTGCTGCTGCTGTGGTCCATGCACCAGTGCACACAGTGCACACCATCGAGGTTCTACCGAAGAGGAACAAAAAATAAAAAAAGAACTCCAGATGAATCGAAAAAAAAAAATGAAATTGGCGAGAATTGCAAGTTGTTCCCATCAGGTGATCATCCTGTTGAGCCGTTTAACCAACACTGACCTTCTGCCGGTACCTGTGTGGCGGTACCTAATTTGGCGGTATTTTGTGGGCGGTAACCAATATGGCGGCACTATTTTGGCGGTAGCCAATATGGCGGTGTATTTTTGGCGGTACACAACACGGCGGTACTTTTTTGGCGGTATCCGGTATCGCGTAAAATGGCGGTAGTTCTAAGGCGGTTCGAAATACGGTGGTAGTTTTTTGGCGGTAGGCGGTATCTGCCTTTTCGGCGGTACCGCCTCCGGCGATAGGCGGTAACGCGATTTCGGCGGTATACCGCCTATTGCCGGATCCGCCTATCGTGGGCGGCAAAACACGTCGGGAAAATTCCCGACGAATACCCTGGAAAACTCCAAGCACAAGCCAGCTCTGGCGTACCACAACTGTTGCAATAACTTTTCGAACCCTGTTCAATTCCTTCCTACTTCCTACAGCAGGAGTAGACCTGTACTTGCCACTTGGAGGGTGTGTGTGTATTTCAGGCATACATACGTTGCCGTCTGCACGTACGTACGTGAAGATTCACGATGCACGTGAGGACTTCGCGAAGTAATTACTTCAGTTAGCGTTGCTAACGCTGGAAAAGGTGACGACAGCAGTCTGTCGATATCTAGATGACACCACGCGGAACACATCCAATTAAATCCGCCGTCGGTGCTACATGTAAACAAGGTAGTGGTAATGGTTTATGAGTTGACGTTCTCCCGAATCTCGTCCAATGAGCTGCGTGATTCTTTGAGGTGACGGTCCCTACCGTAGACGCGTCCGGATGCAGGAGATTTAATTGTCGTTCACGGTGCTGTAACTCGGCCCGCCCTTGGAGTCTAGAGCTCGCGACGGGGACGCCGGCTTAGCGATGTGGGTCAAAGTTCCTCTTCCGAGATTGGCCGTGTTGACAGTGAGCGATCACCCAGAACACGTGTTGAGGCGGAGCTATAGAGGGGCTCCGCCAATGATTCAGGTACACCCTGGGGTATACCCTAGCCCTCCTCAAACCATCGTGAAATTGAATGATTATCAGTATTTGGCGCCCTTTCATGCTACCGTGACATCCCCCCAGCATACATGTGTTGAAAAACACAAAATGCTAAGGAGGTAGCAGAACGTGCACTTCTCCCTCCTCAGATCATACCACGCCGGGAATATAGATCTCAAAAGGGAGGATGCCGCCTTTCCCAGGTTAAACCACACAAAATGGATTTGACCTCGAGAGGACGGATGCCGGTGTGTTCGACGTCGATACTACATTGCTGAAATCATCGACCCCGAATGACGGCCGTTAGTACTTTGGCCGCCGAATACCGGACTCCTTGACGATGACGATCTTGAACTGAAGAAGGCGATCGTCCACTGAAGAAGGTGATCTTCCACTGTTGAAGACGTGCTTCCACAAACAGTCTCCACAGACCGACGACTATGACGACGATCTTGCATCTTGACCGACGATCACCGACTGTTTAGGACGATCTTCCGCTGTAGAAGACGATCTTGGAACTCCTGATTCGTGACACTGCCGTCACACCCCCCCCAGCTTCCCGCATGGAGGACGGAAGATGGCAGGCAGTGTACGACTTCTCACGATTCTTGAGCGGTCAGCGGTGGGAGTCTGGTGGCAAGATCCATTCCACGCCTTAGCTCTTCCTTATCTCCGTCGATGAACTCCGCCCTCCAATACGGATCATAGAAGTCACAGACCTTCCCTCTGCTGAGCACAAAGTTGTTCTCTAGATCCATGGTTCCACAGGGAAACTCCGTGAGAGCTTCGGTCTACTTAGCGTTCTCCTCGCGACGGCGGTCCCGGGGGTCGTGGTGCGATATTCACCCCGTGAAAGTCTTCCCACAGGGCATAAAAAACATCAAGTTGCAGAGGCGAGAAACTGTCCCTGGTAGTGTCTTTGGTGATCCACGGAGAAGTGGTGCCATCCTGATACTTTCCTCTATACTCCCATGCCCATGCGGACGCTATTCCTTCAGCGCCCTGGACCACCCGTCTATTCACCAAAGTATACAGAGGTGCCGCGACGACGGAGTCTTCAGCTAATCCTAAATCCGGCGACCATACAATATGACCAAACTCATGTTCAAATGGATGTCTGATGTCTTGTGGTCGAGAATGAAACGGCTTGACGTCCGTCGCTTCCACCGTTCTCTGGCGGATTTGACGTCCATGCAGTCTTACAGTAAAGCTCAATCCCTCTCGCACACGTGCATGACTTGCCACGGTCCTGTGAAGTGGTCATGGGCAAGTTTAGGGTGGACTCCATCCCGCAAGAGTGTATTGGCGCTCTCCTTGACCAATACCTTGTCGCCCACCTTAGCCTTGGTGCCTGGTGATGCACGTTTGATCCTCGCGTTCTGGAGTTCGCGGTGTCTATTCCGATTTTCCTGTGTCACTTTTAGCACTTGCATCACTTCCACGGTCTTCTTTTTCGTTTCCTCCACCGTCCTTTCCAACGGCAATGCTGGGCCCGAGTTGTCTAGTGATGGCGACATGTGATCAAATGATGTCCTTGGCGCCCGTCCAAAGAGCAGTTGGTGTGCTGACTCTCTGTTTGGAAGGCTCCCATCCGGCGTCGTACGATGGGCCCAAGTGACCACTGCCACATACTCATCCCACCTGTTCGGCCATGCCTGGCAGAGCTCCGACAGCATCTCTTGCAGCACCGCTCCCATCCTCTCGACTGTTCCCTGCCCTCTAGGATGGTTGGTCGGTCCAAAGTCGAGGGATATTTTGAGCCACCGGCACAGGTATTCCATGATCGCCGAGGTGTTTTCTGCCCCCGGATCACAGCGCACTGATATGGGTAGTCCGAAGGTGAGGATGAGGTCCAACAATTTCTTCCTGACTCCCAAAGTTTCCTTCGTGGGAAGCGGGAAAGCGAAGAGGAACTTGGTTGCTCGATCCACTATAACACGTAGTCTCGCACATCTTTCTTCAGCGATGGCCAATGGTACTTGTCCGCCACAATGATAGTAGTGCGAGCTATCCCCGGATGTCCAAAGGTGCCACGTGCCAGGGCCAGTACTGCAGACACCAGCTTGTGGGGTAGGGCTACAACATGTGCCGCCCCTCTCGGCGTAAACCAAAGTAGACCTTGATCGTCCAGGATATAATTAGCTTGCTCTCCTTCGCCGGTCTCCAAATTGTCCCGGATGGGTTTCAACCTCAAGTCTTTCTGTTGGGTCCTTTTTAGTTGGGCACCGTCGCGCAAGACACGCTCCATTTGTTCCAACTGCTCAGAATGTCCCCGGCAGAGAGGGAAATCGTTGTCTGGCCGTTCTAACCTTGGGTCGGACCTCGATGGTGTTGTAGAAGAGGTCTCTGTCGACACTGATCGTCTTTCTGGTTGTTGCACCACGGTCTCCTTCTCTGAAGAGGTCGTTGGCTTCGCTATGGTGGATGGAGTGAGTGTCGGCTGTCGAGCACGTCGAGCCGCACTCCGAGTCTCCGCCGGGGTCACCTTAAAACGTGTGCGGTCGACGTGACGGTCGACGGCAACTCCCGTAGTCACCACCGCCACCGCCGCATCTTCCTGATACAAGCTGACCAAGTCGATGAGCAGATCTTCGTCTACTTGGTTTTTTGTGATCTGTCTCTCCGGTCTTTTTACCATCCATTAGACGCTTCGGCCTTCCTTTCAGTTGTAGGAGATTCAGAACTTCTCTCAGCATTGGCGCTAATGTGTGCTCTTGCATCACTCGAGCTACATCACATATTCTCAGAGTTGGTGGTACCTCGTAGTTGTCCCGGTTGGTGGTTAGCTTCACGAAATATTTCCACGATAGCTCTTGCGCTTCTTGCAACGACCCTGCGTCGTTGGGATGTGCCGTGAAAGCTGTTGATAGGGGTTTACGGCCCATGATGTGTTCCCTTGTAACCGTCACCACCGGCTCCTCAAAGCGTGAAGGGTTCCAGCCAATTAGGTAGCACCAGCACTGGGTATGTGGTCAGTTTCTCCACGAGTTTCATATACGCCTCAATTTGTGGAGGCCCCATGACGACTCGTTTGTTACGGGCTCGTTTAGAACTAGATTCCTTGTTCCTCAGGATGTCCGATCGTGGAGCGGCGATGGCGCTAAAGTTTGGTACGAATCCCCTCAGATAGTTGGCTAGTCCAAGGAAGGACCTCAACTCTCCCACCGTCGACGGCATTTCTATTTCTTGGACGGCTGTTACCTTCGATGGTGCTGGTCGAGTTCCATCCCTTCCGACCATGACCCCTAAGAACTCGAGCTCTGTCAATAGAAATTCGCTTTTCACGAAGTGACCTGTGTACCCTTTTCGTTTCAAGATAGTGAGGACCTTCTCCAGCAGTACGTAGTTGCCAGAAGTAACCTTCTTCCGTGGCGTACGGGGCCTCCGGGTCAAGGTTTGAGGCTCGGAAATACTGCACCATTCGCACTTGCGCCGCCAACCACGACTCCTTGAGTCCCAACACTATACCGTTGAATGCTGCGATGGCTGCACGACGTGTAGCCTGTTTCCGTGCTTCTTCTTCTGTCATGAGCCTCAGGAGATCCAGTGCCGTCACCTCCGTTTTCCACCCCTCACATCATTGACGAGCATTTCTTGGCCCCGCGATGCCTGGTACTCTGTGACGGCCATTTCCTGTGGCAGCCACCCAAGGAGAAGTTCCACTCGCGCCGGAGTGAAATCATCGGGCTCGGGATAAACCACCTGATGTCCCGAAGTTGGATGAGTAGCCATGCGATCAGGCGGAAACTTCGCTACCGCACCGGACTCCATGGCGTACCCCTTTGTGACGACGTCTTGGAAGACCAGCGGATCATGTCGAGCGTGTGTCCTTCGTGTTGATCTGCAACGGAGGTCCTTCAAACCCTCCTCCTCCCGTACCTTGGATGAAGCGTGTCTTGATACCTTCCCACACTTGGCGACGCTGTTTAGGGTCCGCCATGT
Source organism: Ectocarpus siliculosus (assembly GCA_000310025.1). NCBI lineage: Eukaryota > Phaeophyceae > Ectocarpales > Ectocarpaceae > Ectocarpus > Ectocarpus siliculosus. Next base: position 104,546 of record FN648415.1, read on the forward strand.
TAAACGCATACACCGAGGAGAAGGGTGACGGTCCATAGTATCCTCAGTTGTATCCGTATCCGTGAGGCGCAGACCCCGTACCTCCCCCTCCTCCATGTTGTAGAGGCGAGAAGCCATGACCTGGACCCCCAGAATGCGGCTGTCCGCCCCTTCCGTGGTTGGGGAATGGCTGAGGTTGTTGATGAAACCCTCCCTGCGACGGGAAGCCCCCCCCGCTATTGGGCACGTGGGGACGTCCTCCGTCACCGTTCGCATGGGACGAAAACTGTCCGTGGGACGGTGCCAGCTGATGAGGAACGCCCCTTGAATGGTGGAATCCTCCTTGGTGCTGAAGAGGTCCTCCCGCCTATGGGTAGTGTGCTGGAAATCCGCCCTGATGAGTGGATGGTCCTCCCTGTTGCGGAGGTGTCGGCAGAAGTGGCTCTCCTGGCTGATGAAGATGTTGAGGTGGTTGTCCTCCATCATTCTAAGGACACTGCCCTCCTTGCTGTTGGAGTTGCGAAGACGGAGGTCCTCCCGGTGGAGGAGGCGGTCCTCCCTGCGACAAAGGAGGCAGTCCTCCCTGCTGTTGCGGTTGTTGAGGCAGTAGTCCCCCAGGCGGCTGAGGAGGCGGCCCTCCAGGCGGCGGAGGGGGCGGTCCTCCCTGCTGTTGAGGTTGCTGAGGAGGCGGTCCCCTAGGCGACGGAGGGGGCAGCCCTCCCTGCGGGTACTGCTGCTGGTTGTTCATGTTGTCTTTGCCGTTGAGAAGTGAACAGTAATCACAAATCATCACTCCACAGTAAAGCTGGTGTTCGTATCAGACGTTGAGAATGAGTGATAGACCTGTGTTCACGATCTCCATAGTACAGTCTTAGCGTTCAATATCGTAAAATTAGAGATGAAAGTCTGCGGTGCCGAAACAAGGAAAAAAATTCAACACTGACGACACGCGGTGATTGTGGTGACCACTAGCATTAAAGCCGGGTACAAGGTCGGTGTGGACACGTACGTGTGCCTTGCGATGCCACAGAGAACCTAAAGCGTGAAGGAAATCCCCTCAACGTCATATCCATCGCAGAACCAAGGTGCTTGGTATGATTCATTATTCATTCTCTGGCATTATAAAGACCGTGGTAACCAACAACATGACCCACGCATGAACAACCATCCTACAAAATGTATCGGCCAACATCGTGCTCCGACGATCCTTTCAGGACGTACGTTATTCCAATAACTTCCTCAAATACATACCAGCAATATGCCATAGGCGGTTGATTTGTATGATACATTGGCGTGGCGTTCATGAGTGTGATAAGCACGGCATCCTCAAAACTATATAAGCTACATCTCGCAACATTGTGGACGCTGTACAACAAACTACACAGTCCAGTCCAACGTGTCTCATATTTCTCTTTGACATGGCGCTGAAGACATACAGGCTTACTGCTTACTAGGACACCGTACTGTTAATAGGTGCTCCTTTCACCGGCCCCGCAGAGCATCCCCAACCACACGGGCGGCATCCCTTTCGTCGAAGTATACTTGATAGGCATGTGAAGCCCACGACACCGACCGAAATTGTTTCTTCTGAGGCTGCCTGTCCCTGGGGTCGTTATACTCATACTTGCGTGACCTCGTGGGAGCTACGGGACCGTCAATAGCAATGTCTGTCGCACGAGTAGCAAAGTATTTCCGCCCTCCCAGTCAACAAAATCTGTCTGTTTTCATCATGATCATCCGTGTTCGCTGTGTTCCCCCCCTCATCAGAAGGTGCCAGCATCTTCGGCTGTAGTGGAGTGTGGTTGACGTGACGGTAAAGGTTGTTGTGTCTTGCTGCGGGTTTCCGTCATAATGTTTCCGAATGACCCTGCCGTCTACGGTCGTCATGGTTCGGGTGTACGAGGTGTCGGTGATGGAATCCATGTTTTTGCACCGGACACAGAAATAATGGATCGGCAGGGAAGTATGGTAACGACACAGGTGTGGTGATGAGAATATGCCACCCGTGGCCGAGGCAAGTAATGGAAGATCGTAGTGCAGCACCCAGTCTAACGACATAGTACTACTATTTAAGTATACTTATTAACGTCGTCCTGGATAATAACAGTCGACTTGTAGCTCTCACTACTCACGCTAATATGCAGAAGTCGACGTTTTAGAATGCGCTACACAACACACTAATGTGCTGTCATCACGATCGATCCATCCTTCGTTCGGACATCTGCAGAATATGCCCCAAGAACCACGGATAATGACAGAAGGTGTTGAAATGGCATCAAAAGACACGGTTGAAGATACCGCGTTGGTGGAAAAATATGCCACTTGTGGCCGAGACAAGTCATAGAAGATCGTAGTGCAACACCCAGTGGAACGACACAGCAGCAATATTTTACTTTTTAGCGTCCTTCCTGGTTAATGACAGTCGACTTTTAGCTCTTACCACTCGCTCGATTATGCAGTAGTAGCAGTCGACCTGTTTACGCTACACAACCCACTACAGTGCTGCAATCACGATCTGTCCATCCCCTGTTCGGACATTGGCGTAATATTTTCCAAAGAGTTCATGAAGGGCATGTCTTCCGATGGATGCCGAGTATATGCGAAAACAACCCAACGATGAGCAGCAGCAGCCTTAACTGACGACCACGTCACTGTTGTCGATGCGACACGGTTAATTGACTACGATGCATGGGGAAGATATGCCACAGACAGCCGTCGAGTGGTAGAAAGATACAACTATAATATTAATATTTATCGTAGCGCTGCAGTACATGAGGTACCTGTATCACTACACAAGTATCTTTTCCTCTCTTCCTATACCATATACTGTAAACACAACAAGCACAATGGAAATTAATCTACATAATCATTTAGCATTCCGTTATTTATTATTATGATCGATCCATTTTCCAGACGGTGTGTGTCAGCATATGATTCCCCCATGTATGGTTGAACCATGACAGCGTCGCGTCAAGGCTGTTTTTGCATAATTGAGGAAAGTACCCCTCAGCAGCAGGGCCGTATCTGCCAGATGTAGCATAGCTCTTCAAGCGAATCATAGTCACATGCCAAAGATATTCTGTAATGGTGGTTGAGGCACTTCAAGGACGGCTGCTGCATCTGTACACCAGCTGTGGTAAGGGCGAATCAAACGGCTGCTGCATGACGGTTTCAGAGAGGTACAGCGGAGAATTGCATGCATACAACCTTGCCAACCCTCGCACCGCATAGTGTCACGTGCATCAAAACCAGCACCCTGTAAATTGGTTCGGAACACCCTCCAACCCACAAGAAAAGAGGGAAAACGTAGCACTGCCAATGACATAAACAGTGGGTTGGTGGCGTGTCCACGCTCGGTATGCGGAGATAGCGGAAAAGGACGGGATAAAAAAAAATGTACGAAATCTACGAACCGCTGTGGTAGAGAATCAATCCAGAGGTGCTGACAACCAACTGGCACAACAGCACGGGTATAGAGCAGATTGCCTACAGGAACTCTCAGCCATATGGATGGATGAAAGCCTCTTCTGGTTGTACAAGGTGAAGAGCATGTGTGCACGGTACGATGGCCTCGAAAGACTTTGTGTCCAAAGCTCAATATGCGGCGTTTTTGTGAGGAAATTACATACAAAACGCATACAGCGGTTCACGTCAGCTGATGCGGTCCCCATCAGCACACATGTCATCGGATACGATACCTTGTTGCCATCCTCAGCAGCAAACAGCTGTTATACCTCCCTCCGTCCAGGACAAGTACTGGTAGCCATGGTGCGCGCATGAGACATACGATCTCGTGTTGTGCGCAGGACTCAAGCATCCCAGAAGCACAGCAAAGTATAGCATGACAATTTTCTGACGCACCCGGTGAGCAGTTTTACACTGGAATAAAAGGTAGTGCCAGCTCTAAAAAAAATCCATCATCTTGATTTTAGAATGGGAGTCAAAAAATATTCTTTTGTGCATGAATTTGGTTGTACATTCGTGTGTCCGCTGTGTTACGTTCTGAAGGATCATAATCCCCCCCCCACGGGGAGCGATACCAAGCACAGGGTGCAACTCACCAGTGTCTTCGATCCCCCTATGAGGGCCCATTTCATCGAAAACTAGGTCTGTTTAAGTCATGTATCCGAGGTGGTGGCGATTGAGTTCTACACGATTGTGAGCGAATCCAACCTCTCTAAAAGAGATCGTCAGTTGAAGCAAGCAGCAACTGAGCCAAGAGTAAACGCCCCTGCGTGTATACAAAACCAAAGTTATCCTTACTCCTGCACCATGTCACAGAGGTTCTAACGCTATTGCTTACGGTAGCTCACTCATGTGTTAGCGTAACAAGCACTGGCTAGGGTTCAATTGGTTTCTTCCATTTCATGGTCAGTTTCATCCATTTCATGGTCATGTTCATGGTCTCTTACCATTTGAGTCAAGGGGGGACTAATCAAGGAGGAACTAGCAAGGGGGGTCTATCTCCTGCATTGACTCACAACTGGTTGCTGCTTAGCGATGTGGGTCAAAGTTCCTCTTCCGAGATTGGCCGTGTGAACAGTGAGCGATCACCCAAAACACGTGTTGAGGCGGAGCTATAGAGGGGCTCGGTCAATGATTCAGGTACACCCTGGGGTATACCCTAGCCCTCCTCAAACCATCATGAAAAGGAATGATTCTCAGTATTTAGCGCCCGTTCATGCTACCGTGACATTTTGCCGCTCGCCTACAGTACGGGTGCAGCCGCTCGTCGGTGCGTTCTGTTCTGTACGGTGTCACAGTAAGGGGAAGTGCTCGCTGACGCCAGATGGGGGTGACCTATCTGAGACCGACGGAAGGAATATATATACAAGGTCTTCCTTCGGGACGTGGGTGTCTACCCTTCCTCAGGTGACGCAAGACCACATGCACATTGCCCGAAGAGGAACTGTGTGTCTTAAAACGCTTGTCGTTCCGCACAAAACATCGCGCACGTTGTTATTCTGCATCGGAGCCAGCTCGAGCGGACAATATTTTGGCAGCGAAAACTCAGACTTCCATGATGCCTTTGATTGGTGATGGCAGATTTCCGATGAACACCGAATCTATCTGAAGCCGAAACAACACCGCAAAAGGGACATGTTCAACACTGCGTCTGGATGCATGCTCTCAGACTTGTCTGCACTTGGCCCGCTGCGAAGTGTAGTACACGTAGGTACTGCTGTTGGACGATGCGATGACACGAAGAGTCACAGCCATGAATCATCGAATGAATGAACGAATGAAAGTGGAGAAGCAAGAGCCAAATATTTCAAGCCGTCGTATTTGATGGGTTTGATAGGTTTCAGAACTGGTTCGCCAGGCTTGTCAGCGCGGAACGCGCCCATGGGGGTTTCGCGCCCCCGGGGTTTTGAGCCAGTTTTCGCAAATTTGGCCGTCAACTACTTGCGCCACGGAGGCTTACCGAGCTCCAGGCACGGGCGTCAATGTACCGACGAGCCTCCTGCGTGCCCCTGAGAAGAAATTTCGATAAAAGACTCGCTGCCGCGAGATGAAGAAACGCCGAAGGATAAAAAGTGACCAAATCTTATATGTACATATATGTATGCTTCCTTCTTCTTCGGTGCACGTATTTGTGGAGGTTTTTGAATCCAGCGAATGCCACTCGCCTACCCCGGGTGCAGCCGCTCTGCGGCGCGTCCCGTGCTGATAATTACAGCACCAACGCAGCCGCTCTTTTTGTATAACGCAGCTGCTCTTTGGCGCGTTCCGTGCTGTGTAGTAACCTAATGTGTACGTGTTTTTCTCTACTTTACTTTCTCGGGTGCACCCACTTGTGGAGGTTTCGAATTCGGTGAATGCCTCTCACCTCAACCCGGGTGCAGCCGCTCTGCGGCTCGTTCCGTGCTGATACTGGCAACACAGACGCAGCCTCTCTGCGGCGCTGATAAGGAGGATATACAAGTAGCCTGCTGTGACCCAGTGTTGAATGCGCAGAAGACATCTATCGTCCGTAGGAAATAGCAAGCGCGCAGCATCGTACGCATGATAACACGCCCCCTGCCGTACGTTAGCGGTGCTTTAGTTGATATTTCCGCCACAGCACCGATGCATTATGCAGCCCCACGTGCGCAGAATATCTTGGAGTACAGATACCGCACATAACATGCATACAAGTACAGACGAAAAACGTATGGAATGTGCCTAGTGTTGATTACGCTACGCATAAGACATCTGCTGTCAGTAGGGTGCGGCAAGCATGGATACGCATGATAACACGCTCCCCTGCCGTACCTTGTGTTAGCGGCGCTATTGTTTGACTTTTTCTCTATGTCCGTGTTTCCTCGGCACTCTGTTGATGTTTTAGAGGCGATATCTGGAAGTTGATCGACGCAGTACTGGGCGTTTTTGGAGCGATACCATCTACAGTATCGCCATCCGCCGGCGAATTGGAACGAGATGCAACTTGACATACTTGTTATTATTGTGATTTTCTTTCTACAGCAGTAAAACCTCAACCACCCCGGGAGTAGTCGGTGTATATCAAGAGTCGATGGCGGAGGATCAGAGGCGTTGCCTTGGTAGTATGGGTGCACGCGGCAAGGTCAGCAGCAGGTCACGACGCGCGATTCATATCGAAAGGAACTCCTCCTTCCTCCTCATGACCATGACTGCTGTCTAACAAAAGAAGGGGCACACGCACCTTTGCCGGGAGAGGGCTTGCTGTGGCGCAGGGCTCTATTGTAGGCTCCTTGTCCCGCTTTCTGTTGTATTGCCGCTTGCTACGGTGCGCGGCCACTGGTGTCCTTCCTTGTCTTCTCGCGCTCTGCAGCTTGCGCTCGTTACCGTAGGTTGCATAAGATATCACATCACACACGTGTGATAACATTTTCGGGGGGACAAAAGTGATCACACGGGTATGGTATTCTGTAGAGTATGTGATATCTTATGTCACCCGTGTGGTAAAGTGTACTCACAGCCCCACCAACGGGAGGGGTGAAAACAACGGAGTGTGATGTGATACCGTCGCCCGTGTGACAAAGCGCGCTCACAGGACCCGGCTTGCAGGGGGTATGATGACAAGGGGGTGTGATATTCACGGGATGAAGAGCGCTCGCAGGACCCTGCCTGCCCGGAGGGTGATAATGTCGCCCGTGTGGTTGCAGGGCGCTCACAGGACCCTACCTACGGGGGTGTAACAACAGTATCACCTGTGATGCAGTGCGCTAAAAGGAGGCACCCATCTACAAAGGGCGTGAAGGGGTGTGACAGCTGTGGTGGTTCACGCCACTCCATCACGTACATGCTTCCACGTGTTGTGTGCGACAAAATGACAGCACACAGGTACCTGGACGACGCGTTAACCGCTCAAGCTGGAACTACATCGAAGCACGCAAGTGCCACCACCAAACAAGCTGGAACTACATGGGAGCAATCAAGTGCCAGCTACGTAGCAATCAAAGCTAGAAACAACACCCACAACACCCAGAGAGGACAAGCGAATACCCAAAAATATGAAACACAGGACGAACTGGCTCGAATTGCAGCTTTGATTGACTTGACCACGGCAAACAACGTCCGCCCCCGGCAAGTCTGCCATGACCTCAACCTCCGGGTCACCGTTGCCTTCGCCATCTGCCGTGCTGTCATCGCCGTATTTTCCAACTCCTCCAACATCGTCTCCCGCTCTTCCGATGGGCCAGCCTCCTCCACACCGGCAGCGGCCGCGTTGCCGTCTGCACGAAGTGGTGCCCCTTGCGCGTCGGAGTTGAGCTCCTTGTTGGCCTACCCGTCGTCTTCAGACCCATCGAAGGCAAGGGTCATGCCAGCCTTCCTCCAGTTCGAACGGATGCTCTCAGGGTCCACTTCATCCCACGCTTTCTTCACCCACTGCGCGAGCAATCCCCTCGTAGGGGCCTCCGCGGTCGTTGCGCACGGCGTCGGTGAAGGCCATGTGATGCGTCGTACAGCCTGAACATGTTGGACTTGAAGAGCTTTTTGATATGCGTAAGTCCATCGCAAGGCTGGATCTTGGGCGTTAGGCCTCCGGGGACGATAAAAAAGCGCTGTGTTGGACTTGTTCATGGCGTCCTTGGACAGGGCTGTTTTGTGCACGGTGTAATGGCCCACGATAGCAGCATGTCCGGCTGACGGTATTTTCCCAGGACCCGGGCGTCGGTTCCATACTTGGGGGAACCAACCATCCCTGAAGACGCGCTGCGTGTGCCTCGCCTTCTGCCCTTGCCCTTTCCCTTGGCCGGCGTGCCGTCGAGACGCCCCCCGAATGCATCTGTCCACTCCTCTGACTCTCGAGGAAGCATGGCATCGCCGACGGGCGCCGCTGCGGCTGCTGTCGTCGGTGCTTTAGGCAGCTGCACGTTCCTGAAAAGCGCATGAGTTCGTGGAAGCAACGAAACATGTAGCAGTCATTAAGTGCAGTGTCTGTAAAGATTCATAGCAGGGTTAGGTGTGTTGTTGGTGTAATGGTTTCGGAGTAAGACATAGTGGCATCATAACTCGCTTCGCTCGCAGACACTCCACGGGGTTTCGGGCGCGGTGCAGTGTGCGGTCACAGTGCCGCGTGACTCGATTCGCTCGAAGGCACTTCACGGGGATTCGAGCGTCGTGCAGTGTGCGTCAGAGGAGTGCCGTGTTGCTCCCATGTACTCAAAGGCAGTACATGCGCAGCAGAGTCATGTTCCCCCTCTCCAAGAGTTCCTTATGTGTTTCGTCACACACCGGTGTGCCTCTCTTCTCTCCGTTCGTAGCCACTTTGCTATATTGCACAAGATGATCAATAGTTCGACCGCTCAGCAAGTGGGTGGAACTTTTATTCGCATGCCCCACCCCTTGCCCGACCCGGTCTCAAATCCTGATCTCGAGCTACAGTGCAAATGTCGTGGCGCCCCAAGTATGGTTCGGTAGGCAATCGCAAACCATGACCCCTCCCCGAGTTTCAGTAGCTTCCACTTCCTGTGGCCGACACGACTCGGTCTTGACTGTTCCTTGTCTGTTTCGCCATGGAAACGGCCGGTTGAACAGCGAAAGAGGGTCCTGCGTGCTGCGCGCCAAAAACTTTTTCTTTTTTTTTCCTGAGTGACCATGCTGCTGTTGCTGAATAGCTTCAGACAAGGTTGGAGGTTATCGTGTCTGTCGCTTTGGGGTGCACGCGTCGCGTAGTTGGCGATGCGCGTCGCTTACTTTGTCGCCTGTTGTGTCGTTATACATGAAAAGCAACAGCAGCACAACAGTTGAGACAGACAACAACAGGCCTTTTTTCTCTCTTGCTGCATATGCATGGGTGGTATGCATCGTATTAGTCTAAGCGGCGTAGGCATGGGTGGCATACATCGAATAAGGGTGTTGATGCTTTTTGAGTCTGCTGCGTAGTCAGTCGCAACTTGAGCGATAAGGTAGATGGCAGCACAATCTTATTTACAACAGAAAATGAGGAATGACAACCAACAGTCTGTTGCTCTGTTCAGCGGTGCACATCTATCGCGGACGGACTAGTTGGTCCGTGTAGTCATGTTTTTTTGTTCTCACTTCGTCACAGAAGGATGAAAGTTCGCACTACTCTAGTCTAGTTCCAATTCGGCGATTTGTGGTTGATGTGTTTGTTGTTGCCGAGCCCACTTCGGATACCGCCGTTCGGTACAGTTGTCTGACAGCCTGCGGTGGGCCAAAGGGACGAGAGTGAGTGAGTGTCTTCTCGAGAGTGAATGCCTTGTCTTGTCTCCGCTCTCTTCTTTTAGTCTACCTGTCTCTCTCTCTCGCCTTTCGCCGGTGGGGTCCTAACAATATCGAACTACGTCAACCGCAGTGGTTTTGCATTTTGCTGAGTAAGAGACTACCCGTGCACGGGGCTGCTGCATGAGAGGCGATGTGCGCTACCTGTTTTATGTCAAGCAATGGACTTGGTCTAATGCTGGACATGCAGTGCTATGTGACATGTTCCAGCGGCCCAGAGCGAGCGACGACCATGGTGGGTTTTCTATGCTTCTTTTACCTCCTCCCTCATGCCTGTCGCGCCTGGCTCACTTGTCTTTTTTTTTTCTTTTTTCATGCTTTGTTTGTTGGGGTCCCCCAGCCACCCGCCCGCCATTATTTTTTGTTGGGAGGGGTGTTTACTTGCCATGTTCATGAATGGGCCCCGGACGGTTTACTCGCACCCCGTCCATTCCACTTGTCAACACACCGCCACATCCTATTGTACCATGCCCACCGACATGTCCAAGGCTTGGGGAATTTTGAAGCTTTAGCTTCAGTCTCATCGTTCAATATCCGTGGAAGTTTCATTCGCATGCCCCACCCCTGCCCGACCCGGTCTCAAATGCTGATCTCGAGCTACAGTGCAAATCTCGTGGCGCCTTGAGTATGGTTCGGTGTGGAATCGCAAGTCATGAGCCGTCCCCGAGTTTGAGCGGCTTCCGCCTCCTGTGGCTGGCAAGAGTCGGCCTTGACTGTTCCTTGCCCGTTTCGCCTTGACTGTTCCTTGCCCGTTTCGCCATGGAAACGGCCGGTTGAACAGCGAAAAAGGATCCTCCGTGCTGCGCGCCACATTTCGTTTTTTTTTGCGTTTGTTCTTGAGTTACCATTGTACACATGCGGTTGTTGCTGCGGTTTCTGCTGTCATGGTCGGAATGTGCTGCAATGGTCGTACGGTTATCGTAGTCAGGTTTGACAACAGTCTGCTCGTTCGTATAGCGGTAGCGGTGCGCATCTATCGCGACGGAGAGCGCATTGAGATAATAGGTCGTCCGTCGTGCTTCTAGTCTACACAGACAGATAGTCGTGTTCTTCTTTCTTGCCACTTCATACCAGAAAAGGAAGAAAGTCTCCACCAACTTGCAGTATCTCCACAGCAGTTCGGAAACGACGACTATTATTCTTTTGTCGTGTTTGTTGTTGCCGAGCGAACATCGGATGTCGCCGTTCGTTACACGTGTTCAAGCATGCGGTGGACCAGAGGGATGAAAGTGAGTGTCTTCTCTAGGGATCATGCCTTGTCTTCTCGAGTCTCTCTTCCTTTGGTCTGCCTCTCTCTCTCTGTTCCATTTTCGCCGTTAGGGTCCCCAATAACATCGAACGTCAACGGCAATCGTTTTGCGTCTTGCTGACTAGGAGAGGCTACCCTTGTACCCGGCTGCTGCATGTGAGGCAATGGGCGCCGCCTCTTTCCGTCAAGCAATGCGCACGGCCCCCACAGTTCGCTGCACATTCAGTGCTGCGTGACAGCTTCTAGCGGTTCAGAGCGTCGACGGTGTTTTTCGCCGGTAGAGCCGCAGAACAACGCGAAACCGCGACTGTTTCATTCTTTTGGGGTCCCCCACTCACCCACCCATCCATGAATTTCAGCAGTTTTTGTTGGGGGTATGTTTTTCTTGCCATGTCCATGACGTGGTGCCCCGAGTGAGTTTGGTTGCCGACAAATAACCTCGGCTACGGCAGTGCAAACCTCATGGCGCCTCAAGTACGGTTCCGTAGGGAATTGCAAATCACGACCCCTCCCCGACTTTGAGTATAGCTTCCACCTCCAGCGGCGGATAAGACCGACTTCACACCCTAGATTTGGTCTGTCTGTGTCGCCATGTCGTCGCCATCCACGAACAGCAGTTGGCGAGTCACAATAAAGAAGGTCCGCTTCGCCACGAAAAAAACAGTTTTTTTGTTCGATTCTTCTACAGCTGGATATGATGCTACCCTGTATCGGGTGTAGCTGTAGTTGAGCTTGAAGGATATAGGGTCTACGGCAGCATATTCTATGCGAAGAGTTAACGCCTTCCTCGCGTAACGATGCGCATCTCCCATGGCAAGCAGAATGGATTACGTCATCATGACGCTATTTCTTGTGACTACACGTTCAAGTTCGCCCGAGCGTTACTGTTCTTGCCGGAGAAAGAGACTAAACTTCTACTACGTACCAATCCGTGCATGTATCCGGCTACTGCATGTGAGGTAGTGGGTGCTGCCCCGGCTGTTTGCTGCGGTACATGGAAAGCTTCCAGTGGGTCAGAGCGGCAAGGGGGTCTTGTTTCTTCACTTGTTTCTTAACTGTGCTCTCCTCTACTTCTTTTTTGTTTCCTGTCGCTGGCGGTCTCTCCTTTGTGATCGCCCTTCGTTATTGCTTGCAAGAAATTATGAGGATGTAAACTGGCTGAGTCTGACTGTTTCTTAGGGTCCCCCGCTCACCCACGACCCACCTGTGGGTATGATTCATTCGTGGTCTCGAATATTTTCAGCAGTAGTTGTCTACTACAGGACATGCGCTACTACTACTCCGTTCATGGGTGGGTCCAACAGAAGAGCTCCGGGGACTGGTGGTCTTCTGACCTGCATGCAGAGGGAAGTTCATGCCACTTCCACAATACGACTCTTATGAAATGACGTGCGCACTACATGTATGTAAACGAAAACAACAGATCAAGGAGATGATTCTTGAAAACATGGAGTCCCTCGCCACAAAAAAGTGCATGCGCATGGATGGGCATAGTGAGATATGCCGGTCGAAGACTGACGGTTTTTCGGGTGCGCGTGAGGTCGCCTCTAACATTTGTTTGCTCATTGTTTGCTTCATTGTCCAGTCTATAGTTACTACCTCGCATAGCGTATTGAAGCGAGCGGAAGGTCCTAGACTAGTTTGTCGTTGACTTGCGGACCCTTCTTCGGGACCATTTTATCATATAACTTTTTGGATAAGTTAGCCTGTGACCACGGCGGGAATCGACCGCGTACAAGAAGGTACTGGGTAGAGAGAACAGAACGAACGGTTTTTTGTAATTAATTGTGAAGACAACAGCAACGGCACTGCTGGGTTCGTCCATGGATAGTTTTTGCAGCACTTTTTTGTTAAGTATTTGTGTATAAAACGACTTCTTCATGGGTGGGTAGTGAGAGGTTTCATTTCAACAACTACAGTAGCTTACTTGCTGGAGTGTGGAGGGTGCTCGTTGTTCTTATGCACGGCATGTACCGGCAGTAGTAGGTGACATAATATATCGCACCATCAATATTCACAGCTAATAATGTTAGTCCACGACGACGAGGATGTCAAACGATAGGTTTGTTTCGGAAAGCTATCGGTGCCAACGCTGCCCGGCCACGATTTCTGCTGTGGAGTAATCAAGCTTTGAAAATCAAAAATTGTTAACGGGGTGTGATATCTTATGTCATCTACTCTGTGTATAGAACTCTTTGTCGTGCTTGGTGGGCGAGCGTGTCGCGGTGTGCGCCCTCGACTTTATTAACGGCTATAAAACTGGAAAGCTTCAGACAGGCAACGCGACAATACTCGTCGAGTTGCTATCACAATGCATACCCCCCCCCGACACGCGTTGCCCACCCAAACCGTTGTACAGAACTCCAGGCCACACAACACCCGCCCACCCGTCTGGGGCTTCGTATGACCGTCTTTCGTCCCACAGTGTAGTGTACGCAACTGCTCTACCCGTAACCGTAACAGTGGCCGGTGCCTTTTGTCGCATGTCGGCTAGATAGAGCGTTGATGGCATCGATGGGCGGTTGGAACGCCTTCTTGGGGAAATCTCTTGCTAACTCTCTGTCCTGCAAGACATCGTCTGATAACACGAGGAACAGGCCGTCTAGAGTTTTCCCCCTGGACACGGCGGTCTACCCCTGACCATGGGCGAAGAACCCTCTAGAAGGAATCCACACGGCCACCCTTTCGAACCCTACCCCTTGCACTCTGTGCATACCCGGGCAGCGATACATGAAGTCGGCTACGCACGAGCGTCGACGGCAGCAGCGAGCCGGGCAGGAGGAGTGTTGCCGTCCGTTTGAAATTGCACACTTTGTAACTAGGGGGTATGCAGTTGTCCCGTGCCCCACAGCAGCAGTTTGAGAGTTAGCGTGGTGAATTCGAGCACGACACAGAGAGCGAGCAGTAGAGCAGAGAGTACGAGCCAAGAGGGACGTGCAGCAACTGCTGTGATGACGATTCAGTATGTTACGCGTGCGCGCATGATGTGCGGTTGTACCTGTTGATGCACACGCTTGGAGGAGAGGGTTGTACATCGACCCTGCTCTACTGCGGTTCATAACCGACAAGAAGCACAGCAGCAGCAGTAGAGAGCTGCTACGAACTTTATACAGCAGTGAGTGGTTGCTGCGCGGGCAACCCCGTGGTACTGCTGTATAGCTAATGGCATAGCAACCGTCTGCGTTGGTTACAATAGCAGACATGCAGCCCCACAGCAACAGATGGGTTGCAAGTGCTGAGCCTGCTGTGTGGTGTGAAGTGGTTTCGCGTTTTGGTTTTCCGGGGACGCGCCTCCCGCAGCCCAGGGCACAAAGAAGTGAGGCCGGAACGAGATAATGTCCGGAGGTGTCGCGACCCCCCCCCCCCCCCCCC
>FN648415.1:118956-160865 GCA_000310025.1 Ectocarpus siliculosus
CCCCCCCCCCCCCCCCCGCCCCCCCCCCCTCGAGCCAGCGCGTGGTCTGCTAAGTCATAATATATGTACCTATTTATTTTGGTTTCTTTGGAATTGCTTCATTATTTCTTCGGTTTCTAGGCTACGTGTTGGGGAGAGAGACGCACGAAACGCCCATCGTCTCTCCGGCCGCGTTAGCTGCGAAGGCCGGCGTCAACTGTTACAATTCCATCTCTCTCCCCATAAATACTAGCCGGGGGACTACGACTGCAACGGCAGGAGTCCCAAAACTGACCAAGTCCTCAAATGGTACACACCATTCTACAACACCCGACTAGATACCGAATACTCCCGAACTTATGCCCCCACCTTCGAAAGAAAAGGGATGGGAGGGCGGGATTTTCTAAACTGCCGCCGCTACTGCGTTAGGCGGCTGCTGTTGTACTTCCGTTGCTTCACGCGCTCTGTAGCTCTCACACGTTACCCGACTTTGCTACAGCCCCCGCGTGGACTCGATCACGGAATGACATGCCCAGATATAGACTACAATGATAAATCCAAACACCGTGACCCTGGGTTTCCGATAGAAATGAAGCAAATTCTAACTCGACTGTTACAAAATAAACACCAGTTTGTTCTATCTGCTCTTCGAACAAACCTCCCTTTTATTTTGTTTTCTTTCGAATTGCTTCATTATTTCTTCGGTTTCTAGGCTACGTGTTGGGGAGAGAGACGCACGAAACGCCCATCTTCTCTCCGGCCGCGTTAGCTGCGAAGGCCGGCGTCAACTCTTACAAATCCATCTCTCTCCCCATAAATACTAGCCGGGGGACAACGACTGCAACCGCAGGAGTCCCAAAACTGACCAAGTCCTCAAAAGGTACACACCATTCTACAACAACCACATCGAGGTCAGTTTCTGGACGACTACCGAATAACTCAACTATGCGTTCCCCATACTGTCCCCTCCCCCGGCTGTCTCGATACTATCCTGCTGCCGTCTGTAAGTTCCGTGACACTCGCCGCGAATCCTCTACATTGTTTCGCGCATACAGCTTGTAGGCATTCGACCTCCACTTCCCTTCTCTCTGAATCACTCGTTCTGCGATGTCTCCGCCCGATGCAAGAGCCGTCGCGTCTCCAATTCGCAACGAGTGCAACGCGTACTCGTGGGGGTTGCGTCTCGACTTCGCTACCACTTCTCGTACTGCACGGAGGGCAGCACTATACTTCACTACTCTCACTGCTCTTCCACTGCGGTACGGAGCCAACGGAGCGGAGTCAGGCAACGTCGCATGACACGACAATAGCTCCACCACAAGAGCCACCGCGCCGCCGCGTGCTCTCACACCTGACTGCGGTCCGGTGATTTCGTCTCGCGTACGAACCCGTATGTTGCCTTTCTGCTCTTGATCGGCCTTGTGCCCTCTAAACCTCATTTCGACACGGTCTGCTCTACGACAGTGACTAAAGTCTAGTTGCGTCCCGTCGGCAAACAAATATTTGTCCGCCCTCGTAAGACGGTGTGCCTCATGCACCCTGCCCGCGTCTTAGGGTTAGGGTTAGGGTTAGGGTTAGGACAGGTCTAGCTCGACCGAAGCTTCCAGCCTACAAGTATGAAAATGTTGCACAGCCGTGAGTTTTCCGGATATTGTATTCGCTAGGTTACCCTCAGACTCGAAACACCAGGCTACGAAGTCTACCAACTCCCACACATGAAGGTCCCTGGCACGTTGCCCTAAAAACTTGGGCTTCTCCGTCAGCCTCCGAAACGTGCACCAAGATTTGAAGCCTGACGTGCACGTCCTTCTAGACAGCTGAGTGCTCGACGAGCTGGATGCCAAGACGTCGGTAACGAGTCCTGTCCTGCCTATCCCAGGTCCTGAACCTGCTGATTGCCCTGGGCCAACCTCGTGTAGACCGGCGTGCTGCCGTTCGATTTGGCCGCATGTGCGCTGCCAACTGAGGTAGCCCCCCCCCGCCACGCGGGAGAGCTCGCACTTCTATTTGTCTTTCCCGTGGGTGAAGAAATCAGCGGCTTTGGGCCTCGCGCCGCCCTCGCCAGCGGCGCGCGCCTCTCCTCCGCACCCTCCCCCGTTGCCGTGGCCAACGTTGCGACCACGGTCTTCGACCCGGAAGTTTGAGAGCGTGTCGAGCGATGCCGCCACTTTCTCTGTCACCAGAACGCCTTTTGCCAGCCAAGGATTGCCACTTCGGCTCCGACAGTTTTGCAACTGCCGGAGGCCGTCCGAGGATGAGCCACGCTTTTACCCGGCGGAGGCCCCCCTGCATCCGCGCCCTATCCTTTGCCGCAGCCTTAGCAGCCTCGGCGCTGGGTACAGCGGGGGGCCGAGATGCCGGTGGTGGGGCGGTTGTGCCCACCAGTTGCACCTCCCCCTAAAGGCCAGGTCCTGCTGCTTGGGTGGCGATCAGGTCGTCGATCGATGCTTGAAGCTACTGGCGATCGCCGCCAGCCTCGTCGCGCTCCCGCTGCAGCTCCTCCCTCAGGCCGTCCACCAGCCCACGGAGAGGAGCGAGCTCAGTCTCGTCAGCGGGGGGGGTCCCCGTGGGTGCCTGTCCCTGTCCCTCGCGACGAGAATACCGCTCGACGCCTCGCGGGAGTACGTGATCCGCTCCGCGTCGAGGGGCGAGCCGTCGAGCTCGCCACCGATCGCGCCGTAGACCTCGTGCGTGGTGTCGAGGGTGTCGCCGCCCGACCTCGCCCTGCTTGCCCGGCCGCAGCCCTGCCGCTCCGCGTGGAGGCCCGTGTCGGCATCTGGTCGCGGTTGGAGTCGTAGAAGCAGCGAACCGGCGGCAGGCGGCGGGCGAACGTCAGGGCGGCGTTGCGGGAACACTTGTTTTCCTCTTCATGGTGAGCGTGGTCGATCGCGCGCCTGGATCTGCAGTTAGAATGCTCTACAAGTTCCAATCTTCGGCGGAAATATCTGACGAGGCTCTGCGTCGGGCCCAGAACGACGCGTTGTTATATCGCGAGCTCGCGTTGGTTCGTTCTCGACGCCTGTAGATTGAGTGGAGTGATTGTTGCTGCTTACGCTACGGTCAATGGGGGTCCCGTATCTCGACAATCCCGAATATTCCTCCGCACGTGTTTTTGGAGGTGTTGAGTAGAGGGGGTATTAAAGGCCACCCGAGTGTTAACGACCACCTGGCTTAAAAATTCATATCTTGCCAACAATATCGGGGAATGCCTTTTTTTCTTGTTGTCATGGACCATGCCGATCGTTTAAGCGCAAGTTTGCTCCAGCTGGATATAAACTGAGCCCTCTACAGCGTTCGGCGCCAAGGTGGCGTACGATATCCCAGCCTTTCTCGATTTATTTTTTTTCCAGCCGCTAAGGGCGTATGTATGTTAACGAAGGGCCGAAATCAAAATCGGAAAAAAAATCGAATCAAAATCGAGATCTGATTGGTCGAATATCTGCGACCTCCTGACGACGCCCTTTGATTTTTAGAAGTTCCTCTGTCTGGGAAGAAGTCCCAGGGGACTTTTTCTATCAAAATCAAAATCAAAGAGGCAAGGAGTTCAAGGAGTTTGCCGCGAGGCCGCTGCAAAGCAAGTGCATGACACGACCTGCTGCACACTGCTCATACAGGGGCTATCGGCACCCTACCACCGAGACCATGGCCATTATTTGAATCCAGAAGGATATACTCGCCGGCAAGCTATAAACAGGCCGGCTCGTTGGGTACTCGAGGAGAAATGCCGATCGTGACAAGCGGTGAACGGACTGACGATCAGAACAGGGCTGCGCGGCTTTTCCGGGCTGTTCCGTGCGGGAGAGGGCAGTTGCAACCTTTTTTCTCCACACTCACGATACCCCATGGCATCTAACCTTGTACGAGACAGATGGTGGGTAAAGCTACCTCCTTTTTTTTTCTATAAACAGCCAAACGAAAACCAGGGGATTCTTCGTTTTTGTCCCCGGGTAAGCATGTTTATTTATTTTTTTATTCTTTATTGTTTGTGCCAAAGGAGAAGTTCTGGGAAGCAGTAGAACGAGCGCAATCACTAGTATTCAAGGTAGCCGTTAATACCCTCCGGGCCGTGTTTTCCCTCAATATTACATCTTCAACTTGGGCAAACGGCTACCGCTGTACCTTGTCACTTATAACGATTTTCCTTCTTTTTATTTTTAGTTACGGGATAGATGGTAATGTTAGCTATTGTTCGATATTTAAATATCATCGTAACTCGTTATATTGCCACAGAACGAGCTCTTGGCACCAGGGGTAGCTTAAGTGGCCTTTAACCTTTACGTGAGTACAGGCCGATTCAGCTCCGTCCTCAGCGCCGATAACTTTGCGTGCCGAAAGATCGCCGTTGTGCCTCGGCTAAGAGCAAACAACTACGTAGAGACCAGCAGGGAGACACAGGCAGCCCACCCCAAAAGCGCGCTTATCAGCAATGCGCACAGGACTCACATAGCACAGCACTATTCACCCATGCCTCATCTCTCTGACGTGGGGGCAGATATCCTTGCCAGATCCAATCTACTGCCTACCGATACTGCTGTAGTCTCAAGATTCAAACGCACAATACCATCGGAGGGTACATACAGCCCGGTGCCGCATCCGATGCGAGAGCAGAGAAAGCGCGCACCGGAGCCGATGCTAACGTACTGCCTCGGTGCTTGATGTTGTTGTGGTTGCGGTGCGTGTGGTTCCCAGTATTGGGAGTGAAGGGTGGTCCGTCTGCTGTGTGCAAAATTTCGCTCAAAGACAAAGGTTTTCGGGACTACAGCTCCGATACCAGCTCCGATCACAGCTCTCTATTTGTAGTACAGATTAGTGGGTAATTCTCTCGATTCTCTGGTGAGCGGGCCGTTTCTTTTTTCGTCGATCTGGCGCTTCTGTGAGGCGGTCTCCCGTCCGCGTCTTCGCATCTAGCGCCGCTAGCATATATATGCGCTTGCCCTATGCTCTGTCCAAGGATGAGGTGGAAAAGATGTGCCAACAGGTATTGCTTGCACAGGTACATCCTGTGTGCGGACGGTTGCTGTCGGAGACAGGCATGCACACCTGCTCAGGAACTACTGCTGCTGTACAGTCTAATTCTTTTCGCAAAACTGCTACTGCTGTACAGCAGTAGTACTACTGTACTCCTGTTCGTCACCCTTTTACATTTACCGCGTCCCCATCCCTGTGAGCCCCACACATGGACCCACTGCTGCACCATCCTTGCCGCCGTGATTTATGGGTGTACACGCATGCTTGGGAGATCTTTGACGGCAGAGAGCCAGTTGTGGGGAAAATGAAAACAAAAATCAAATGAACCCAGTCACGCAAGGGTTAGTACCCGCCTCTACTCTTTATCCAATACGGTAATGCCAGACGCCTACCGCACGCGTGCTTCACTCATTGGCGTGTCCCGTGCTGACGCCCAGGCGACTTCACAATATGGAGAGTGCGCAGATGACATACTTTGGATGTGCTTTTTTTTTCTCTCTCTTCAGAGCACTAACGATGGATTTTCTTTTTTTTTAACCTTGGATTCGGGCAACCCCAGTTCGCAGCGACACGGGTGCTTCCGCTCATTGGCGCGTCCCGTGCTGATACGTGTTTGTTGTTTTTATCGATGCGTTGGATACGGTGAACTCCACTTGCGAACAGCGCGGGTGCTTCCACTCATTGGCGCGTCCCGTGCTGATACGTGTACGTTTTTTTTTTGTTTTTCGGTGAGATCGGTTAACTCTACTCGCCAACAGCACGAGTGCTTCCACTCATTGGCGCGTCCCGTGCTGAGGCTGACATCACATATGCAGCACGGGTGCTTCCACTCATTGGCGCGTCCCGTACTGATACATTATTTGTGGTCTTTTTCCTTCCGATGCGTTGAATTCGGTGAACTCTACTCGCCAACAGCGCGGGTGCTTCCACTCGTTGGCGTGTCCCGTGCTGAGGCTGACAGCACACATGTAGCACGGTTGTTTCCACTCATTGGCGCGTCTCGTGCTGAGGCTGACAGCGCACATGCAACACATTGCGGTTACCACAAGAGTAGCGGGACGCGGGAAGGAGCACGGCAGACACGATGGATGTTGGACACGGACCCGATTACACACCTTATATGGAGGGTCCCGAGCGCGCGCTGGTCGCTTCCCCAATGCTTGCGCCGCGTCCCGTCCCGTCCATTTTCTAAACTGCCGCCGCTACGGCGTTAGGCGGCTGCTGCTGTCCTTCCGTTGCTTCACGCGCTCTGTAGCTCTCACACGTTACCCGACCTTGCTACAGCCCCTGCGTGGACTCGACCACGGAATGACATCCCCAGCTATAGACTACAATGATAAATCCAAACACCGTGACCCTGGGTTTCCGATAGAAAATGAAGCCAAATTCTAATTCGACTGTTACAAAATAAACACCAGGTTGTTCTATCTGCTCTTCGAACAAACCTTCTCATTTTTACAATGCGCTCGCTCCAACGACCATCACACAAACTTGCCAATAATACGATGGGTAGCGGATAGCTCTGACAACGCCCACCAGGTTGAGAGTCATGGCGTCCACGCTTGCAAGGTAAGAGGGTGAGCAGCTGACGGTACCAATTTCGCATCTCACACAAACAAGCACGAACTGCTGTCGCATTCATGATTATATTGGCACGTGTTGGGTACGGGTTTCGCAGTCTTCCCATCAAAACATAACAAAAACAAAAAAAAACGGTATGCCGAAGGGTGTCGTGTGTGTGAAAGAGAGAGCAAGTAAACATAACGCATACACACAATGATATATTTGAACGACATGTAAATTTAATGTGTACATGCCAAAATAGAGTGAGGCGACCGCCACGACACGACGTGAAAATCACATTATTTTTTCGATGTGGTAATCGATCAGGCTATCAGATGCGTTGGGGAGCGAGGCCCTCGTTCTTGAGATGCTGGGGAGCTTCTCTGGCTGCTGCCTCCCTGCTGTGTACGTGCATGATTGCGGGACGTTGGACAACCACACCTGCCCATAACAATTTGAATGTTTGAATATGTTGACCGCAGGTTCCGCGAGATATCACACCCCGCGTGGTGACCAATTGGTTCAAACGTTACCACACAAGTGCTCGTGTGGTGTATCGGGTGTGCTATCGCATTCTACAGGGACACCTGGATTGAATGTGAATGCATCTAATCCAACCTTTGCAGCATTGCCCGTGCTGTACTCTGTTGGGCGTTTGTACACCGGAAATGTTTCGGCTGATGCTACAGGACCTGAGATTCAACTGTTCCCGGAAATCTACACAAGAGAAAGCGCCACGAAAAGCGCGCATGAACGCACATGGTCTCACACGGCTGGCCTACCCGAAAGGCTTGCCTATCGGCGCACCCTGCGCGGTTTGGTCGTACTATGACTTGTGGGCAATAGGTCGCGTTGCACGCTTTCAATGACTAAACTACGACCACAATGAACGGACATGATGCCAATGTTTGCTGAACGGACACTGAAATTCGTTTTTTATTTTTCCGAAATGGGTCGACAAGAAACAAAAGCGGTAAAGACATTTGAGACGGTGAACATATGAAAGGAGAGAAACAGCGCACAACGTCGCACAGGGCCGATCACGTTTGTGACGTAGTCACTGCGCTCGGAGGGTGATTAAATTTGGCGAGGGACCACGAATAACGATGCCTACCGAGGCATCCTCAAGATACGAGGTATCCTCAAGATATCGTGAGGAGAGCACCGTAGGACGATATCGGTGTGTTGGTGACAGTCAGCCACACCCTCTGTGTTTCGATTATCGAACTTGCTCTAGAAGACGAAAAGACAGATGAAGAGTGATGAAGACAGGAAGACGGCAAACCGGTCAGCGTGAAGACGAGAGACACAACAGCGCGCGCGCATGGTTGCATGTGCCGCAATCTTGTAGCGTATGCTATTGCGCCCGGAAGTCGACCTACTCAAGATATCGCGAAAGGTGTGTCGTGATGTAGGTCGACAACGGGTTGTTGATTGCTGCAAACAAAAGCTGGCATAAAATCCGAGTCTTCTTAACAGAGCGATGACGATCGTGACACGGCAAACCAGTGAAGACGAGATAATACAGGGCTTATTTATGACGTACGCCACGTACTTCAAGCGGAGTTGATCAAAATTGGCGGCTGGCCATGATTTGGGATGCCCTATCAAACAATAGTACGGATGTCACGAGCCGTGCGCCATAGATGAAGATCGGCTTTCGAGGGGCAGTCGGGCAAGGGTGGGGGGATCGGAAGAGGGTTACTGCGACAAAGCCGGATTTAGGTCGGAGAGACTGAACGCTTCAGAAATAGAGGCTAATAGAGTACGGCCGTCTTCCCTGCTTTAGAAATAGAGGTTAATAGAGTACGGCCGTCTTCCCTCTGTGTACTTCACTCCCTCCAAAACCCTTGCCATCATCCGTCTGGTTATGGCCGCCCGCCCAGTAAGGGAGGGGAGCCAATCCTTAACTCTAGTCATTATTAAAATAAAGTAAACATATTATGACTTGGCAGAACATGCGCTGGCTCGAGGGGGGGGGTCCGGTGGGGGGGTTACCCTCCCCCGGCACTCGTATCGTGACCCAGCAGACAACGCGTGCGATGGACCAAGCATACTACGCGTGTGATGAACCCAGCCAACCACGCTGGGGGGGTTACCTCTTCCTCGTGTTACCGGACGATGTCTTGCAGGACAGAGAGTTAGCAAGAGATTTCTTCAAGGAGGCGTTCCAACAGCCCATCGATGCCATCAAAGCTCTAGCCGACATGCGACAAAGGGCGCCGGCCACTGTTACGGTTAATGTGAGGGGTAGGGGAGTTGCGTACGCTACACTGTGGGACGAATGATGGTCATACAACGTCCCAGACTGGTAGGCGGGTGTATGGCCTGGAGGTCTGTACAACGGTTTGGGTGAGGCAACGTGTGTGGGGGGTAGTATGCACTCGCTGAGCG
Organism: Ectocarpus siliculosus; assembly: GCA_000310025.1. NCBI lineage: Eukaryota > Phaeophyceae > Ectocarpales > Ectocarpaceae > Ectocarpus > Ectocarpus siliculosus. The sequence continues at coordinate 127,861 of FN648415.1, forward strand.
GTCGAACCATTAATCATCTTGTGCAACATAGCCAAGTGGCTACGAACAAAGAGAAGAAAGGCACACCGGTGTGTGACGAAGCACATAAGGAACTCTTGGAGAGGGGAACATGACGCTGCCGCGCATGAACTGTCGTTGAGTACATGCGAGCAACACGGCACTCCTGTGACGCACACTGCACGACGCTCGAATCCCCGTGAAGTGCCTTCGAGCGAATCGAGTCACGCGGCACTGTGACCGCACACTGCACCGCGCCCGAAACCCCGTGAAGTGTCTGCCAGCGAAGCGAGTTACGATCCCACTATGTCTTACTTCAAAACCATTACACCAACAACACATCAAACCAGGCTATGAATTGTTTGCGCTCTCGTGTGCCCACCAACAACCTGTTACACTCCATAAAGTATGCGCATGTCGAGAAGGTCGAGCGCGCATCCCTTCGTACACTCCTTTCGGTGTCGCAACAGATTACCCCACGCAAATAAGGGCAATGACAAGTATAAATAAACGAACGTCGATGTTCAACATCTTGCAGAACACTTGTCTCAGCGTGGCGGCGGAAGCCCCTCAAAACCCTTGTACCCTATCCTTCGTTTCTTCGTGCGTTTCCGGCTATCACGGTTCTTCTGCATAACCGCTGTAAAAATCTAAACGCATCGGCGTAGCGGCCACGCCTAACACCAGGTTGTTTATGATTGAGTACCGCAGTAACGTCGCGTACGGGCTGTATGTCATTTCCAACGTAATTTCCAAGAGTATTAGATCACCATGTCGCGCAAACGTTAAACCTGTCGCCCCCGTGGTTCAGATCGTAACCTCGAAAGCACGTTGTGGATAGGGTCTCGAGTTCGATCTCGGTCGAGGTGCATTGTTCCAACTTTCCAGATTACTCTTAGAAATAGCTGCAGACGCTCGGCCGTGAGCGAAAAAGGATAGGGGGAGGTCTAATGTCACAGGGACTCTCATTAGTTGACAGAGTCGAGGCATCTTTTCCCACGTTGCCTTTCCTGTGCCAAACTACGCGTGATCTTCCGAGCTTGTGCGAGAACAACATTTTGTTCGATGTACTGACATTTGCTTTGAATCAACTTCTCATTTTGCTTCCACAGCGTTTTCCCGAGAAAGGCTTGAAGAGCAGGCGACACTCGCTCCGGTCAGGATGTGGGCAAACATATGGCAAATATTGGGAGTCACCATGATTCCAATATTTACGGTAAGTGCAAGCGATTGCCATCGTCAACATACTGGCGACAATACTTGAGTTTGAGGCCACGATGTTTGCATGTTCATCCCTCCCAATCCCAGCAAGAACTACTGTTTGACTGGGAATGTTTTCTCCTCACCCAACGGTGAGGGAGGACGCAAGACGGTATCACGGATTAGGTCTAAGGTTTCGCATGCGGCAAGAGACGGCAAAGCGTTGGAGGCAGAGGGGACTCGCATGGAATTTGCTCCTGGTACAGTGGTTGCCTTTCGCCCATGTCAATGGCTTTCCTACAAAGAGGGTGCCCACGACACTTTCAACAGGTGGGAACTGGGTTGTCTATGGCAAGCAGGGCGGAAGACGCAGGCGTGATCGCTGTTCGAGATGGAGTCGTGGTGCAGGTGTGTCGGACATGTTGGTGCCACCCCCTTCGATACCCCTCTGCGCTAATCTCTCCATTTTCTCACAACCTCGCTGCTTGGCTAAAACCTTCTTGTCGTCGGTGTGCATAGTACTTCTTTTGGTTCCGGGGCGTGTTGGTACTTCTTGAACCAGGAAACGCCTTGTTGGTGTTCCTTAGCTAGTGGACTTAGCGGCGTATGGCTCCAGCTTTTTGCCCCACATATGTCATGGTGATGATATCATCACTGGCCATGCGTACGTTTTTCTGGCGCAGCAATTAAAATCGATAAGAATGCGCGGCAATTAAAATTACAGAAGTTGAGGCGTGGGTGGCCAGATTGCGCCATTGCAAAATTCGTATCCTGCACGTCTGCTCTTGATGAGGTGTCCGAGCGTAATTAATCCGCACAAAGTTCGAGACCCGTCACAGGGGCAGAAGGAAGCACACCGTCCCCTTGTTGTGTGTTACAACCAAGCTCGTGCCATTCGAGCCGCGAAGAAGGCTAGACAACATGTCAACGCCGTTTGCTACGCTGGCGGTACCGTTCCAGCTTTATCACTAGGTAAAGGTTTCCGAGCTGTGCTTACTGATTCTTCGTTGAAAATCGAAAATTGCCATTGCTTTTTCCGTTGCGCCCACGCCAGAACGCATGGGACAATTTCCGAACCAAACATGGATGCAAACAACACGCCATCTTTTTCGATAATTTTTCTCGTCGAGCTCTGCCCATGTGCACATGCACCAATCGTGCTGTTTTCGTGGGTTGTCGGTTGTTGTTTCTTGCGCGAATAACGAGCAGGACAAAGGATGCCCGCATGCCATATCACCGGACGAGGCGGACATCAGGAAGTCTACCCCGTCCTGGCCGGGTGGTGTTTTGACTCTCACTTCCCTCTACCAAGTAGGTGAGCGTTTCCGGCTGAGTAGTACGCATTTCCCTCTTCTTAGGGATGCTAGCTGCGGTATTCTCAGATAGTGCTCTGATAGATGCTCTGGTTGAATTGAACGGAAAAATGATAATCTAGACACAGTTCGGGTTTGCTGGTAGTGTGTGTACTACTCCCGAACTGAGATGAGTAGAATATCTGTACGTTGTCGAATTAGTCAAAGACCAAGAAGCTGGTTGGTTCATCGTCACCATCAAATCCCTTTCAAGCAAATCTCCGTGATCGGAACCACTAACAACCGATCGAAGACCAATGAAAAGAAAAGTATGATCGAAAACCAATGAAAATTCTTCTTGGATGTAGTCTAAATATCCGGCACCGAGCTCAACTACATTTTTTGTAGTCAACGTAATCGAAATTCCAATTTGAACACAAATAGTCTCGTCTGTTTTCCCAACCGCCGTAAGCCAGGCCATACGTTTTTCATTATGATTCTGAATTTCGAGCATGGCTCAAACGCTGCTTCACCCGTTCCACCCATGTGACATCGGTTTACTAGGGTTTATCATAATCATACGATAGCTAATTCTAAGGTGCCCCGCGTATTCCTCCTCAGGACGATCGGGGAATCACTACGTGGCGATATCGAGCATGTTCTCAATGGCGTTCTGCTGCCAAGTGAAAGTGGTAAGTTGGCTACACAAGATTTGTCTGTAAACTTGATTCGATCAGAAATTGTGTCCCGTGAGGACCTACATCCACCTACTGTCCGACATGTTCTGCCCTCTACGCATTGATTATGTTGCATCGATTGGGGTCTGTGTGTTGGACGAAATATGTAACCTGACCAATTTGAGTCCAGTCAAGTAGTTTGAAATACGATGGGCGCTCGTACAATACGTTCGCGTAATCAGACACACTTCATGCTAGCTCTGCGCTGTTCCACCATTAGCGTAAGGGTGCCCCTCGCTAGGACTGACGACCTACTTGGAAGTCATTTCGATGTTTCCCGAGCGGGTAAACTGCGGTCTACGTTGGAGTCGCAACGGAGAGTCAGACTCTCCTGAGGTTCATGGCCTGATTGTCGGTTATGCGTTTGGTCCCCAATGTGAGCATCGAGCGTGTTTCACACTCTCTACAGTTTTGATAATCCGCCCATTGGAAATGCCCATGTGTAGCCCGTGAGCAGCCCATGGTCATTTCCCATTGACCGCCCATGGACCGTCGATGAGTGAGTGCCCTCCAACCGGAACGACGTTACGCCGAAACAACAGTCGATCTGCTCTAGAACGGGCACTATGAGAGTTAAATACCCTAACGCTACCGCGAACCCTAACCCCAAGCCCACACGAAACGTGCTAGGTTGGCGCTGGTTGGCCAAGTGCTAGTTTAATGTGCCGGTGGCGAAGTGCTAGGTAACGGCCCGCGGTGCGCACTTCGGGGACAGTTCATGGGCTGCCCATGGGCCTACCCATGGGAAGCTAAGGGACAGTCCGTGAAGTGCCAATGGGCTGCCCATGGGCGCCCCATGGGCGGTGTAGCATGACTGCCAGTGGTTTGGGAGATTGGGCATCTAGCGTAGCGGCAGTGGTGTCGGCAGACCATGTCTTTTCGAACTTTGTGCCTTTCGTATGGTTACGACGTACGTAGCGCCATGCGAGGTACAGTGTGTCCCTTTCGCGCGGGAGGTTCTCTCGGTCAAACCATCGCGGGAACGACGGTGGGATCGTATGCTGGAGGTCGGGGGTTGGCGTCTGGAGTCAGTAGCGACGTGCTCTCGTAATCACCACTCCTTGGTGTGTGCAAAGTTGAGAGATATTCTGTGAAAACCGCTACGCCGACCTTAACGCCCTTCTGGCAGTGTTCCGACAAGAGCTTACCTCATGTGCGGATCGATTGACGCCGGTGCCACGACGTGTATAAATGAAGTTGGGTGAGACCATATTGTGCCGGACGAGCGGTCAAACTTTGTAAAGCCAACGGATGCAACGAACAATGGGCGGGACTACAGTCGGGCGCAGGAGGCCTCATCCAGTCCACTTTTTAAATCACATGTCCTTGGTATGAAGACAGATACAACAGAACAACGATTAGATGGATGTATTCAAGAATTGGGACAAATCGCGAACCACGGAACTCGTCGGAGGTCTTGGAAATGTTTTGCAAGCAAGAAATGACACGTCGTATTTCACCTCCGAAACATAGGGAGCAGCTTCGGCCACGATATTCTCGAGGCCACCCCGCCCACCTGGCGGAGCGTTGACACATCACGCATGATACCTGTACAATACCTTGATCCTTGATTGGTGCGCATTCCGCGATGGGAAACACCAGGTGTGCTTGATCAGCGCGGTGCAACATTTCAGGCGAGCACTCCTGCCCGGCGCAGGAGGCCTAATCTAATCGAACACTCCTTAAGTTGATCCTCGGGATGGAGACAGAATACACGAATGCTATGCGTAGTCCCGAGTATTAGGTCCACACAAAGCATGTAGTTCACGCTCAATCACAACAACGAAGGTTTCAATCAACCTTAACCTTTTTGCATCTTCCCATTCACGCTGCTTGTTTGGTGGTACTCGTTTCAGCTTGAGCTTCCCGTCAAGGACGTGCGCTTGCCAACAGAAAGCGGGAAACAGTTCAACTCGTCCACCAACCTCTTCGGTTTCACGTCAGAATACAACAATGAACGTGCTGGGCAGCAGCACGTGAAAACGGGTTTCGAACATCTTCAGGGCCGACCTGACGTCTGTCCGCGAGAGAGGGTCATGGACGGACGGGAGGCGTTCTTCATGAGTGGTAGGAAAATGGTTTGGTTGCTGTCACGGTATCGGGCAGGGTCTCGCTGTGGAACGCTGTGGTGGCCAACGTTTATCGAACAGGCAGGGGTTGTTCAAGAGCTAGCATTCGATGGACACAAACCTGAACATGTATGTTTGTGTGTTTTTTCCGTTCTCCAGTCCGGTCGGTAGCGATTCACTTGCAGATAACCACGAACATTTTGCACGGATTCTGGAGTACCCGGTACGTACTTAATACGTCCTTTGGGAATGTGCTGTAAATGCTGCCCATCATTGTATCATTCTTTCGCTTGGCCGTCCGGCTGACATTGGTAAGGCCCGAAAAGAAAACGATGGAATAACAGCTCCTAGGATATCATGCAGTGTCATCGTCAAGACACGGAAATAAATATGCTCATCATTCGCACCCGAGCCGTTCCCGAGGGTTGGGTTTCTCGTTTCGTTCATTGCTCGGCGTACACGCCGAAATAAGAACCTGGGAAAAACCACGAACCCATATTTCTGGTGTTCCTCGTGCGTGACATCATCGTTTGGTTGTGCAGACAATCACGAAGACCTTCAGGCATGCATGAACAATGTGAAGATGAGAGGGTGCGAGGCCGTGTACTTCCAGGGATCGTTTGGGGGAGAAGAATATTGTTCAACACCACGACACCGACTCCCCGCAGATGAGGAGGAACCCGGTCTATTAGTGGCCGGGTCAACCTCGCCGCTCGAAACAAAAAGGGCTAGATCACTAGTTTTTCACTTTCGATCCGGGGATGTTTTCAAGCCGAGAAAGGACTTCCACTTCCAGACGTACGGCCAGGTAACGTATATATTTTGCAGAGTGAACAGCATGACCCGGAAGTTGCATAGCTCTCTTTGTGGCTGTTCATTCCCGTTCACGATGGTATATCAGAAGACAAGCTCTAAGGCGCGTCAATTCGTTCTCATTTTGCTCACAAAAAAAGCCACACAAAGCGTCTAAGTGGTTCAGTTCAACGCGGTATGGGAACAGCACAGTGCAATGCGTGTGTTTCATCTCACTGACCGCCCTCACAGTGGCAGAAACGGCCGCGGAACCAACGCTCAGAAATCACAGTTTGCACATGGCATTTCCCTCTCATGCCAATGTTTCGTTTTCATGTTCTCGGCCTCGTTTTTTCTTGCGCGTGAAGCCACCTTTGCTTTACGTACTGGCAGTTATCGCCAGCAAGAAGTGGAGCAATTTGACATTCATTACAAACGGGGAACATGAGAGGCTTCTCAACCCTACGTTCAGAGTAATTGAAGAGCTCATCAGCCAGGGGATTCTTGGGACAAACGGGACGATAGTGGAAACTTATAAGGTGGGTGGGTGTAGGCGACCACGTTGTGCAAGCACGGAACTTTCTTGTCCCCAAACAAAGTTAGCGGTGGTATATGAGCCAATGCGCGGGATCGTTTCAATTTATTCTTGCCCAAGCGCATCATGCACTCGCTGGGTGCATCGCGAACGCGGGCGCAAGATATGCTAGGGTTAAGGTTGGCCCCCCGGCCCCCAATGGAGCGGGCGGCCACAACGAGGCGGATGACAGTGAGGGTTTGACAGGAGTCTGTATTCTAATAAAGTAAGAAGGAAGACGACCGTACTCTATTTGTCACTATATATTGTAGGTGGCAACCAAAGATGGACCGTCCATCGACGTAAACGAAAGAGCCGCATGTACCATTTAAAAGTGATTGCGAAGAAGGGACTGCCTCTCTCTGGTCTTTTTTGGGGTTCTTTTTTCAGAGGTAACACAGTGTGACGTCACGCACGTGACTCTTTGCCCATTTTTGTCTGCTCGCGCAACGTTCGTCCAGATGTGCAAGCCCTCACTCACGCGTCGCCCGTGCGGTTCCACCACACTGCTCTGCCAAATTAACCTCTTCCTAGTATCTTGAGCCATCGAACTGAAGATCTCTTAATTCATCGTTGGCTCGTTCGTCTTTTGCTCTCACATAACACGAACGAGGCAGGTTTTCAGGACAGACGCCGTAACAATCACCCTCTCACACTCAGATTAAGCGGTTGAAAACGCCGATCGCGACGGAACCTTTTACATACGCCCTACCTCTGAGCTGTTCGCTTCGATATCTGTTTGCCTGTGGTAGGCTCGTGCTGACGGGGGTAGCTAGCGTGCTGGGCGGAGCCTGAGCTCTGTTGCTTCTGTCGTTTGCAAATCGGCGTGTTGAAATCCCCCCCGGTGGGGGATTCTACAAAAAACCCCACCGGTGGGGGGTTTGTGTCTCAACAGTCCACCAGCTGTATATCGCCTACAAGGCACCAGTCGGCATACGACATCCACAACTGTGTTGCTGTGAGCCATCCTACAGCCGAAACGGTTCAGATTTGGTGCAGCCATCGCTGATGGGAAAATTCATCAGGCGCCCCTGCCCCACTCGTTGTACATATGTAGCCCTACAAAACTGCAATGGAGAGACAAACAACGGTCGGACGACATCTAACTGGTGGGGTGGATATGCCTGAAATACCCCACCACCTGGATCGCAACCTTACCAGGACTTGCAACAGAAGCACAAGCAAGGTGGCTTGAATGTGTGGTTGAGAAGAGGGACAGGACTGGGGGGACAGATCATAAGACCACTCCGGTCAGCCTGAAACTCGTGAAGTGGAAAATAGACAATTGGTTTCTCCACATGCTTCCCAAAACAAAAGAGACCCGACGCCTGGCATCATCGGGGACAAGGACACACGAATTCATCGTACGTTTGGAAGGGGCCGTCGACAGGAGCAAAATAGGCTATTCCAGGCGACTCCATTGACATTGATTGTATCTGTTGTAGAACGTGTTGACGTGCACTCTGCTGTGTATGTGCCTACCCGGCGTCAGGCGTTGCGCCCCATACCGAAAAAACGAATACCCCATTTTGTGCCCAAACACGCGGGGTATACCCCATTTTGTCAATCGCCCTTTATTTTGCTCTGTGTAACACGTCGGGATCATTTTTTTGCTCCGCGCGTAACGCAAACATGCGTGGATGACACAAACAGTTTCGCGTTTCCACTTGACGTGTTTGAGGCCGCCCGGAGTGGTTGTTGAATTACCTCTTCCTCGTCCTCTCCCTCTTCTTCAGCTGCTGCCTGTTGTGTGTACTGTGTGTACATTAACCCATGATTCCTGCCACCATGCTTGTGCTTGTGTTGCAAGTCCTGGTTAGGTTGCGATCCAGGTGGTGGGGAATATTTGGCATATCCACCCCGCCGGTGGGCACATGCACAGTTTGCCCCCGCCGGCGCAGGCAGCATCGAAACGAAGCTCCTTGGGCATAATGACGATTCCGACGACCGCCCTGCCACACACGAATACGTCCTGTGTCGATCGGAGTTCTGTACGTCGAGGTGGAGGTGGTGCTATATGTAGGCAAGGCTATGTACCCCACCAGTGGGGTAGCTGCGAACGTCTCCCCACCAGGAGTGGCAGCGCCAAACCTGTATTATTTCGTCTTCACGACGGGTCCCATAATACCTCTGTAACGCAGCAACTCACTGGTGCATGTCCTATATCGATTGGAGCGTTGCAGGACGACATAAAACTGGTGGGGTAAGAAAGGCTGATGTGCCCCACCAGTGAGATTGCAATGTTCCCACTCCGACTTGGCGCGTTCGAGGTCTTCTGGCAGGAATACTTGATGTTGCTGCTCGCCGCCTCAACTGCTCTCCGCTGCTGTGTGCTCTGGGTGCATGTACAAAACACTCCGGTGGTTGAGTATTGATTGGAGCTTTGTAGGGCGAGATGCAGCCGTGGGGTTCTTGTGTAGATAAAGAAAAAAGCAAGAAGAAAGAAGGTAGTGTTCGATTCCCATACATATTTGTTCCCCGCCTGGTGCTTCGTCTGCCAACATGTACCAAACCAGAGTTTGCTCCCTGCTTGGAGCCTTGTAGGGCAACATGAAGCTGGTGGGCCCTTCAAAGGCTATGTACGTACCCCACCAGTTTGGGCAGCTCATGAATTCCCGATCAGCGATGGCTGCACCAAACCTGAACCGTTTTGGCTGTGTGATGGGTCCCACGATAACCCCACAACACAGCCACACCGTTGTGAAGTATGTAGACACTATTTTAACCAACCGGTGGGGGATTCTACAAAATACCCGTCCGGGGGGGTGTAGAAACGTCGTTTGAACATATTCACCCATCACGACAACAGAGAGCGTGTGTTGCGAGGTGCGGAGCTAAAACGAGTAAAATGTGGGTGTGACAAAGGAACCTCTTGTTACCTTCCCCTGCGCTGTTTCTCCTACCCCCCGGTGTTTGTCATCGGGGTTGAGTTTATGGTCGCCTGGCAACGACTTCGCAAAATCAAGACGCCGTCCCCGGTGTTTGCCATTGGAGTTAGGTTGTCGTCGCCTGGCAGCGATGTTGAAAACCAAGCCAATCACTTCGTGACCTCGACCACGAGGATACCGCTTATTTTATCGCCCTTGGTTTTTTGTTTGCGGTAAAATGAATGGTGGTAGAGTAGAATTGTTGTGCGGGGTTGAGAACCCTCACTTCCCGAAAGGGTAATAATCGCACCACGCTAGGCACACGCTGTTGGGTGGTCGATGTTTGGTACATGCTGCTGTACCAAAGAACCAAATATTGGAGCCCCTTCGGATATCCATGTACTGAATCACAAGAATGGTGTCACGACACGACGACCATCCTGAGAGTGTATACGAAGTATATTTGGTGATACTGCTTCCACGGCGCCGAAGCGCTTGCTTTTCGTCACATCCAACATGGATATGCACGGAAAACGTACACGTTGATTGCCACCTACCACCAAAAGCGTGCCATACTCGCACCAAAAGTGTATAACAATCTTGTCTTCTGGTTTACACTAACCGACCGTGTATCACGGTGCCGACGAGTTATGGGAGCACTGTACCAACCGCGGTAGCTGCGAAAAATGTGGTCCCTAACCAGTCATTTTCTCTTGCGACCTTCCCTACGTTAACATAGAAACGATCACTCTGGGAAGATCTGCAGGCGATGCTGTGCGCGGACGCCCTATCTGTTGCACATTCAACGCTTACGAATCTCCTGTTGGCGCACTCGAGGGCCAAGATGTTCTTTCTGCCGTGGGGGTGTGAACCACAAATTGGGGATATGATGATTCCCCGCTTCGTTAGTGCCTCGATGATTTGCCTCCAAAGGCCCGAGGTTGAGGTGAGAGTTCGGCTTCCTGTTGTCTATCCCTGGTCGACTGCTCCCACTTAGAGACAAACCGCGGTGCGTTGTATATTTGATCCGAAATGTCCCTCACCAGAATCGGTCGTCTCAGTTGGCATTGGCAACCACAAGAGAAATATTGTGTTGAAAATCACCTCTATTCCGAAGGAGATCAGTGTAATCGATGGTGTTTTTCAGGTATTTTACATCTAGAATACGACGATTGCCCCAGCATCTCTCCCGTTTAGTGTGTCCACCGGCAGTCCTACATGCGATATGGAAAAGGTCTTCCTCATAGAGTGTCATGTGTCCAGAAACATCATCTATCGCATTGAGCATCAACGCATATGGCCGTTGCAGATAGGCCTCTCCTCTCCTCGGTATCCCTAACCCCTCCCCGTACATATCCCACCCGTCCATTCGCTTTTGTGCCTGTCGTACCGGAGACAGGTGTACGGCATTGAATGGCGGACAACAAGCAATGCTTACACGGTTTACAACAAGTGGGATCCATCCGTCAACCAGCTTGAGATGATTGTTTCCGACGACCTCAAAGGCGTTCAACACTGTTGTAATTAACTGGGAGAACTTTGTTACGGCGGTTATTCTTGGGGACCTTTCTTCCCACAAGAGTATCTCTGGTCAAAGAACCTCTTTTTGGCCGAGGCTTACCCTCCTAATATTGGATACCCAGATGGCGACGCTTTCGGCACAGAGAACTCAATGAAATGCTTTTTACCGCACAGTTGTCACCCTAGGCTCCACTGTGCGCAGCACACGTGAGAATCGTTGGTCTATCATGTTTTGGCTCAGATGGTACGGTGTGTATTGTATGTGTGATGCCTCTCCTCCGCCTCAGACTTGCTGTGCTCAACTCCCGTCAACCCGCCTGTCCCTAGCCCGAGTCGTAAAACTGTACATCGTCTGATAATGGAAGTTGCCGACTTGGGTGCAGTATGAAAAGAAGTTTTGGGGGACACTTTTTCATACTGGAATTCAGATTCTTTGGAGAGCCTGTAGCCCCTAGACATTTCTTTGCGGAGGAACTGTGTGCTACTGTGTTCTACTATTCATGTAGGAGGGTCAAGCATGCTGTTTTCCGGGAGTTTTTCTCTCTCTTGGTGAGTGGGGTTGTCTCCATAGGGATTCCTAATTCAGATCCAAGCCACTCAGGAAGAAAATCTCAAACGCAAAAAAAAAAGGTTGTGGCGCGAAGCACGCAGGACCCTCTTTCGCTGTTCAACCGGCCATTCCCATGGCGAAACAGACAAGGTACAGTGAAGGTCGACGCTTGCCGGCCACGGGAGGCGTAAACCGCTGCTCAAGCTCGGGGTTGGGTCATGATTTATTTGCGGTTCTCCACCGAACGGATCTCGAACGATGAGACTTCAGAATTGCGAAACGTGCGCCCAGTTTTATAGACATGGCAAGCGAACACCCCCTCGCAACAAAAAATAATTGAAAATTAGGACTGAAATAATGGGTGGGTGGGTGACCGGCGGACCCCGAAAAGCAAAGCATTAAAAATAAAAACCGAAATTAAAAAAAGGGAGAACAAAGACAAGTGAGCAGGACGCGACAGGTTTCCGGGAGGTGGCGAAGGAGAGTATAGAAAAGCCACCGTCGCCGCTCTGAACCGCTGGAAGCTGTCACACAGCACTGAATGCAGCAAACAGTAAGGGCGATGCCCATTTTTTGACGTTAAGAGGCATCGCCCATCGCCTCACATGCAGCAGCCGGGTACACGGGTAGCCTCACTCAGCAAGAAACAAGACGATTGCGGTTGACGTTCGATGTTGTTGGGACCCCAACGGCGACAGTCGGGAGAGAAACAGGTACTGTAGACCAAAAGAATCGAACGTCGAGAAGGCATTAACTCTCGAGAAGACACTCACTCTCGTCCCTGTGGCCCACAGAAGGCTATCAAAAACGAGTAACGAACGGCGACATCCGATGTACGCTCAGCAACAACACCAGCCAAAAATATAACTAACAAAACTAAGTCGCCGTTTTCGAACTGTGGAGACTTTCTTTCCTTTGTGGTTTGAAGTGTGCCGAAACAAAAAATAACATGACTGCTATACATGGAAGCACCACGGGCGAACTACAATATTATCTCAATACGCTTGCCGTCGCGAAAGATGCGCACCGCTGCAAGAACGAGCAGACTGTTGGTTATCATACATCACTACGTAAATGAGATTGTGCTGCCATCTGCCTTATCGCTCAAATTACGACTACGCAGCAGACCTCAAGGTGCAACACACTAACGATGCTTTACCACCCATGCACATACTATGCAGCAAGAGAATAAAAAATGTCGAATGCGGACCGTCTGTTGTTGGCTGTACCTTCAACCGTGCTGCCGTTGGTTTCTTCATCGATATCGACACAGTAGAGAAATAATTGAGTAATTCGCACAGCGTGCAGCCCAAGCGACAGAGACGATACCCTTGCGAGCTTTGCAGCATATATATTCCGGGCACAACAGCAGCAACCGCATGTGTAAAACGGTCACCCAGGAAGAAAACTACAAACGCAAAAAAAAAAAATGGTGGCGCGCAGCACGCAGGACCCTCTTTCGCTGTTCAACCGGCCGTTCCGATGGCGAAACAGACAAGGAGCAGTCAAGGCCGAGTCGTGCCGGCCAGAGGAGGTAGGTGCAAGCTGCTCAAACTCGGGGAGGGGTCATGGTTTGTGATTCCCTCCCGAATCATACTTGAGGCGCCACGAGATTTTATTTGCACTGTAGCCCGATCAGCATTTATTTGAGACCGGGTCGGGCCAGGGGTTGGGGATGCGAATGAAAGTTCCACCCACGGATATCGAACGATGAGCATCATGTTATATATATACTCACAGGATGACATGTATATACTCACAGGATGGTCGTCGTGACGTGATACATTACTTGTTATTGTGATAGCAACTCGACGAGTATCGTCGCGTTGCCTGCCTGAAGCTCCCCAATTTTCAGCGGTTAATAATGTCGAGGGCCCACAACAACGCGACACGCTCTCTCACCGAGCAGGACAAAGCTGTCACAGAGTAGATGACATATGTAAGATATCACACCCCCTCAATACTTGATAATTTTCAAAACTCGATTACTCCACAGCAGAAAGCGTGGCCGGGCGACGTTGGAACCGATAACTTTCCGAAGACAATCGTATCGTTTGACATCCATCATCCTCGTCGTCGTGGACTATCAATATTAGCTGTGATTGTTGATGGAAGGGGTTGTGACACATACATATTGTCCCCCACTACAGGTACGTGCCCTACAGGTACATGCCATGCATGTGATGAATAAGAATAAGGAGCGCCCTCATACTCCAGTAAGTTAAATACGGTCGGTGACAAGAGGTTTTTTCTTGTGCCGCAATAGAGGGCAGTGCCGCTATTCCTATAAGAGATTTGTACCGAGAAATGCATTTGTGCCAAACGATTTTGGTGCCGCTATAGAGGGCATTCCGCTATTATTAATTAACTTAAAGGGGACTACCGACTGTAGTTGAATTGGAACCTCTCATTACCGACCGCGTCGAGTGTGGATCAGTACGGAGATACGAAGGTACTGGGTAGAGAGAGATCGGAACGGTTTTTAATGTGAAGACGACAACAACAATTACCCATCCTTGAAGAAGTCGTTTCAAAAGCAAAAGAAGAATAGAATTTTTGAGGCGACCCCACGCGCAGCAGCCCGGTACACGGGGAGCCCCCTACTCCGCAAGAAGAAAAACGATTGCCGTTCGTTGACGTTCGATGTTGTTAGGACCCTAACGGCGTAATGCGACAGAGAGAGAGAGGTAGACTAACGGAAGAGAGACTCGAGAAGACAAGGCATGAACTCTCGAGAAGACACTCACTTAAACACGTGTAACGAATGGCAACATCAGATGTGCGCTCAACAACAAACAAAACAAAAGAAAATAGTCGTCGTTCCCGAATTGTGGAGACTTTCATTTTTTTCTGGTATGAAGTGGCAACAAGAAGAACACGACTATCTGTGTAGACTAGACTAGAAGCACGACGGATGAACTATTGTCTCAATGCGCTTGCCGTCGCGATAGATGCGCACCGCTACCGCTACACGAACGAGCAGACTGTTGTCAAACCTGACAACGATAACCGTACAACCAGTGCACCACATTTCCGAGCATTTCCACAGCAGTAGTAGTAGCAGCCGCATTTTCCGAACTGTGGAGACAATTGGTTGAGACTTCCTGTTAAAACAGCTAGAAAGGAAAGCGCTCATACAAAGTAGACTTCTCTCACCTTTCGTAGCTGAGTACAGTTCGTGCGTAGACCGTATTCCTCGGGGCTGGGAACAGTGTGGGCAAGGTGGGAGGGGCAGGGCGCTCACCTGGATCACGTGTCTCTTCCATGATGGTCTCCACTCTCGTCGGTATCTGGCAAACAATGTAGCAGCTTGCTGACGACCGTCGTGCCGAATTCGACCGTCATTTACTCACCAACGGCCCACACGGTAATCACCCGTTCGCTCATGTTAACATGCATAGTGAGGCATGTGATAGACATGTTGTTAGCGGGTTGACGGGTGATATATGCACTTTAACGGGCTTTATTAACTTTCATCCACGTTGGGGGTGTTTAATAAACACCGGTGGTTGTTGACAACGTTCGTGAGAACGTGTCGCGAAGGGACAAGTTGAAGTTGTCCTCTTCTTCGTAGATGCGGCATATCCGCCGCCTCTTCGATCACTCTAGAGGGCAAACAGGGAAGGGTTCGATACTTCGAGACCCCTAGCGCCGTAACCATCGAACAGTCACGGCCCATTATAGTATTTTGTGTAGATTCTGCGCGCAGCCGCCATAGCATTCCTCTATTTTTGTGGTATGAAGTGACAACAAAGAAGAACACCACTATCTGTGTAACTAGAAGCACGACGGACGAACTATCGTCTCAATGCGCTTGCCGTCGCGGTAGATGCGCACTGCTACCGCTACACGAACGAGCAGACTGTTGTCAAACCTGACAACGATAACCTCACGACCATTGCAGCACATTCCGAGTATAACAGCAGCAACCGCGGCAGCAGCCGCCGCATGTGCACAACGGCCACT
This sequence comes from Ectocarpus siliculosus, assembly GCA_000310025.1. NCBI lineage: Eukaryota > Phaeophyceae > Ectocarpales > Ectocarpaceae > Ectocarpus > Ectocarpus siliculosus. The sequence goes on from FN648415.1 coordinate 143,426, forward strand.
CAAGAACAAACGCAAAAAAAAATGGGGCGCGCAGCACGCCGGACCCTCTTTCGCTGTTCAACCGGCTGTTTCCATGGCGAAACAGGCAAGGAAGGGTCAAGGCCCACTCTTGCCGGCCACAGGAGGTGGAAGCTGCTCAAACTCGGGGACGGCTCATGATTTGCGATTCCACACCGAACCATACTCGAGGCGCCACGAGATTTGCACTGCACTAGCTCGAGATCAGCATTTTAGACCGGGTCGGGCAAGGGGTGGGCTATGCGAATAAAAGTTCCACCCACCCACCCACGGATATTGAAATATGAGACTGAAGCTAAAGAATTAGTATGAATTAGTATGGAAAAAAAAAAGAAACGGCTCGATTTTTGTATTTCTACAGCAGTATGGACCAGACGCCGACTGTACATAGAAGTTGCCGAGTGTCGACTTAGGTGTGCTGTCACAGCATCTTCCACGCACTTTTGCCAGTGCTGGTTTGTTGATTGGAGTCTTGTAGGTCGAGATACAGCCGTGAGATTCTCGGGTTGTGGAGGCAATAGTGAACCAGAGCAAAAAATTGCATGCCTAGCTCGATTACTGCTGTGATTTTGCAACAGCAGTATGGACTAGACGCCGAACGACGTCCGCGTGCTACCGCAACGACCTAACCGGATGGGATACTGCCACGGCGAACCATAGTACATTGCGATGCAAACATCCGTTCGTGTGTCGCGCGGGTGCCACATGTGTCGACCACAGGGACACGTAGAGCTCTCGCCATGTTTTGTCGTTACCGCGCAGGAGGACCCCTCGGAGATCTTCCACATGGTGCTACAACGACAGCAGTATTACTGTACATAGATGTCGTAGGAGAGTGGAGTTGTGCTGTCACGGCATCTCCCACGCACTGTCCTACCGGTGCTTGTGTCGATTGGAGTCTTGTAGGTCGAAATACAAGAGTGGGTTGGGCTCCCGGGTTGTGGAAGAACCGGTGTTCTTTTTACTACGACAATCTTGCTCAACTTTTTTTTTTTTGCGGCATGTAGTTGCATATTTTTCTTTGCCACTGCCGAAAAAGACCGCTGGATCTTTACGCAGTCCATCTTTCGCATTTATCATTTTACACCGCGAACGAAGCAGGACGGGTCGACCTTCATCATTGTTGTTGTTGTTGTTGTGTCTTCACATTTAAAACCGTTCCAATCTCTCTCTACCCAGTACCTTCATATGTTGTCCGTACTTACTTGTGGATTATTACCTGTTGGAAATTGTGGGAATCCCTACATTCCGAGAAAGCCATAGGTCGGCATCCGGCCTTGTTTTCTTTTCTTGTATGCACTGTTCTTCTTGTGAAGTTTTGACGTTGCGCTTGCCATCGTCGCTTAAGTGTTTGTGTCTTCAAACCTTCTCAGCCAGCCTTCAAACTTCTTGTTGATGAGTCTCCGTGGTAACTTCTCCGCGTATGAGTCAATAGTATGTAGTTATGACCTGCGCTTTGACTTTCACGATGGGTATGTTACCACCACCCCGTCTTGCATTGGTGAGTACCTGCGTTATACGGAAGGATCGTTCCACGACGCAAACATCGACGTCTCCTTTTTTTTTTTTTTCCTTCGAACTCCTTCCTTGCGGCGGTTTTCACACCGACTTCGAACGTGGGGTGCAATTTCCTCTCTTCGTACCTTCCTCGTCGGCCTTCTCTATCGTTATGTACATAATGTACACCTCGATTTTTCGACTTTTCGATCCAATATACAAGACTACGGACTGACATTTATGTCCCTTTCACCCGCGACGGGACAGCGCGCTCGTCGAGTGCCGAGATTCTTCACCACTTCCTTGCGTCTCCCAACACCGTCCCTTCTTCCCGCCCCTACAAATCCTCTCCAATTCTTCTTCTTCCCTTCCTGCCGGACACTCACCACCATCGGTCCTGGATGTAAGCCCCCAGCCCCATTGGGGGGTGGGGGGCCAATCCTTAACCCTAGTATTTCAATATCCGTGGGTGGAACGTTTATTCGCATGGCCCACCCCTTGCCCGACCCGGTCTCAAATATTGATCTCGAGCTACAGTGCAAATGTCGTGGCGCCCCAAGTATGGTTCGGTAGGCAATCGCAAAACATGACCCCTCCCCGAGTTTCAGCAGCTTCCACTTCCCGTGGCCGACACGACTCGGCCTTGACTGGTCCTTGTCTGTTTCGCCCAGTGATGGATATTGGTCGGGCAGAAGGGTTCGATACAATACGCCCATCGTATCGAGAATAAAACACAAACGCCGATATTTCGTTCGATATCCCGAAAATGGCTCGATACGTATCGAGTATCGATACGGCTGTTTTGAAGGCCTCAGGTTACAAGAAGAGCGAGCGTTACGCAACTACACGTACCCTGGCACACCCAAACCCTTATCTGAAGTATACAGCAGTGCGCAAGACGTGCGCGCATGGTCCGGCGGCATAGAAGTAGTGGTGTTGGCCAGGTGCCAGGTGTGTGCAGTTGAACATCACGAGCACAACAACAACAGCGGGCAGACGTTGTGATGTGATGTTGCGCATACAAAACTGCATCGTGCAAGGCAGCTATGTCCACCAGATATATTTTACATTTTACAGTCAGTGTGCATCTGTGTATACACGTACACACTATAACACTGCCGTACGGTTGCGATCGAATCAGTGCAAGCTCGGCTGCGAGCAGGATTTCATGACAAAAAAATGCGGAAAAAACTGGAACACTTGGTTTTATATTACCTCACTACCTTCAAAGTTATGCATGCAAGATTCCACCCACCAGTTGTGGGTGCCCAACCATCAACAATGAACCTCGAGCGAGTATCAACTCTAGACACCCAATAGCCAAAAGGAAACAAAAGAAAAAAAATGGCGAAAACATTATGTGCGAAAATCAAACGCTTGCCAAACTTGAACACGACATCACCTCTATTCATCACACGCCCAAGTGGTCGGACATGAAACCAAGCACACCTTGCTTGCCATTACGTATTTCAAGTCCCAAAACAAAGTTCACACAGCATAAATTGTCCGCAGGAGGTACGGCCTCTGTTCGCACTAATGTAGTAGCTCTACTGCTGAAACTGCGGGAAACGCAGAGGCAGCGCTATCGCCGGCGACAAAGCCGAATTCGTGAAGGCTCATGTTGCACACCGATCGATAACAACATATTCGTGAAATTGAGAGCGAAGCATGAAGTTGAGAGTGAGATTATCTATTGGAACATAGAATAGAACAGGCGTACGATTCCTGGAGAGCCAAATGTCTACTGCCTCTGAACCAGCCTCCCGCATGTAGTAACCAGCAGTTGAGCTATGCCATGGCGGTGTCAGAGGTGGGCAGAGTGATCAAGAACTTTGGTGGCGTCAGGAGAGAGGGTGCAGAGCAACGGGAAGTGAAGCTACATGGTTCGGACATATTTGTGTCGCACGAGTGTGCATGTGTGTGCATGATGTGAGCATGGTTGTGAGCTGCATGCGGTTCGCCACCCATCAAACGCCAGAAAAAAAGCCAACGGCGGTGTGGGACGAATACACAGCAGCAGTAGGCATGGACATGTGACAGCACCTATCAGTATGACACACTGGCTGCACCATGTTATCCCAGATCATCAGGACACTGGTGTAGAAGGAATTTCTCTGGCAATACTGAGTCTTGGGTGTAGACGCGACAAGATGCGTGAGCTCTGGAGCGAGCTGAGTGTGGCACAAATATGTTCGACATCACATCACACATCACACACACACACACACACACACGCATCATGCAGGTCTCCAGCTGACAAAGCAAGACTGAAGAAAAAAAGCAACGGCCGTGCGAGACAAATACACCCAGGCATGGATGTGACAGCACCGGTATGACACAAAGGCCGAACCATTTCATCTGAGATCACCAGGACACTGGTGTGATAAGGATCTCTCTGAGCGTGCCGAGTCTTGGGTGTAGACGCGAAGAGATGCCTGAGCTCTAGGTGCGACAGTGCTGTCAACAATGTAGCAAGAGCAAACAATTGCCGACGGACACATGTTGCATTTTCAATACTCCACTGTCCACGTTTTCCAAAGGAATGTTCTGAATGGTTGAACCCTGCTTCCGAAAAAAACAATCAATATCTGGCGGATAATGCTTCTGAGTTTATTTGGTGATTTGAAAGGTGGTGTCAGCAAGGGTGTCGAAATGTGTTGAATTTTAAACGCAGCAAACGTTTTCATTGGCTTGCCTTTTCTGCTTGCATTCAACCGTAGACTCTTTGCACACCAGTGAATGTTGTTTGCGTGTTTAAATTGTTCATCCACCGAGACACTTTGTCCAAATAGCCACAGCAACGGTTTCCTCTCTGTATTGGCAAGAAGGACGAGCCCCTCTGTTCCAAATAAGGCGCTACAAAGGGGTCATTTGGAAATATCAATACAATGACCGAAATACCGACAGACTATGCATACACAATCATAGGGTCGAGATATTGTCACACACATCAACCGGATGTATAAACACGCAAGACGGCAGAGAGAGTTAGTTGTGTTCCCGTGCAACATCGACTCGAAGCAAGTGGAAGCAAGCGAGATGATCTTCAAAAAGTTCACAACGAACGCATAATGCATCAACCTCTGGTAAATGTTGTAGGCAGTGTATCTTCTCCTGAATGTATGTTGATATCAGCGCCGGCCACACACGCGACCATCATCATGCAACACTACCCTGCCAAGAGACAACTCTTGGTGTACGTACTGACTGCACTACAACACAACGACAGCAGTGTTTCTTTCGTTGTTCAAACAAGAGATGACGATGTGCACAACAAAATCAGCGGGAAAGCATTTTATCGGTTTGGTTCCGGTGCTCGCACGCACCTATACATAGATGGAGATCAGGCATCTCTTCGCGTCTACACCCAAGACTCGGCACGCTCAGAGAGATCCTTATCCCACCAGTGTCCTGGTGATCTCAGATGAAATGGTTCGGCCTTTGTGTCATACCGGTGCTGTCACATCCATGCCTGGGTGTATTTGTCTCGCACGGCCGTTGCTTTTTTTCTTCAGTCTTGCTTTGTCAGCTGGAGACCTGCATGATGCGTGTGTGTGTGTGTGTGTGATGTGTGATGTGATGTCGAACATATTTGTGCCACACTCAGCTCGCTCCAGAGCTCACGCATCTTGTCGCGTCTACACCCAAGACTCAGTATTGCCAGAGAAATTCCTTTTACACCAGTGTCCTGATGATCTGGGATAACATGGTGCAGCCAGTGTGTCATACTGATAGGTGCTGTCACATGTCCATGCCTACTGCTGCTGTGTATTCGTCCCACACCGCCGTTGGCTTTTTTTCTGGCGTTTGATGGGTGGCGAACCGCATGCAGCTCACAACCATGCTCACATCATGCACACACATGCACACTCGTGCGACACAAATATGTCCGAACCATGTAGCTTCACTTCCCGTTGATCTGCACCCTCTCTCCTGACGCCACCAAAGTTCTTGATCACTCTGCCCACCTCTGACACCGCCATGGCATAGCTCAACTGCTGGTTACTACATGCGGGAGGTTGGTTCAGAGGCAGTAGACATTTGGCTCTCCAGGAATCGTACGCCTGTTCTATTCTATGTTCCAATAAATAATCTCACTCTCAATTTCATGCTTCGCTCTCAATTTCACGAATATGTTGTTCGATGTGGTTCTCATGAGCTGAGACACAGGCGCTGTTGGTGCGGTGTGTGGCTGGCAGGGGCTGGTGTGTGTGTGGTGTGTGGTTGTGATGGCAGTGGGGGGCGACAGGAGTAGGCGCGTAGGCGCCGGAGCGAAAAAAGGGGGTACACAGCTGGGAAACTGACCCCCCCCCGATAAAAAGGGGGCCAAAATATCGAATACAGTAGTGGGCCCTCTATAGTGCCGGGTAGCGTCCAGAGAAAAAAGCGGCACTATACCGGGCACCGGCAGTATTCATAATAGTGCCTCAGTAGTGCCGGTACGGCACTATTGAGGCTTCGAATATCCCTCAGTAGTGCCGGACCGGCACTACTGACCGGCACTACTGAGTAGGTGTTGATTTCATGGTGCAGCGCTCAAGCTTTGCGGGGCCAACAGAGTACGATGTGGATCGTGGATCGAATATGTGTATTATTAGTGGACGTCTAAGTCCTCGTTGCCCTCCTTCGATGTTGCCAGATAAAAAAAGACAATAGAGAACCACGACAGGGAGCGCACCGCACGAAAAATAAAGGGAAAACGACACAACAGGGTATACCCTAGTCGAAAAGCGACACACCTGGGTACTTTTCTCAGCAACTGTACCCTGTTTTCGGAAATGTACCTTGACCTGACGGGAAAAGAGACCCTTTCATCAATCATTTCCCCCGCAGGAATCTTCCCAGCTCCTTTTCCCCTCCAACCATGGGATACAAAACGGCGAATCTTCCCGCCGAATAACAACCATGGCAACGGGGCAGGAATCAGTTTCCGCCCCTGCGAAACAACACCAACCATCAACTCTTACGCTCGAAATCAACAATGGCCGGGCAACACCCCAGCACAATTGTTCCGTTTGGAAACATGCACACACGCGTACAATACCCCGTGGACTACTGCTTGCTGCAGTCTATGTGGCGAGATGCACGGGTGACGCTATGAAAGCAGACCGATTCAGCATGGTTGACATGCATGCATATGCATGTGCCAATGTGTGGCGCTGTGCTGGCGGCGAGCTCGCGTCCGCAGTGAGGGTGGAGGGGAGAGGCAGGACCAGCACACACAGACATGCCCTTGACATCAATCACGCACACACGAGTCTTATCCTTACTCTAGCAGAAGGACACTGCTGTGTCGTCCAACTCGATCACCCTCCCTGTCGCTAGAAAGAAGAAAGAGTGCTCGCGTTGTATTTCATGGGCTCATCCCTCTAAAGCCTGACGTCTTCTTACTTCATTGATTGATTGGTCGGCTTGGTTGGCTGGTAAGCGTGACCGCTGCTGCTACAGCAGTAGTTCAAGCAAGAAAGACATCGCATTTGAGACACAACAGACAACACACGCACGCACACACGGCACATCGCAATTGAGACACAACCGACAACACACGCCCGCACACATCATGTTATATATACAAGGGCTCCGGACTTCGGGCGCAGAGGCGCCCTCGTCCTCAGCAGTAGGCTTAAAGGGAAGGTGTGAAGGCTGTGCACAGCATACCAAGCGCATGAAGCCGCAGCGTGACCGAATGAATGGTATGAAGATGTTCGCGTTGTATTCGAGAAATGTGCCGTTCCTGGTGTAAAATTAAAGCCAAAAGAGTCGCGTGTACGTGATTTTTTGGTCTAGCTTCGCCCGGTGCGGACGAAAAGGAGATGTAAGCTACGGTCGCCTCCCTATTCTTGCGCCGGTAAAAACGTAGTAACACTCTCAGGCAACGTTCTCTAAGTGGCTTTGCGGTGGCCAATATCCTCCCCAAAGGGGCCAAAGAAAGAACGAACACTGCAACTGTTCGACGGTATTGCCGGTAGTTGATGGTGTGTTGCCGCCTAGCTCTCATATTCAAACTTCTTCAGTGTCGCGCCTTTCTCTTATATCCTCCTCTAATGTTCTGGAGCTATTATTCTAACTTTTTCAGTGTCGTCCCACTCGAATGGTCATATTCTAACTTCTTCAGTCTAATGTCGCGCCCTTCTCTAATGTCCCCCTCTAATGACGCCGATATGCGGTATCCCTCACATTGTGAAAGGAGCCGAACACCTACAACATTCAGACAAAGTAAGAACGAACACCGCACGCAATGGTTTGACTGCGTTGCCGCTAGTTGACGGTGAAAGAGTTGACGCCTCCCGCCTCGGGTCATCGTTGCCCCTTACGGCCCTGGCAGTTATTGCCGATTACCACTACGGAAGGTATGGTTTCGTTTGCAGCCTTTTGTACGCAGGTCTCGAGCTTCTCAATATTGAAGCGTGACGGTGATGGCCGTGATGATGTCGGTGATGGTGCAGGCGGTAGGGTGCCTGCGCTGGCGGCAGAATGCAATTATTGGGGAGAGATCGATGTAAGAGCGTGTACGTGTCATAACCGTATAACGTGAACTTAGAGCAGAAGAAAGAGATTGTTGGGGAGAAGGTAATGTGGAGGCATTAAAAAATAAAGTGGATGTTTATCTGAGCATCAAAAATTCGTTTAGCTGCGATGATTTCTTCGACACGGAATAGTTCTCATAATGTTGTTGGAGGTCGAATATGCCGTGGTAAGCACGTCCATGCAAGGTGAGTATTGAAGGGGCTGGCGGTTCAGTCCATGTCTTTTTTTGAATACCGCCTGCGCCTAATGCAGTAATTCCGAAAAGCCCGTTGTACCTTCTTTGAGCAGAAATGAATTTAGTAGTTTCAAACAGCGCCATAAGATGGTGGGGGATAGATTGGAGAGGATAAATACACGACTTGCCTTTGTTACAACAATTTAATCCCTTTTCTTCTTTCCAAAGTTGAGCCTTGCAGTGAGAACATGTGATATTTTGTGGATCATCCAAATCCGTGTGTTCTAGCTCAAAGGGTGCCGAGGGGAAGTCGAATGATTGTGAGTCAATGTCTTGCACTCCAAGGCGGATTTGGTTATGAGCATCACCGCGATGGCTGTCTAGACTGTGTGCCGGTACCCTTGGTGCACGATTCCTCATTTGGCTAAAATGTTGACGTATCATATCGAGTTCAGGGTCTGAGTCGTGTCGTGTGTTATTGTTTGCGTTGCGACGTCGACGTTCCGCTAAGATTTCAGCTTGCGCGTTATCCGGACAGGTTTGTGGTGTTCGAGTTTCAGGCGTTGTTCGGGGTTGGGTGAGCGATCTTCGTTGGGTATTTCGACGAGCTGAAGGTGTTCGTCGAGTTGGAGTTGTTTGTACGTTCCTCGAGGGAGTGTTACTCTGGCTGGGTGTGGAATTTTGGTGTGGATTGTGACGTGCAGTATGTGATCGTGTTTGGCGATTTTGAGATGCGGCTGCTGAACGAGATACCCGATGAATAGGCGTCGGCCGACATCGATCGATGATTGTCAGACATGGGGTGATATATTTACTCTCTTGATAGTTGGCGAAAGCCAGTTGCAGGTGACAACAATGTGCCTTAAATTTCTTGAGACTTTTACTTTTTTCTGAAATGGAAACACGCGTCTTACTTTAGAGGTCGGCGTGGGTAGGTTTTATAGTATAAAAAAGTGACATTTTTATTTATGACGTCGACGGTTGAACTCGGTGCACTGACAGGGGAAAATATAAGGAACATATGTCACATGGTCTCCCCATACTAAAAATTGTTATTTTTTTTATGACGTCGACCGGTGAACATGGTGTACTTTTGTGACATATGGGTAACTAATTTACAGCAACAGTCGGATGCATCCGCGCACCCATATCTACGTAACGACGCATACACACGACTGGTCACTACGCAATCACGTTCCGATGTAAACGGGTGTACACATGATTTACCCCGATAAGGCTGGCGGGGGCGACGGTGACGTGCTTGAACTTCTGGCCGTCCGAAGACTTGGCACCAGCGCAAAAACGCCACACTGCGTGGATAATATTCCACTCTGACAACAACAGCAAGCATAAAGGGCATTGTTGTGGAGAGATTTAGTGGTTGCGGTTGCGATGCAGTTTCATGCCAGGCCTTCATGCAACACCTGAACAACATTCAGGCACACATCAGGCGGAAATTACTTGGTACAATCAAAGAGAGAACTTTCTTTTACCTTTGTAGCCGCGGCTGTTGACCTGGTCGGTTGGGATCCCGAGCGAAGGAGTACCTCCCACCGGGGCGAGGCAGAGCTGGCACGGCTTGGGGTACGTTGTCGACGGGGTGAGGATGGTGCAGGATACGCTACAACTGTTCGCGTCGCGGTTGTTGGTACGGTCGCAAGGGGCAAACTTGCCTTTACCGTCGCGCTTGTTCATGAGCTTGAGGTGACCGCCGTCGTAGTCGGGCCCGGGGCAAGGCCAGTTGGGGTCGCCCTGTTGAACAGAGCGGCGGTACACTCCACTACGACTCGCTGACTGGGTGGACTCACGCTTTGCTGGAGAGCTACGGGAGAGGGCGTTCATGTTGTGTTGCAGCTGAAGGTCGACGCGGGAATGAGAGGAGATGATGTCGAAAGTGAGAGTGACTGGGGGATGTGCACTCTTTCATTCACTCTGCACATACTAACTTCTCCAGCAGATATTCTAACTTCTGACACACCTCCAGCAGTTATCCCATGAAATGTGCACTCTTTCATTTACTCTGCATCGTAACTTCTGACTAAACTTCCAACAATTAATCTAACTTCTGACTATTTATTGTAACTTCCAGCAATTATTCCACACAACCCAGAACGTTCACTGTGCGCAGACTAACTTCTGACTACAGTAACTTCCACCAATTATTCCATGAAACGGTGTGATATAACGAAAAGTTGATATGTGTATATATACGATGTAGCGCAGTCTACAGCAGCACCTTCAATACAACAACATCTGCCACCGTCCCGGCCGCCCTCGCCGACCTCTAAAGTAAGATGCCATGAGATTTGCGTGCATGTTCAAGCTCAAAACAGAGCAAGTTAAGTCTAAAGTTGTGGCGTACCACCACAACGATCAATCTACATATATTTATCAAATCTTCCTTGCTACATACAGCTGCAGAATATTAGGAACAATAAAAACACACACAGAAAGCTGCAGAATATGTGCAACTTGGAGGGTGTGTGTGGCAGATACGTGTAGTACGTACGTTACCATCCGTACGGTGACAACACACGATGCACATACTCCAGTTCGCGTTGCTTCCGCTAGAGAAGAAGGCGACAGGATGCATGCAGCACTACTGTACCTACAACGCATACATACCATATAGTACGGACAGTCTGTCGATATCTATCTACAGATGAGACCATGCGGCAGAAAAAAGTCTGTGCTAGGTACTGCATGTATGCTTGTACTTCAAGTATGTATGTGTCATGATTTATGAGTTGCGACGTTCTCCGAAATCTCGTCCAATGAGCTGCGTGATTCTTTAGAGATCACAGTCCCTTGATGTCCCTTGCGTAGACGCGCCCGGATGCACGATATTTAGCCGTGCTTCACGGTGCTGTAACTCGGCTCGCCCTTGGGGTCTAGAGCTCGCGACAGGGGTGCTGTGGTCTCGAGAGTGGCACGCCCACGTCGGCAAAGACCGCCGAAAAATTTGTTTGAACCCCATTTAAAAACAATTAAAACCGATTTACCGCACCGCAACGTCTAGCTCAATGACTGAAATAGTGGTTGGCGGGCATTCACCGTGCTGTAACTCTACTCGCCTCTGGAGATTCGAGCTCGCGACAGGGGCGATGCGATCCAGAGACTGGCCCGCTGCAGCGGGCAACAGCCGGCGAAAAAAAAATCTCAAGGCGACCGCGAACTGATGCACCGCAAAAAAACGTCTTGCTTTTAGAGTGCAACAATGGTTGAACTCTTGCGTCTCAGGCCTCCGACATAATTGTAGTTAAGTCTATACTTACAGGATGGTCGTCGTGACGTGATACATTTCTTGTTATTAGTATGGAAAAAAATAAAAAATAAAATGGCTCGATTTTTGAATTTCTACAGCAGTATGGACCAGACGCCGACTTTACATGGAAGTCGTACGAGTGTCGACTTAGTTGTGCTGTCACAGCATCTTCCACGCACTTCTGCCAGTGCTGGTTTGTTGATTGGAGTCTTGTAGGTCGAGATACAGCAGTGGGATTCTCGGGTTGTGGAGGCAAAAGTGAACCAGAGCAAAACATTTCATGCATATCTAGCTCGATTACTGCTGCTGTGTTTTTGCTACAGCAGTATGGACTAGACGCCGAACGACGTCCGCGTGCTACAAGTACCGCAACGACCCAACCGGATGGGATACTTCCTGCCACGGCGAAGCATAGTACATTGCGCTGCAAACATCCGTTCGTGTGTCGCGCGGCTGCCACATGTGTCGACGACAGGTACACGTACAAGCTGGGCCAGCCAAGAAGCTCACTTTCGTTGTTTCGCGTCTCACGCTGCCAATTCCACGAGTTTTGGCTTGAAATTTTGTGCCTACTCTTAGAAGACAATAGAAGATGCGCCGGTGCCAGAATTTTTCGAATCTGAGTTGATTTGGGTATTAAATGCTCAATTGGCGGTGTAGTGGGGGATGCTTCCGGTACTGAAATCAGTATAAAAAACGTTTTTACAGATTAAGCCGAAATTTGGTGTGCACTTACCTGGGAGCATTGCGAGAACAATGATGGTAGTTACAAGGCTCAGGTCATCTTCCATCGAAAGTTATGGCCTCGTAAAATATCCTCTACAATACAACATATTCCTCTATATTCCTATATATATTTTCGTCCCTGCGCCCAGGTGTAGAGGCCAGTAAGCAATTTTCTATTTACACCACGATTTTTACGAGTTGGAATCTGAAATTGTGACACGTGGTCGGTGTTAGTATAACGAAGACCTTGACTGGCCGTACTTTTTTTTTTTTTTTAGTCCCCCTATCGCGACCAATCAAGACGCCATTTTCCCTTTAATAGGGCTACCTCGTGAAAAAAAAAAAAAGTACGGCCAGTCAAGGTCTTCGTTATACTAACACCGACCACGTGTCAAAATTTCAGATTCTAACTCGTAAAAATCGTGGTGTAAATCGTTTTCAACCATTTTGTAGGCGTCTTGGCTGGCCCAGCTTGTAGAGCTCTCGCCATGTTGCCGTTACCGCGCAGGAGGACCCCTCGGACATGTTCCACATGGTGCTGCAACGACAGCAGTACTACTGTACATATATGTCGTAGGAGAGTGGAGTTGCGCTGTCACGGCATCTCCCACGCACTCTCCTACCGGTGCTTGTGTCGATTGGAGTCTTGTAGGCCGAAATACAAGAGTGGGTTGGACTCCCGGGTTGTGGAAGCAAACCTGCCTGCAACAACAGAGAAGGCGGTGTTCTATTTACTATAATAGAGTACTAGGGTTAAGGATTGGCCCCCCGCCCCCCAATGGGCCTGGGGGCCAACATCCCGGCCCGATGGTAGTGAGTGTCCGTGGGGAAGCAAAGAAGAAGAAGAAGGGTAGAGGATTTGTAGGGGGAAGAAGTGGAGAGGTAAGGAATTTGTGAAGAATTTTCGGCACTTGACGAGCGCGCGGTCCTGCGGAGGGGGAAGGGACGTGTGAGTCCATAGTCTGGTCTATCGGAAATTGTAAAGCCGAAAAACCGAAGTACACATTATGAACATTATGATGGAGATTGCCGACAAGAAAGGTACGAAGAGAGGAAATTGCACCCCACGTTCGAAGTTGGTGTGAGAAGTGCCGGAAGGAAGGAGTGCGAAGGGAAGAAAAGAAAAAAGAGACGTCGATGTTTGCGTCGTGGAACGACCTTCTGTAGGACGCAGGTATTCACGAATGCAAGACGGGGAGGTAAAATACCCATCATGAAGGTTGAAGGGCAGGACATAACTACACATAACCCGTGCGCGGAGGAGTTACCACGGAGGCTCATGAAGAAGAAGTTTCAAGGCCGGCTGCGAAAGTTTGAAGACACAAACATGTAATTAAGCGACGATGGCAAGCGCAACGGAAAAAGTGCACAAGTAGAAAAATGCATACAAAAAATGAAAATGCCGGATGCCGACCTATGGCTGTCTTGGAATGGAGGGATTCCCAGAATTTCCAAGAGGCAATCCACAAGTATGGAGCCGACGACGATGAAGGACACACATGTGGTACGCGAAGAGGTACAGGGGAAGGAAACGCAAGGGGAAAAAATTGGTACTTGAACGCAGTCCTTCCTCAAAACGCAGGTACCTACACTGCAGTAGAAATGCAAGACTCGGAGGTAAAATACCCATTGTGAAAGTCAAAGCGAAGGTCATAACTGGACATGATTCACGTGCGGAGACGCTGACACGGAGACGTATCAGGGAAGAGTCCGAAGGCCGGCTAAGAAGATTGAAGACATACGCGCTTAAGCACAGATGGTAATCGTAACGGCAAACATGACGAGGGGAACTATGCAAATTGAAATGAAAAGGTCGGATGCCGACCTATGGCTCTCTCGGAATGAAGGGAAGGGATTCCCACAATTTCCAACAAGTGATGCACAAGTATCGAGGAGGCCGACGACGAGGACTCACCCAGTTGCGACACGCAAATAAGGATAGGGGAAGGAAACGCAAGGGGGGAAAAGTAGGACTTGAACGCTCCTCTATATAACACACGTACTCACCAATGCAAGACGGGGTGAAATACCCATCGTGAAAGTCAAAGCGCAGGTCATAACTACATGTGACTCAAGCGCAGAAAAAGTGACACGGAGACTCATGAGGAAGAAGTTTGAAGGTCGGTCGAGAAGGTTTGAAAACACAAACGCCCAAGCGACGATGGAAATTGCAACGGCAAGACTCGACAAGGAGAAGAATGCATAAAAAACATGTAAAGGCCGGATGCCGACGTATGGCTCTCTAGGAATAAAGGGACTCCCTTTATCTGCAACAGGTAATCCACAAGTATGGAGGAGTCCGACGCCGATGAAACGGCACACATGTAGTACGTAATGAAAGATAGAGAAAGGCAGCGAAGGGGGGAAACAAGTCGGACTTGAACCCAATCCTTCTTGATAACGCAGGTCCGCAGAAATGCAAGACGGGGTGATAAAAGACCCATCGTGGAAGCGAAAGAAAAGGTAATAACCGCATATTACTCATGTGCGGAAAAGGACACACGGAAACTTATCAACGAAAAGTTTGAAAGCCGGACAAGATGGTTGAATACACCACGACGCAAGTGACGATGGAGGTCTCAACCGCAAAAGTGCAAAAGAGGGAAAGAGGGAAAGAGGCCGAAAAACAATTCCCCCCGTGGATCGTGACCGGTAGGGTCAAAACGATAGAGACAGAATGGTAGAAAATAATGCCTGGCCAACGGAAGACATACCACCAGGTCCCGAGATCCCCGACCAAGGAAAACGTTGTTGAGAAAATGGGGAATGGTGCATACAAGAGCACATAATGGAATGCAGGCTATGTACCTCTCGCAAGGCATTTGGTGTAACCCCCAAGCACGAAAATGCACACCGCGGCCGGTGGAAGGGGAAAGTCAGGGTCGCAGATTCAGTTGTCGTCTCCGCCGCTGCTGTCGTTGCTGTCGTCGCTGTTGTCGCTGTCGTCGTCGTCGTCGATGTTGTCGCTGCTGACAAGGGTATCGTCGTTGCTGGCGTCGTCGCTGCTACTGTCATCACTCGCGGTGTCGTCGCCTGCCTCGGGGATCGCCCGGAACACGAAGGGGAAGAGGCATTGGTGTTGGGGGTGGTCGGTCCGGACGAAGAAGAACCCGACAGGTTAATGGTGTCGGACGCAGCCGGCTGAAGCTGTTGTGCACGTGTGACGATGTCCATGTTGTCCGTAAGGGCGACCACATGGTACCCCCACCTGGTCTGGTTAGACCACCGTTTCTTTTCAACGGCGGCAAGAAACGTAGTGTCAAGTATATACGAAGCTCTGGTCTTCTGGTAGTCAGCGTCGAAACCGACGAACGTGTCTCCGTCACACATGAGTACTTCTTCAAGCACCTGCAGTGGCGATTGAGCAAAGAAGGGAAGGAACAATACGGTAAGGTTGATTTCAAATAACGCTGTGGCGAAAGGCAAGGCGGAGGGATGGGACCCGTATGGCACGATGCACACGAAGCAGATTATGTGCGGATCGTTGGTGGGAGAGAAGAAAAGGGTATGGTAAGAGATGCGGTATGTAGGCCCGCCACACATCCAGAAACCGAAATACGTGAAGTGGGAAAAATAGAAGACCCTGTCGCTATTTTTGCAGGCAGGCTTCTTCAACGACTTGAGGACCACTTGGCTGTATGTGGACCTACGAGACTCCAATCGACACCCAAGGACCGGTAGGAGTGTGTGGAAATTGTCCATACCGCACCAGTCGTCACTCCCACCACTCCAACTTATTGCAGTACAACAGTGGTACGATGCGGAGGATGTTCCGAGGAGCCCTGCACTTCGCGCGGCAACCACAAAATGGCAAGAACGTGGAGAAATGAACTCACCGGGGTACCGATAGACATCGCAGAAGTAATGAGAACGCCGTCGGGGGCGTGCGGTCCAACGTCCTCCGCGCCGTGGACAGGAACGACGGTAAACAACGTGGGCACCACGTCATAATCGTGGTGGGTGTGGGGGTTGAGCCTGCTGTTGCAAGTGAAGGGCACGCCCAACCCAAGGTTGCATGTCGAATTACACGGCGGAGTGCCGTACCCGCATTTCATGCGGATGACAGGGCCTGTGTTTGTGAACCTCAGTAGTACCGGGTAAACGCCCGCGAGTGTCTGTTGGGCGGAAACGACGTTGAAGGATAAGACCTTGTTCCCCGTAGGGACGGATTTATAAATAGTGGTCGGCGGAAGGTTCGGGCCGGAGTTGGTCGGGGCGAGGGCCGCCAAGAACTGGTCCCTGCGGTCGTTGTTCTGCAAGAGGCCCATTGGAGATGGGGCAGTTGTACGGTCGGAAGGAGAAGGAGGGATAACGTTGGCATGTGTTAGTGGGAGAAAGGATGGGTACGAGAGGCACGTAGGAGATGGGGCAGTTGTACGGTCGGAAGGAGAAGGAGGGATAACGTTGGCATGTGTTAGTGGGAGAAAGGATGGGTACGAGAGGCACGTAGGAGATGGGGCAGTTGTACGGTCGGAAGGGGAAGGAGGGAAAACGTTGGCATGTGTGAGCGGGAGAAAGGACAGGTACGCTGTAAGCATGTACGGCGTCCGCGTGTATGGAGATGAGGAGGTCAAGGCGGGTATGAACGCAGGTGATGGTATATTGGACGTTGGCGGACAGGATGAGAGTCGAAGGGGGTGGATAAACGAACCATTGAAAGGTCGAGGACAGGGCATATATGAAAACGGGAGGAGAGACAGGTGGAGCGGTTGGGCGGATGGAAATTTGATGAATAGCAAAGGTAAATGGCCGAGTTGTGGAGTGGAGCAAGTACGCCGGCCAGTATGGGACATGTGCGGGTGATCATAATTGAAAAGGGTTGTGTGTGGAGGTTCGGCCGTGAGAAACGGTGCATGGAAGCGGAATGTTCGGCCCGTTGGGAAGGATGGCGTAGGTATGTTTGGGTGTGAACGTTTGCCAAGATGATTGACGAGGAGCGGTGATGGTGTGGACCGAATGTGCAGCCGACGCCGTTTGAAAGTCACACGTTGTTCCGATTTTGTTTGGTGCTTCAACGCTGGGGGCTTGTTGAAGGCGTCTGGGGACAGCATGGTACGATCCCCGAGGTAAATGGAGGCGTGCCATGCGTTGAAATATGCACCTTGACAAGCACAATAACTGCATCTGAAGAACGGCCGGCAAGAGTCGTGGAAGTTCAGGAATTTGTCCTCATGCTTATTTCACTCAGTAGTTTACGTCGATCAAACATGTAACGGTTAATGAAATAAAAA
>FN648415.1:161348-182799 GCA_000310025.1 Ectocarpus siliculosus
TTATAGGCAACGCATGTATGCAGATACATAGTAGTGTGTGATGTAGGGAATACAGATAGTCCAACCACAATAGCAATACCGAGCAGGAGCTATTGTCGTTTACCTTGCCGTAGATCAATAATCAATGGTATTGTTGCGGCAATACCAATGTAATGTAGAATATTGTAAGTTTTCGACTCTACAAAAATATTCGGAGCAGCTGGCCGGCGATTGTCGAAGTTGAGAAGTTTTGAAGGGTTTTTGAACCGATAGAGGTCGATGTCGATCTCGTCAACACCACGACAGGATGCTGGTACACACTTCATTCTACGAATTCATGTGCGCGGTCGGTCATAGAGGTTGTTGCAGTCCGACGTTCGACGGCCAGAAAGGTTCACACGTTTTGGGAGTGGATGTCGGGCGACAGGTTTGGTATTTGGGGGACACACGTACACCTGATCCCTGCAGGCGCGACATCCGTACATCGGTAATGATCGCCCAAGACGACGTAGGGCAGGTGGCGTGCGCACGTTGTTTTCATGGTACGAACACCTGAAGCTGCTGGCATGAGGAGGAGTAAAATGTTGGGTGATGGTTGGATTTGTAGGCATGGGCTCACGTCGTTCATGTGTTTTGCTGTAAGGATGACAGGGCGATGGTTCACATGGCAGCATGTCTAGAGTCAGGGATGAAAAACGCGACCGTGTCATAGAATATCATACCCGTTGGAGGTTCTGTGTTGTGTCGCACGGGAAGCACAGAACGCGCACATGAATTAGAGCTAGCAATGTTCGGTTGGAGACGGGGGCCGAGAAATGTCGTTGTGGTCGAAGTTCCCGGACGCGCCATGGGCAAGGTTGAGGCTGTTGGAAAAACGGAGGACTACGCACGCATGCGCGCGACAAAGAAAATACTTTAAAAAAAAACGAATATTGCGGAACGCCGTAAGTTGCTTTGTGGACGGTATCTACGTGCTAAACGTACTCACGTGGGGATGGTGGACCTTGCCCTTCCCGTTCTTGGGGGAGGTTGTATTTTTGGTTGGCGTCGCTCCCGTGCTGGCGGTGGCGAAGGCGGCCTAAACAGGACGTCGAGGCGTGAACGAAGAAGGGAAGGAGGGACGGACACAGGGTGAGAAATCTTCGGCTTTGAGTAAGGGTGTGCAAAGTAGACAAATTCGTTTGAAGAGGTTTTCACAAAATCTATCAGCGGTGTCCGCTTCGCAAGAAGACGATAGGGAAGGTGGGTGTACAAGGTATGGAGGTGGTAACGTATGAGTCGTGTTCGGGCCGTGTCTTGGGGGAAGGCGTGATCATGGGCTTCTACGTGGTCGCGTGAAGGCAAGACGCACGAATGGGTCGGCGGGCGCTGGTATTGTGTAAAAACGTTGCGTGGAAACGGCAAGAGTACCTTTGCTTTGGCGCTGGGAGTGCGCTTGCCACGCGTCGTAGGAGCCATGTCGATGTCGTGGACGGGTGTGGGGGAGCTTGTGGGAGTGTCGGGGAGGGTTGTGGGAGGGACGTCGGGAAGAATGTCGCTGTGTCGTTGTGGGGAGGTGGGACGGGGGGAGCGGAGGCAGGAGTCGACGGATTTCGATTACGCACCAGCCCATTAGATATGAAAAGGTAAGAATCCCGACAAAAAAACGTGGATCATTCGTTTTAAACCACGAAGGAAAATAGAAATGAAAGACCACACGAATGAATCTATACCTAGTTATACAATCGTAGCATATATCGTTGCACATGTGAATCGATCTCACCTCCCTTGGACGGACAAGAGATGGTCACCGAATTTTTTTTTGAGTTCACCATCCTCCACGTTGAGCGAGGCGAAGTTGCATCGGCAGTTATACATCCTCGATTCCTTCCTGAACCTCTGCGCTGATGGCTCCGGAGAATCGTACGATTCTTTCAATGAAGGGGGTAGTGGCGGCAGTCGCGGGAGGATGTACTTCCCATTCTTGCAACAAATGCCCTTGGACTCTTTAGCGAACAGTTTGCCGCCACAATGCCGGCAAGGATCTCCGGTCTGCGCTGTGATGCCCTGGTCTCGTCGCGTCTCCTCCAAGGCTCGCTGGCGGTCTCCAACAATGGCTCGTAGTGAGATGGAGTCGTCCTCGGCGTGAAAGATGTCGTTGAAGGGCAACCCCCTTTTGTTGTTGATGACGGTCGCTCTACGCCGTCGACGTGCGGCGTTGAGCTGTTGTGCTCTGTCGGCATGGCGAGTTGTACGACGGCTGTTGATGGCCTCTGCCGACGCGGAGTATTGTGCTCTACGATGGGCGTTGAGGGCATCGGCGGAGGCAGCACGCTGAGCCCCTCGACGCGTGTTTATGTCGGTGGCGTTGACAACTCGGTACCGGCGGTTCCTTGTGCTTGTGTCGTCTCGACGGCGGTTGTTGCCGCGATCTCTTGGATCGGTCATGAGTTGGGGTGTACAGTGCGTGGTAAAGCACTGGGTTGCTGTGTGGTAGGGTTGAGCGCTAGAAACCTATTGGTGGGGCTGGACGTGTGAACGACGTGCGTGTCGTCTTTCGGAATCTTTAGGAAGGCCCAATAAAAATATTCAATTTTTCCCGATTGCTGTGTCGGTGTCATACTGCTTACTTCATCAGTTGATGCTGATGTGCACCGAAAGTCGGGTCATACGAGCCTTTTTCCACACTTGGCGTCCGGCTGTTTCAACCTGATAGTATTACATGTTTGGGACACTCAGGCGCACGATCATCGTTTTTGTTGCCCTTTGCAGTTGGCATGGACTCCAACACGTACTCGGTCTTTCCTGTAGTTCCGCAGTACGCATCATCCTCACGGCATGTCTAGTGTGATGGCAGTTGATTGAATAACCACTGCAGCCGTCCCCAAAAAGATGCAAATCTTCGCGGGTACATCAAAGAAGAAAGCCATTTCAATTGGCAGCGCCTGCGACACGTTTTTGGGTCTTCTGGTGGAGAACTACGGTGTAGTGTTGTGATGAGTTGTTCGCGTACTCACTCCAGGAGGTATATTCAATGGGTCGGACGCCGGAGGACGACGAACTGGTGGCAAACGTCCCAAATTGTCGAGGGCGATCGATAATATTAGGGTATTCCAGTTTGGTGTTTGGATTCGAACCCAGATGTGTGGAAGAAGTCCGGCGTGTACTAACAAATTTAATGTGAAATAGACTACAGGTTACCGTATTCTTCTTTTCCAACTTTTCTTTTGTCATCCTATCTATGTGACGTCACGAAGTGGTACATGTTGCCATTCATTTTATCCTTTCCTGCGTCTCCGGGGTAAAATCGTTAAAAAAAATAAAACGGAACATGGACTTCGTAAAGATCCACCGGCCTCCGGTGGTGTCAAACAAAAATGTCAACCTGAAGTTGTCCTGCTGTGAAGCAAAAACAGATATATATATATCGACTTATCTACATGTATATGCATGGACGCGTTTTTTTTTTGTCGTTGTTGCACGGACACTTGCTTGCATAGTCGCCGCTGTATGTATCGGACGGGGTAGGGCGTAGAAAATGCGGTCACAACATAGCTAACTCCACACTCTTACGACCATGATCAGTCGGCGTCTCGTCGATACGATAGTCGCAGGTGGGCATGATGAAGGTCGCGACCCGTCCCCCGCCGTTCGATGTAAAATGATATAAGCAAAAGTTGGACTGCGTAAAGATACGGCGGTCTTCTTGGCAGTGCCAAAGGACAATGGAAAAATACCGCAGGGGACATACATGTCCCTATATGCTGTCTGGGAAATCGTAGACATACAGGTAGCTTTTTCTGACCCTATTAATTCATTGCTAATCTGACTCTGACTCTTACCTATGACAGAGATGGATTCGTTGTGTCATATTCAGAAGAAAAAAAAAATTGCATCATGTCGCAAAAAAAAAAAAAAGGTGAGCGGAATAAAAATAAATAGAACACCGTACCCTCTGTTGTTGCAGGCACGTTTGCTGCACAACCAAAACGGGAACCCAAACCACTCTCGTCTTCCAGCGTAGAAGACTGCATGATGCAAGCACCGGTAGGAGAGTGCGGGAAAGATGCCGTGACAGCACAACTCCACTCTCCTACAACATCTATGCACAGTAGTACTGCCGTCGTCGGAGCACCATATATGTGGAAGATCTCGGGGGGGTCCTCCCGCGCAATAACGACAACGTCGCGAGAGCCCTGCGTGTGTATCTGTCGTCGATACACGAAGCAGCCGCACGACACAAGAACGGATGTTTACATCGCATTGTAGTATGGTTAGCCGTGGCAGGAAGTATCCCATCCAGTTGGTCTGTAGTAAAAACACAGCAGCACGGTAGTCGAGCTATGCATGCAATTTTTTGCTGTGGCTGCAGGCATACTTTTGCCTCCACAACTCGAGAATCCCACAGCTGTATCTCGACCTACAAGACTCCAAACAACAAAGCAGCGCTGGCAGAAGTGCGTGGAAGATGCCGTCACAACACAACTCAGTCGACACTCGCCAACTTCTATGTACAGTCGGCGTCTGGTCCATACCGCTGTACGAAAAATAATATCACAGCCATTTTTTTTTTTTTCCATACTAATAACAAGAAATGTGTCACGTCACGACGACCATCCTGTAAGTATTATTTTTTTTTTGGTTCTGCCTTGTTCCTTTTCGGCGGAACCTCTTTCATCTGTCGCCGATCGTCAGCTGTTCGAACACACCCGTGGCATTCGACGGATCGCGTTTTGGCGCACTCTTCTCTTTTTGCATTTTCTTTCTTCTTTTGGTTGCCTTTCGTTTGTCCATGAACAGGTCGATTTGACCATGGGTATGCATCGCATCTCACGAAATCATATGGGAGATTTAGGCTCTCAAGCGTACATACAAGAGACAAAGAGAGACCCATCTCGAAAGAGAGGAAAGAGGTTCGCCGGTTGATGGGGCGCCAAGGGCACCGAAATGTAGTTTGGCATCGCCATATATTATATTTTGATATTTTGATATTCTGGTCTCAACCCTCGAAGGCGGTGCCGCCATATTTCAGTACCGCCACCAAAAAACCGCCATATTTGGCAGTACCGGGAACCGCCGAAGACGGTACCGCCATATTTCAGTACCGCCAGAAAAATACCGGCATATTTGGCAGTACCGGGAACCGCCGAAGGCGGTACCGGCATATTTCAGTACCGTCAGAAAAATACCGCCGTATTTGGCAGTACCGGGAACCGCCTAAAAAAAACGCCATATTGACGTACCGCCAAAAAAGTACCGCCATTATTGGCAGTACCGGGAACCGCCAAAGGCGGTACCGCCGGAAAACGAAATACCGCCAACCGCCAAAAAAGTACCGCCACATTGACGTACCGCCCCGCCTGGATCCGCCTAAAAAACTAGTACCGAGGTGTACCCTGGTTATTTCTCCCAGTGTTAGTTCAAAATTTTAAGAGGTGAGCCATCTGCGCTTCGCAGATTTATTGCTCCGGGACGCATGGGAAATATTTCCGTGTTTTTCAACGTTTGGTGACGACGCATAAATTGTGCAGATATGCATAGTATGTCACACGCTGTATCGATTGTAATTTCAGCAACCGATTGATTGTTGATTCTGGCAGGAATGCGTACCCGTTTTGACGCAGCATTCAACGCAGATGGATTTTCAGGGTATCCAGCTAGCGCTGACATGTGAAATGCAGAAAATTCCTCATTATCATTGTCGGCAGTCAAAGTTCTCGACCCATGCTTCGACTTGAGACCTCCAGTTACTGTAGCTACGTATATCGTTCGACGGCTAGTCTTACTTTATCCGCGCCTGTTGCGGCTTTAACACTACTGTTGACTGGGGCAACGGTGTCCACCTGCGCCGCTACTGGAGCACTCCTGTCGAGACATACCCTACGCGACTGTTG
The DNA here is from genome assembly GCA_000310025.1 of Ectocarpus siliculosus. Classification (NCBI taxonomy): domain Eukaryota; class Phaeophyceae; order Ectocarpales; family Ectocarpaceae; genus Ectocarpus; species Ectocarpus siliculosus. The sequence continues at coordinate 167,201 of FN648415.1, forward strand.
ACCTATCACGCACGGCTGCCTACCACGTAGTACTACGGCTGTGTTTTTCCGGTGCACCTTATCTGCTTCCTTATTACTTCCTATTGTTGAAAGCAAGCCGACGAATATCGTCGGCGTTGCTAGTCCCAAGCTTTTTATTTTTATTTTAGTCGCGTGTTGCGCGTGTGCTGACACCACGAACGGGAAGGGACCTTAATTAGCCGACACACTACGCAATAATGGTCGTGATGGACGCGGGTACGCAATAAAAAAACAACACATACATCCGATCCTCGGGAAACACGAAATGCAACGTCTACATACAGTAGACACAGGAAGACAAACAACTAGAAAGTTCGGCCTGAGGGACTGATACACATGTCGCCAAAAGAATCGAAGACGGCATCCCCGGCATCCGTGGAGCTGCGATCGTCGATAGAACGGTCCCCACAGGGCGATGTAGTCCTTCCTGAAGGGCTTTGTGGCGAATGCTGCGAGGGGCGTTGATGATTCCGGCCCGAAGGGCTGCTGTCGTCGGCGTGATGACGGTGGCCCGGTTGTCGCCCAGAAGGGCTGTTATGATGTTGTTCCTCGTGTCGCGTGTACAGCGGTGGGGTGGCGACGCACAAAGAAGTCTTAAGGTACGCCAGCATACTGCGACGAGCTGTTCCAGTCGGCATCGAACGTGTCTGAAGAAGTTATGGCTCCTCCCGCCAGGCAGTCGTACTTGTGCCATCTTCCTCTGACACGCAGTTGAGTAACGAAGTGGTTCTTCCGTGACCCACCATGCGCAATATGGTAAGATACGCCGACCAAGGAATATGCCGCCCCCATGAACAGGGTCGGCGATGGCGACATGGGCCGACCATGCAGCCCTTGGAAGACCTCAGTAGAGCGGAATAACACCCTGTTAGGAGCTGTGTGCACAGTCCATGGTAGCAATGTCCAATTGCACAGTGTCTGGCTTAGGCCAGCTGCACAGAAGGGGCACAGGGATGTCCCCGGAATGGACAGATCCGACACAGGTGGAGGTCGAACCCCCTTGTGGAGAAAATCCCCTCCGCCCCCCACCTTGCCAAGGTGGATGTGCCTCATTTTCCTGAATTTTGTACCTTGACAATCTCGGCCGTGCGGCAACCTTGGGAGTCACCTCGCAAGGGGTAAAAAATCTCAAGGTCATCGCAATGCCGGCGACACGATACCTTGGCAATCTCGGCCGTGCGGCAACCTTGGGAGTCACCATGCCAAGGGGTAAAACATCTAAAGGTCATCACAATGCCGGCAACACGCTACCTTGGCAATCTCGGCGGTGCGGCATCTTTGGGAGTCACATCGCCAAGGGGTAAAAAATACGAAGGTCATCGCAATGCCGGCAACACGATACCTTGGCAATCTCGGCCGTGCGGCAACCTTGGGAGTCACCTCGCCAAGGGATGAAGAATCCAAAGGTCATCGCAATACGGGCAACACGCAACCTTGGCAATCTCGGCGGTGCGGCAACCTTGGGAGTCATCTCGCCAAGGGGAAAAAAATCTCGAGGTCATCGCAATGCCGGCAACAACACGCGACCTTGACAATCTCCATATTTTGTAGCTAATGATGTGTGTGTGTGCGGAGGAACAAGGGAGGAACAAATCGGGGGCGCGCAGATTGGAGTGCGGAGGGGGCCCACGGAAGGTGCATAATTTCCATAGGGAGGGGGGGCTCTCGAGAAAACAATGGTTGGAGCTGACGTGGACACGCACGACAGAGCCAGCGTGTCGCTCCCTTCCCGCGCTCCCGTCCCCCTTACGTGTAAAGAGCATATGCACCGTCAGAGTTATGAGCAGCACGGGCACTACTGCTGACCCCCAGCATGCTGCAGCAGCACAGTCGCAGTCTCAACTGCAGAAGAAGGAGGAAAAGATGCAGAAGCACTCTCGAAGATCAGGACCAAAGTGCGAAGGTTGCGTGACAACCTCACGGATGAGGTGAGGGGGGGACACCCACCCGATGTAGTATGAACCTTTTGCCCCGTCCCTTTGGATTTGCACCCAATAATAAACCCGCCACGACCTCTATACTCTCTCTCCCTCTCTTTCTTTCTCTGTCTCTCTCTGTCTCTCTCTTTCTCTCTTTCTCTCTCTCTCTGTTTGTCTCTCTCTTTCTCTCTCGCTCTCTCTCTCTCTCTCTCTCTCTCTCGGTCTCTCTGTCTCTCTGTCCCTTTCTCTCTCTGTCTGCCTATCTGCCTGTCTCTCTCTGTCTGCCTCTCTCTATCTCTCTCTCTCCCTCTCTCTCTCTCTCGCTGGCTCGCTCTCCCATTCGTTCCCAGGGATCTCTCCGAAGATGTCGGTACTGCTGTAGACTATGACCCAACTTAATTTCGTGACTGGGTTGATTTGAATTTTTCTGTCTTTTTCCCCACAACTGGCTCTCTGCGGTCAAAGATTTTCCAAGCAGCGTGTACACCCGTAGGTCACGGTGGCAAGGATAGTGCAGCAGTGGGTCCCTGTGAGCCCCCACATGGGCTCACAGGGATAGGGACGCGGTGTATGTAAGGGTGACGAACAGGAGTGAGTACTACTGTTGTGTGACGGAAAGAGAGGCTCTGACTTGGGATGGATCTCGTGACTTGAGCGGGTCTCTCTAGGCATAGACTTGTGGCTATTCGTGGCCACAAGTCCATGGATGTGTGTATAGGAAGGAAGTCACGCTCTCCAGAATGATTACCAAAAGCTACCGACCTGATGGTAGCAGCCTCTCGATCGGTACCGAGTTCAAAGATGCGCGCTAGAACAGCGGTAGAGGAAGCCTAGATGTAGGCTTGTGGAGCGTGGAGAAGGTCTCCAGTCGTGGATACGGTATGCACTTTGATTATTGCTGAGCACTGGATGCCAACAGGAAGTGAGCTTCGTGGGGCAGCACGAAGCTCGAGACAAGGGGTTCCGCAATGATGCGGAACTGTCAACACCACCCTATGGGAACGACGCTAATCCCGAAGGGTGCAACTCCCTATAACCGTAAACTATGTAACCGTAACACCCCCCCTAGCATGAACAGCTATTTGTCAGCTGTCACATGCTAAACGGTAGCGGGAATTGCGGGCACCGCAAAGTGGCGCGCTTCCTCTTGAAAACTACCATGCGATATCTATAAGTTGGACCGAAAGTTCAACCGAAAATGTCGAGAGGTGACAGCGAAAAAACCTACATAAGAACGGCTCGTCTCGACATCCTCACTGCGCATTGAACAGGCCCGACATCGACTTGTGCGAAGGAAAAACCCGGTGTCCGGGAGAAACCCTTCGCCCCCATCCCGAGAGTCCAAGAATTTAGGCTAGCGACCGAAAACACCAAGTGACACTCGGACGTAAAATACTCTTATAAAAAACCGTCCCTCGCTTGGTGATTTCACTGAAGTGGCTGGCCCGACTCTCATCTACAGCGCGGGAAAGACCTGGCCATCCAGGGGCAATCCCATTGCGCAAAGCACCTACAACACCAAACCACACCGCAAAACGGTGTCACACTCCCGCAAGGGTACTTCGCAAGCCCGACACCAATCTCGGATATCACACCCCCAGTCGGAGCAGGGCGAAATGCTTAACCTACGGTAAGACACTAATCCCCGTACCGAGTAAACTTCCAGGACATCAACGACCCTAGCCCAACGTACACTAATGTCTATACTAGATGAACATCCAGGACAAACACGTCCCAGCCCAACGGACACGTCACCTATTTCACCAAACAACCTTAATTCCTAAGACTGGACAGTGGCACTCTATCGAATTTTAGCCTAAGATGAAACGTGCCGACTCTTGTGCCGGCATGGTAAAACTACCGGCAAACGGCTGCAACCATCTATCAACCCAGACGATACCCCAACTAACACGGGTGTGTTTTCTAGCTACCGAACGGTAAAATACACAAAACGCCTGTGCGGTGGTCCCAAACTATAAATGCTAACAATCCGATGGCCCTGGAGCTTGTGCATGCCGCGTTTCAGCCCTTATCTTGAGAGCCGCTCAAGCTCACGGCGGGAGAGCTCCTCCCAGTTCTGGTCGCTGTAGCGCACGCGCCAATACGGGTGGAGGAAGTCGAACACCTGGCCTTGTAGGTTCAAACCTCCTTCCAATTCCTTCCTGAAGGTAAAACCTATCGGAAACAGTTCCAAGGCTTCGGCACGCGATAGCGGGGCACGGGGCTTGTTTGAGACGGGCGGAAGGTCGTTAGCTCGCTGGGGGTGGTACAAGTGCCAAAGAGCGACAAAACCATCAAGCTGAAGGGGGGTGAAACTCCGCAGCATGGTATCCTCTGATACCCAGTCTGACACTGCTCCGCTGCCCGATTTCCCTTGGTACTCCCAGACCAACCGAACGCCTGATCGGCTCCTACGACAGTCGGCAATAGAGACGAATTCCGATAGCTCAGCGGCTCCAAAAGGGAGTTTGAAGTCGGGTCCCCAAGCGTACGTTGCAAACTCGTCAGCGATGGAATGTCTGAGCGAGGGGGTTCTGAGGTGGAAAGGCTTCACATCGGCGGTGGACACTCTTCGGCTGCGTTTCCTTCTACCATGCAAGCTGACTTCTACACTGAGGCCTGGTTGGATGACGTCTGTCACTTTCCAAGGCCCGGTATACAAGTCGTGCTGGAGCTTCCTCCCTCGGTGGTCACGATGTCTCCTGCTCTCCGTTTCCCGAACCAGTACAAAGCTGTTTTTCCGAACCGCCACTCCTGCGGACGACCTCTCGATCGTCGCGTTGGCCTTCGCGCGCGCCGCTACTCGCAACTCGTGCCGCTTCTCCAACGCAACACGGACCTCGCGGAGGTTCTGCTTGCGTCGCTCCACGAAGTTGTCTAGCCCTCCCTCCGTACTACTCTCGTCTGTGAGAGGCACCAGCGAGTCCAACGTCGTGCGGGGCTTGCGGCCAAACAAGAGCTCGAAGGGAGTCATGTGAGAGGGGAGCGCGGTGTCAGGCAGCGTACGCTTCATCCAAATCGACGGGGACACATACTCATCCCACCTGTCGGGCCAGGACCGGCACAGCTCTGCTAGTAGTTCTTGCAGCCATCCCCCCAACCTCTCAACGGAGCCCTGACCCCGCGGGTGATCAGCAGCACCGAACACGATGTCTGCCTTCAACCATCTGCACAGATGCTTGACCACCTCTGCTCCGAACTCTGAGCCCCCATCACAGCGGATGGCTCGTGGGACACCGAAAGTCAGACAAAGCTCCACCAACACTCGAGCTACCCCCACAGCCTGCTTGGTCTCTAATGGGAACCCGAAAGGGAACTTAGAGGCGCGATCTATCACGAGCAGGATGTAGTTGTTTCCAGTGAGTGAAGGCGTGTCGATTTTGAGGATGTCCATCTGCAGCTCGTCCCACGGTTCTAGCGGTCTACCTGGCATCATGGCTACCCGTCTACTCTGCGGTCTCTTGCGTCTGCGGCAGCTACATGATAACACGTACTGTCGGGTGTCACGTGTCATCGTTGGCCAGTGGAAATGGTCACGCAGCACTGACAAGGTTGCCCCGATCCCCGCATGACCATGCATCGTGTGTACCAGAGCGATGATATCGGCTACCATGGAGTCGGGAATAGCTGGCAGTTTCCTACCCTTGCCATCGTCGTACCGTATCACCTGATCAGCGCCTAAATCGTACTGCTTATCCACACTTCCCCCCTGGCCGGTGCTCTCTTTCTCACTCAACCTCATGCGAACCTGGCCCAAAAGGGTATCGTCCCGTTGCCGTTGTGCGAGGATGGATGGCTTGGTGAGAACCTGCGCCGCCCGGTCAATGGCTGACGTCCCACGAACATCTGGTCCCGACGACGACCTCGGTACCTCCCCCCGTGCCGCGAGCACTTCACCGGTGTCGTCGTGGCTTCGATGGACGGGCGACGGCGGTAGCGCTGGAAGCGGGGGTGCGGGTGGCACGGCTTCGACAGGTGTGGGTCCAGCCTCCTGCTCGTCATGGAGAAGCCCCGTCTCTCCCACCGGTGGCAGCTGCACGTCGCCGATGGGCCGCAGGCGTACGGATGGCGTGCGAGTCCCGCTGCTACGGCGTAGTCCCTGGGACTCGGCATCCAACGCTGTGCACATCGCAAAGGGCAGCGCTCCAAGGGCGGAGGGGTTAGCGATAACGGCCCCATGGACCAAGGGTGGGGAAGGGACGTGAGCTACCGCATTCTCCTTTTGGTCTGCCTGTACAGGGTCTAGATTGGCCAATCTCACACCGTTCAACTCTGGGCCCAGAGCCTCGACTGACGCGTCCTCTACCGCGGGCGACAAATCGTCTCGAAAAGAGTCATCGACGTTCTCCTCAGCAGGCCCTGCAACAGGGAGCCGCGAGCGCGCGTCGGGCACAACGTGCTCTACGACGCTGGCGATGTCTCAACGCGCGGCGTCACAAAGAGCCTTTATGGACGTGCTAGGGACGGGCAAACTACCCGTACTCGAAGGGGGTTGTGTTAGGAGAAAGGGTAACGGTCTCTTATTCTTTCGACATCCGTAGTGCAACATGGCCACCACAAACTGCCAATGAATCTCGCCAAGGTGGGCCAGTGACAACTGTAGAATATCAAAGACCAGGTCACTTCCATCCCTGCGTGGTCGTACGTGTGTGGGGTAGCACGACTATGTCGGCTAACATGGACTCTGCGGTGGCTGGCAACTCGTTCCCTTTGTTCGCATTAGCCTACTCAACGTCTTGCCTCTTTACGTCCCCCCAAGCTTTCAACTGCTGTCACGACACTTGTGCAAACCTGCCCCCTGTGCGCGTCGCCTCGTTGCTGTTGTTCTGGGAGACGTGCCGACGACATTCCGATGGCCTCCAATCCTGCCTGGGTATCCCGCCCTGCTTTCAGGCAGCCGTGCTCCGGTGACCGCGGCGTCTCCCCCCTTGCAGAAAGCAATATCCCGCGGTCCCCGGGGAGCTGTGTTATGACGGCCGCGCGACATCCCCCCTTGCTGAAGTCAAAGCATCCATCCGCGGTCGTTTCCAAAAGTGCGAGGGTGCTCTCTTCGACGTCCTATATCGGCATCGAAAGCGGTTTCTACCGGCAGCGCAGCGTGTGTTGCCAAGAGCAAAACTCCACCTCGCCCCTACGTGACAGCATGCATGAGCACTGAGAGAGAGTGCCACATGGGGACAGAAGGCAGGGCAAAACCTCCAAGTGTGCACTACAGCAGCCAGCCAATGTGAACAGCTGAGCAGTAGAGAGCAAACATAGATCCGGGTAGAGCGTAACGACACAAAGCGTCGGACAGGGTCAGGACCACAGGCAACCACAACCGTGAGAGCGTGAACAAACCGATGGCTTGCAAAAACTGAAACATTCAAGGAAGCGATGTCACGCGCATTTCGGCTGCCTGACGCGCGATCAGCAGTTACACATATACCATTTCAGGGAAAACGTATCGCATGTATTACGTGCAGCAACCAGAGTGGTCGCTACACACGTTTCATCGCCCTCAACAAGACGAGCAGTGGTACAGGTGCAGCCGCCAGGAATGGCAGCTACACCAATATCAGACGTCGGTGCAGCCGCCAGGAGTGGCAGCTACACCTAATACCAAACATCAATGCAGCCGCCAGGAGTGGCAGCTACACCAATACCAGACACCGGTGTAGCCGCCAGGAGTGGCAGCTACACCTAATACCCAACATCAATGCAGCCGCCAGGAGTGGCAGCTACACCAATATCAGACGTCGGTGCAGCCGCCAGGAGTGGCACCTCCCCCCTCCGGGGGGGCGGCCATGGGTGTAGTCACCCGGGTCAGCCGGTGGACATGTTAGGGTTAGTTAGCTGAGAGTTGGGCATGGGGTTGCACGCCTGGACATGCACCAGTGTGCAAGCTGCGTGGTTGCAAACAAAGGATTATGAGACAACGTCAGCATGAACACTCAGAAATGGGAATGATTATTGGGTAAAAAGAAATGTCCCCAAACAGGAAACAGAAGGACAAAGAAAAGAACGTCACAAAAAAACGAGCATACAAAAATAAATAAATAATAATAATAATGAAGGAGGCAATCCATGTACGTGCGAAGCGCACAGCAAAACGAGCGAAAAACAGGCAACGCAAAACGCACGGCAGACGAGGAGCGAGCAAGCAAGCAACAAGCAACGCGCGGCTAACGAGAAGCAAAAGGGCAGGCAACATAAAACAAGCAGTGCACGAGAGAGCAGAAGGGGCGCAACCTCCCGGCCTGGGAGACTGCGACACACAACGCAACTGCTGGTTCCACACCAATTCTCGCCATGCTATCACGCTCTCGATTTAGGCGGCAACGGTCGAGAACGGGGAATCGAGCAGTGTGTGTGTTCGCGTACATCCCACCTATGGCCTTCCCGTACGGAGCAAGCAATCATCTGGGGTCGAGTTAGAAACAAACGGTGGCATCCTGGGAACCAGCGTCCCCAGTGATGCCAAATCGATGCATGCAGAGGAACGTGCTCATATGCTGGTCACCGTCAGCAAATAAGATGTACAGCAGATAGAACTACATGCAGTTGGCGGTTCACACGCACATGCATGCAGATGGATGGGCGTGCGCACGTGCGACAGACAAGAAGCCAGCCAGGGGAGTAAGGGCCAGCAGGTTAAGGCTGCTGATGAAAAAAACGAAAATTGGGTGAAGGGTAAAACAAAAATTGCACTAGAATAAAATAAGTGAGCAGATCAAGCAGATGGCTATGAGGATAAAACGCAAAAGGGCAGCGTGAATGTAATAACAAAAAGTGTACTGTAGGCAGGCGGCAAAAAAAAGTAATAGAAAATCATAGCCGAACCATGGTCGAATAACGAAACGCCAAACAAATATCCGCTGACGGAATGAAGCGGCGATGCATAATATGTAGCATAGCGCATAAAATGACAGCAGGTAGGTGAGCAAACGCTTGAAAGCAGCAGAGGAAATGGAAAATTGGGGTCCAGCGGTCCAGCGCCAATCGGTGGGCGTGGTACGTACGTGGTAGCAAGAATTTGCGCGTTGATGTTAGCGACGCTTGGGCCTGGGTCTTGGACGTGGACTTGCATCCAGCAGCAAAGACCATACGCATGTATTCCAAGTCCAGGAAGAGGTTGCGAAAGCGAGACACACACACACCGGTTTCCGCAAGGCCTGAATCTGCAACTCAAGCTCGGACTTATGCACATAATTCCTCATAAACATCATCATTATCGGCCGCCGAAAGGGAAAGACGGCTACAGGGGTCAAAATGGTGTGTGTGGCTCAAGCTTGCATGCAACTCGCCCATCAGGAAACAGCCAGCCTCCGTCGTCTGCGTGTGCGGCCAGGTCCTCCTTCTTCCCACGGCAGTAAAGAAGTGTGAGCCACAGGGTCCTCCTTCTCCCCACGGCAGTGAAAAAGTGTGAGCCACAGGGTCTCCTGCAGCAGTAACCTGTACCCACAGCACGCTATAGCAAGCAAGAAAACTAGGGCCACAACAGGTTGAAAGCAAAGGGACAGACACCCAAGAGCGTAGAGGCTCCCAGGTGTGCTTTCGCGATGGACAGTTCGGCTCGAAGCACGAGCCGCAAGGATAGACAATACGACAAAACAACATGCAGGCAGGGCCGCGGCAGAAATAATAATCTCGCCGCATTTCCCAGCGTGAGTGTGAGCTACTGTACCTCACGTCTACACAACAGCAGTACCACAACAGCGCATGTACTACAGTGCTCGGATCGGACACCATGTGACGGAAAGAGAGGCCCTGACTTGGGATGGATCTCGTGACTTGAGCGGGTCTCTCTAGGCATAGACTTGTGGCTATTCGTGGCCACAAGTCCATGGATGTGTGTATAGGAAGGAAGTCACGCTCTCCAGAATGATTACCAAAAGCTACCGACCTGATGGTAGCAGCCTCTCGATCGGTACCGAGTTCAAAGATGCGCGCTAGAACAGCGGTAGAGGAAGCCTAGATGTAGGCTTGTGGAGCGTGGAGAAGGTCTCCAGTCGTGGATACGGTATGCACTTTGATTATTGCTGAGCACTGGATGCCAACAGGAAGTGAGCTTCGTGGGGCAGCACGAAGCTCGAGACAAGGGGTTCCGCAATGATGCGGAACTGTCAACACCACCCTATGGGAACGACGCTAATCCCGAAGGGTGCAACTCCCTGTAACCGTAAACTATGTAACCGTAACAGTTGTGCAGCAGTAGCAGCTATGCGGAGAGAAATAGACTGCTGTACAGCAGGAGTAGTTTCTGAGCAGGTGTGCATGCCGTCTCCGACAGCAACCGTCCGCACAGAGGATGTACCTGTCCAAGCAATACCTGTTGGCACATCTTCTCCACCTCATCTTTGGACAGAGCATACACTGACGGGAAACCGCCTCACAGAAGCGCCAGATCGACGAAAAAAACGGCCCGCGCATCAGAGAATCGAGACCATCATCCACTATCGCACAAAATGCATAAAAATCGTGATAAATTATACTAATCTGTACTACAAGTAGAGAGCTGTGATCGGAGCTGTGATCAGAGCTGTAGTCCCGAAAACCCTTGCCTTTGAGCGAAATTTTGCACACAGCAGACGAACCACCCTCCACTCCCAATACTGGGAACCACACGCACCGCAATCACAACAACATCAAGCACCGAGGCAGTACGTTAGCATCTGCTCCGGTGTACGCTTGCTCTGCTCTCCCCCGCGGATGCGGCACCGGGTCGATCACATGTTCAGGGTGCTGTATGCACCCTCCGGTGGTATTTTGCGTTTAAATCTTGCAGTACCGGTAGCCAGTAGATTGGATCTGGAAAGGATATCTGCCCCACGTCAGAGAGGTTAGGTATGAGTGAATAGTATTGCACTATGTGAGTCCTGTGCGTATTGCTGATAAGCGTGCTTTTGGGGTGGGCTGCCTGTGTCTCCCTGCTGGTCTCTATGTATGTTTTTTGCTTTTGGCCGAGGCACAACGACGATCTTTCGGCACGCAAAGTGAATGGAGCTGAGAACGGAGCTGAATCGGCCTGTAGTCACGTACGGGTTAACCCTTTTGAGTCTTGAGGCGTTCTCACTGATCATTGATTGATCATTTGCAAATGCTGGTGTAGTGGGAAGTCGTGAAGTTGCCGCCCTGCAGCCCTTCGCGCCGCGTATTGGCAAGTCCATAGCTAGGTGTGTCTAGATTATTAGCACCCGCGCTAACCGGCTGACCAATGAAGAGACTTCAGTGACAGCGGGTAATGTCAAGGTCTCGGGAATGGGAATGGGGCCAATCAATGCCAAATCATGAATCTCTCAACGTATGCACATGTCAATGAACGCGTGTGTGCATACAGTACATACATACATACATATGTGTTCTTTCGCAGCACCACACATACACTCGCCCGAACGTAGGAAGCCACTGCTGCAAAGAGCAGAGGACAGCAAAAGGGAGGGGTATTGCAGTCCCTGCCGAAGCCCAGATATCGAGGATATATATCGTGGTTCCCAACAATTTGAAAATCGTTCCGAAGATCCAGCAGTCATTGTGTCAACAGCTACAACGAACGCTACAGCAACACTACTACTGCTGTAGACGAGTAAAACATATCAGCAACACATCCACACTCGTAGCGCCACACATACCACCCTCGCCCGAACCTAGGAAACCACGAGGTACAGGTGTGTGCTGGTGGATGTGCTTGTTGTTTGAAAAACACAGGAGCTCTAGAGAGTTGGCAGGGAACATTTCGGGGGGGGACAGAGAACAGAGAAGTACAGAAGTACAAATACCAGCTATGGGTTTTCACTGATCATTTTGCCTGATCATTTACAATATACCGAAAATAGACTAGTTGAGGCAGCTAGACGACTGATCATTTCAAAGGCTACACAGCTAACCTGCCCTACTGACCGCACCGCGACCACCCACCAACCCTTCTACGACCCTGTCTGTGGCCACCACCCTGTCGCCGGCTTCTCTCATGGCCTACAGGGGGAGATAGCTGTTGCGTGTGCAGAAGTACACTGGTGTCTTTCTCTGCACTTCTCTCTCTCCCGCTCGCTCTCGCTCTCATTTTTTTTTTTTGGCGCAAAAAATCAAATCTGACAGTCCAGCCTAGACCCAAAGGGGTTAAGACTACTGTACTAGGTATGACCCAACGAATCTATCTCTATCGAAGAATCCTCACACTACAGTACAAGTGCAGGGGGCTTCGGGGGCTTCCGCCGTCACGCTTAAGGAAGCGATTCCAAGATACATGGCTTTTTATCGCGTAAAAGATGCGGTTGGTGAGTTTTAAACGATGTTGACTGGCTGAAAGATACTGCGCCTTTCCGACATCTGTGCATACGAAAGAGAAGAGTAGAAAAGAGACTCACGAAGGCTGGGCAAGAGTGGGATGCGGGAGAGCGCTGAGGAGCTGAGGAGTGAGGAGGATGTGCAACCGAACGAATGCGGGCGTCGAGAAGCAGAGTCACCCTGGTTGTCATATTCATATCTTTCGCTGTTGTTGTTATTGTTGTTGTTGTTCTTTTCTTCACATTAAACAAGTGTTAGTTGCTATTCCCAAAATCTAGGGAAGACTCGGTCGGTGATCACAAAAATGCTAGAGCCATCAGAAGATACAGTATCAAGAACACTCACACTTTGCAAGGAAAGGGCCGGCGTCAAGAAGAAGTGCACCTACAATCCCTGCAGTACGTATACGTGCCAAAAAATAAATGAAGTACCTGTCCGCACACTACATTCGACGACAGCGCGCAGAGAAGAGAGAATCAAACACTAATCCCTCGTGTCGCGGCCTTGAATTTAATGTTACCATTGTTTGATCTCCGTGCTGCTCGTCCCTGTCCCTGCTTGTATCTATTGCTGTGCAGACCAGGTGGATCGACGTGGACGACTACAAGGACGGGAAGCGTCTTGTTTCATTCCTGGCGAAGCACATGTCCCACCCTCTGACGGGCAGCGAAGCGGCGGTGAAGGGCGCGCTGCTCGCCAAGAACAACATCAATTTAGTGGTAAGGCTCGAAAGCTCTCAACAGCTAGGCTCAGCTACACAGCCTCGACCCCACTGCTGTGCAAGGTTGGACATGAAAATCGTTGTGGCGTATTGTAGCCCCTGATGAGGACGTCGGGCTGAGCCGCTCTGGAGAGCTTACCGTAGGTGCTCGCCGAGAAGCAAAGGATTTGCAACGTCATCATCACGGAAGACGACAATGAAAGAGAGAGACACGCCGGCCAGCTCTCGATCCCCTTGGGAATGGGTTCCAGCCCCCAATGCGAAAATGCGCCACCACTCTTCTTTGGGTGTCGCCGAAGAAAACGTTTTGTGTGTTTTCCACTAACCCCCCCCCCTCGCCCCTCCCCCCATCCTGTCGCACGCATTTGTCGCCGTAATGCCCGCTGCCGCACGCTTTTCAGCAAAGTTTGTCGCGGCATTGACGACCAGGTCCTGCGAAATGTACAAGGCCCTTGTCATCTTCGACAGCCTCACGGCAACCCTCGACCGCGTAACCAAGAGGAACATCGAGACTGCCGACGAGGAGGAGTCCGAGGATGATAGTTTCAGGGAGAACGAGGTTCCCGCGCGTCGGCAATCATGCCTCATCGCCCTCGCCCAGCTCAAAGAGACGTAGCTCAAGAAATTGAAGGATGTGAGTGGCTGATTCGTCTTTTGGTTGGTGGTTGCCTCTCGGGGGCGACGCAACTTGTGTGCTGTTGGGCGTTGTTCATTTTGTTTTCTCCACAATGTCTTGGTGAGTGTGTGCCCTTGGGAAGGCGATGGCGGGTTCTTCGTCGTAGATTATTCCGTTTTGACTTGGGCCGTGTTGGTTTGTGCTCACGTGTGCGTGTTGCGGAAGTCTTTTTTTTCGCTCATTGAATTGCAGCCAGTGAATCGGAGAGAGCTATTGCAGCGTGCCTCAGAACACAATCTTGTTGCGTTAGGCGCCAAATGGAGCAAAAATGGTGGTCGATATATGCTTCAACAGGGACGCGCATGTTTCTCTTTTGTATATGATAAGCTCAAGCACATGCTCTCCAAAGAATATGTTTTTGGTCACGTGTCGTGGGCTACTTGGTTGTACCAGAAGTCATATTTGCGAGCATACTGGCGAAAGGCGTACTATTCGGCAATACTTACCCGCGGCGTGTTGCGTGATTCCTGAAGCTTACTACATGAAGCGGTTGTGGTCGTAGGCTACGACCCGCTGCTTTTGCGCTCTCCCTCTTTGTTTTCCTCATTCAAAAGCTCGCGGATACATGTCGTCGACCGGCTCGAACACAATTTTCATGGCGCGTGTTTTGATTTGTCGGCAACTGCTGCAAGGTTCAAGGTAGCTTTCTCGCAACCCGAAAATCGAACGGTTGCTTCTGTTGGACTGATGTTTTGACAAACACGCAGCATGCTTTGGCATCGGCCGGAGAGCTTGCGGGGCGAGCGTTCCAAACCGTTCGCGACCAGCACACAAATCGCCCCCTGAGGGAGATCTTCGCGCTTAGCTGGGACAAGGATTTCGACGCTCGGGTGAGACATTGTAACCTGTTTTTAGATTTTGCTCAAGCGAAGCGAGATTTCTAATCTGGTCTGAGGTCTCGCCGCAATATAGGGCCCCATCAAGACCAAACCGTTTTTACAGTCTCTTCGGTTGTAGAGTTCATGACTTGATTTTAGAATACAGGGGTCAGCAGATAGATGCACTTTTTTTCTCGGAACGCACAGAGGATTGCAGCAGAGAACATACGCACTGCGGGCGACACCACACAGCAGACAACACACGCACAGCGGGCAATAACATCTGGGCTCGATTGGGCTGGACTCTCTTTGGTGTGATGAGGGTGTGCATTGTGCTGTCTGTCGTGCATGATTTTTTGTTACCGCCGCGTTTATCAACTGCCAGCAATGTGAGCACAGCACCACGTTAGTTCTCGACACCTAGGACGCCGATCTCTATCGCACCACTTCGAGCGTGTGATCCATTGTGGTGTCTCTGGGCAAGATAGTTGTGTTGGGTATTGGGTGCTGTGTGTGGCGAGAGCATCGTGGCGATGTGAAATCCGGTTTGGCGTTTTCGCCTTGCGATGTGGCCCGATTGCCCGGGCTAAAAAAACGATTTGGATTCCACGCCGCCACGAAGGTCTTCCCACACACAGCACCCATGCCTAACACAGCTGTCACGGTCCTAGATTTCGCAATGGAGCACACGCTCGAAGTGGTACCAAGACGATTAGTGCGCTAGGTGACGAGAACTGACTTGTGTCCTGCTGTTTCGCTAGCAGTTGGACAACACCGAACAAAAAAGAGGAAACAGGAGGTTCAGCAATAGTGTGCGGGGGGTATGTATGACCACGAAAGGGAGATGTGGACGGGGGCGGGGGGGGTTAACCGGTAGGTGAAAGGTATCGTTACCACAGCTCTCACACCAGCTCACAGCAGGTAGGTGAAGTATCAAGTGTGTGGTGTATGCATTCTGTTTCCACCCGTGGAGGCACACGTCTGACGACAATTACATCTATCAGCTGTCGCTCGTTGTAGCGACAGCTAGTATGTCTTATGACACGCGGCTCAACGTGATCAGGGCGAATATGTAGCGTTCAGAAGGAAAGCGTTGTTTGTGTCGTGGATCGGAATTTGAAAAACATCGACCAGAGTGGGGGTGTGGTCAGCTGTGCTCCGTGCCCCCCCCCCCCCCC
>FN648415.1:183825-237639 GCA_000310025.1 Ectocarpus siliculosus
CATCATCGACTTTCATTTGCTTGGAAAGATGTGCCCCACGTCCCGCATTACGCTCCCTTGCCTATATTTGGTCGAGATGGGAGCCCGTGTATTGTTTCCCTCCCAGCTGTATGTTTTGCTCAACACGAGCCGAGCGAGAGAGAGGGAGAGAAACCAGGCACGCCTTCTTGTCCCCGAAGGGTACATGTACCCCCCTGTTCACTTTGCCCCGCATACCTTCCGTTCTTTCACCTTAAAGGAGGGGTAGGCAGGAAGGAAGCCAAGGTATTGGCCTCCAAACCTGGCAAACCCCTACATTAGCCCTCTTTCCCCTGTTCTATCTAGGCTGCTTTCCCTTGTACGTGAACTCTCGAGAACGCGATTGTACCCCCACAGATGGTCCAGCAAGTCGATGGGTTCGGTAAATAATGGTTTGTGCTGACAAGCAGGACGCTCCGTCGACTGTGATAACCCGGCTACACAATCCTTACCTATCGCCCTGTTTCTGCTTGCTCTAATAACAATCACGTCTTCGGTCGACGCGCGACTTCCCTGCTTTTTAGGTGATGACTCACATCATGTTCCAGGTGGTGCATTGGCTCTTTGAAGTCCTCAACGAGGACCGCTTGCAGTACAACAAAGAGAACCCCGACGAGAGCCAGGGGTCCGAGGGACAGCTGGGGCCTGAGCAGCTGCGTGTTTACGAGGCTCCGGGGTTCAACGCCATGCTCCGAGCAGCTGACTGGGCGGACAAGTACCGCACTCCGGCGTCCGGAGGAGGAAGGAACGGCGGCGCGCCTCCGAGCAAGAAGAAGATCAAGTGGAAGTACCTGGATACTAGCAACGACCAGGTCTTCAACCAGACGTGTGTGTAGTGTTGCCTCCTCGAGAACAACCAACGGAGAGTCTCCGACGACGTGCTACCCCGGCCGCACCCGGTCGATCTATGCACACTTTATTGTCACTCACAAGGCTTTCACACATCGGATAGATCATGAGCTAGCACACCTTGTGTCCTTCAGCTCACCACCGAACCAATATTCCACGATCACCTATGTCCTTCAGCTCACCTCTGGGAAACATACCCTGATCGCCTATGTCCGGCTCGCCTCCCATACGTAGGGGTCCAGCGAAATATAATGAAGCGAGCGCGCAAAAGAAGGGGGGGAGAGAGAGAGAGGCAAACAGGTGTAGTTCGATATGAATGTAGCCTATGTAAGCCACCACACAGAGGCCACCACTGCCACTGCACACACACACACACCTCACCCGCCACCACCAGCCAGACGTGAACGCCGGACGTCATTTGATGGTGTAAACGAGAAGCTCTCAAATCTGTTGCTTGCTGCTGCTGCTGCTGCTGCTGTGTGCATGTGCACTACTTACTTCCCTCGCTAACTCCTAGCAACAGGCAACAGGCTCTAAAAAAATCGCCCCGATGGCCCCTAAGTGTGTACATCTCACTGTCTAGCTGTTTCGGGGTGCATCTGTTGTGGATCAAAGATTGGCCTGTCGGCAGTCGACGGAGAAAGACCGCAGATTGACTGACTTGTGTGCACTCGCTTTTCCCTCGCTTTTACGTTGCCAGCAGCAGGTGACGGGCTCTGACAGTCTCGCACCCGAAGCCTCCTATGATGTGTACCTTTGGCTGGCCTTGGTCTACAGCAGTCTCGTATGCTGCTGTGCTTGTTGTCTCGTGTGTTGTCTACGTGTGTGTGTCATCATGTATGTGCTGCTGCTACCGCTTCTGCTGCTGTGCTACGTCTTTCAGGGGATTCCCGCTCGGCGGTGTGAAACAACCAGTCAAAATTCTACACATATCTCTGTCCTACATTGTCGGCATGTGATTGGTGGGAGCGCGGGTAACAACCCGCCTCCACCCCACTCATACTCGATGATTTTTAGTTGTGTCTTCCTGTCAAACATAAAAATGGCCGACGCATGGGCCCGGTTCCCTATGTCCTTCAGATCACCTCGGGGAAACTTACACCGAATACCTACTCGGAGTATGCCCTAACGATCAACAGGGACATATCACACCCCTCAACAAAAGAGCTATTTAGCTCGATCTGCGTGGATCTGATCTGTCGTATGTGTGAAGGCTTTGGACCATGAATTTTCTACCGGTGTCTGATGACTGTGGACGTTTTGGGGGCTTTGCAATCGCCCTCGGGACACGGGCTGAGCGTCGCCTCCTGTTGTCTCTCGGCTGGCGCTCATTTCCCTTTCTTGCAGGGTGCGCATATTTTTGGGCAATTGCGTGTCCAAGATCGTCAAAGACAAGAAGCTGACGACGGACAACATTACGTCCAAAGCAGACGCGGACATTTTCTTCAAGCCGCACCTGACGTTTTCGAGTCCCGCGTCGGCCGCGGCTGGATCAGCTGCTGAAGGGGCGGCGACGGGAGCAGCTGCCGGAGAGGCAGGAGCAGCAGGAGAGGCTTCTGGATAGAAGCTGTGCCCTCTTGGCCTGTACCACAGCCTGCTCAGAACCCCCCGTGCGCGGCGAAAGTAAACGCAGGTGGGAGGCCGCAAGGTGGCACCATCGACCGACCATGTCTCTTCGGACGCGAGTCGCTGTGGTTTGGTTTGGCGTGTGTCTAGCTTTCTTTTGCGCGCACTGCCAACAGAAGGCATTTTTGTTTCGTTTTTTCCCGTGATGGGAGAAGTGACGACGCTTGCTTTTTTTTTTAGTCGTGGGGGCACGGATTTTTGTAAACTTGCGGATGATCATGTAAATTATTAGATCACCTCGTCGTGTTCATATCCTCATGTGTACAATAGGGTGATGTCGTCGACGCTGCAGGGCGGACGGTACACTAGTCGAATGGTAGGGTACTCTGCGCGTAGAAAAAGACGGTCTTGTTCCGTTGTTGTTGTCGACGTGTGTGTCTTTAAATTTTGGTTTCGTATTTTTGTCTGTGACTGCAGACGGTGCTTGTTGTTTGTTTGTTTTTTGCGCGAGCGGGGGTTCTGTAAAACTACGGGTGATCATGTGTTTGTCGAGAGAGGCTTAAGGGATGCGTGTGCATCCTGTTCATTTGTATAATAATGCGAGGTCGTCGACGTTGCACGGCGGACGCTGCCGGTCGAATGGCACAGGGTTTGGTACAGCTGTTGTTGGGGTACATTGTCTTAGTTTTTACATCTAGACTGTCGTAAAGAGGGTGGTGACTCTTCTTGCTGTGTTTTTTTAGTCGTGGCTGACGGAGGAGGTGCGCGAAGCCGCGGACTTTCCTCTCGCCAAGGACTTTGTATGGTTTTTTGTGAGTACGTCTTATCCACGTGTTTGTTGCTATCTGGTGGTCTGACCCTTGCCGGGTTCGACCAAGAAAGCTCGCGGGGTGTTGTTCAATTATCCGAATCATGTATATGCACGTGTAAAACGTTGAGTTCCTCGAGGACGGTACATAGGCTGCGCGTAGAAGTAGAGAGGGATGTCTCTTCTTGTGCCCCTGCGTGCGGGGGCGTTTCTAGTGTTGTGGTCTGCGGGTGTTCGATTGTGTCGGTTGTTTTGGCTTGTCTTGTGATGGAGAGAGTGAGAAGGCGGGTTATGGTGATATCTCGGTGTGCGTTTTGTGGCATATGCTGTGTCTCCTGTGTAGCGATCATTCTCTTGGATTTATGGTGTCTACTCTTGTGAGTTACTGTGGTGGCGCTTCGTGTTGTAGCCTGTCATCTGGAGAGGGTGGAGGGTGGCGATGATGACTCATGTGTCGCGTTTTTTTTTTGCCATGGGGGGAGTTGAGCGCGTATTTCCGCGACGGACTCCATTGTACTTGCGGGTATGTTTCTATTGCTGCATGAGATTGTTGCCTTTTTGCCGATATACCTTTCGCGCTGTGCGTCGGTCTACTGTAGAGAGGCACATATTGCATCGAGAAGAGTCGCTGTCGCTTTTTTTGTAATTTACAAGCATGTATGTGTGGATTCGCGGGAAAAGGAAGAACTCTTTATCCATCTCTTACTGTCCTCGACCACGACGGCTGTGAGGTGCCGGGGGCGGGGGCGGGTACGACCTTCGCGTTGTCGGCCTTAGCGAACGTGCCTGGCTAACTATCTCGTACATTCACCGAGCCTGCCAGTCGAAGTGCTCAGAGCACCTTGGCAATCTCACGCTCGCGAACTAGCCTTGCCAAACACATCGTAGGCAATGAGCCTTGCCACCATCCGGGTCGAGCTTGCAATCCCACTTTCGCGAACAAGCTTGCCAATCGCCAATCGCACGCTCGCGAACTAGCCTTGCCAATCTCATGTTCGCGAACAAGCTTGCCAAGCACATCGTAGGCAATGAGCCTTGCCAATCACACGTTCCCGCACTAGCCTTGCCAATCTCAAGTTCGAAAACGACCTTGCCAAGCACATCGTAGGCAATGAGCCTTGCCAATCACACGTTCCCGCACTAGCCTTGCCAATCTCAAGCTCGAAAACGACCTTGCCAATCGCCAATCGCACGCTGGCTACCTAGCCTTGCCAATCTCACGTACGCGAACGAGCTTGGCAAGCACATCGTAGGCAATGAGTTTGCCAAACCGTTCTTCTGTCAGGGGTTGCCAAGGTTGGTGAAGGGACGGAGGTTGGACAACCCAACGGAGTCTTCAGGGGCTCGACCTTGCCGATGACCCCCCCCCCCCCCTTGCCGAAAAGTCCCCAAGGGGGTTCGACCTCCACCTGTGGATGCCTGGCCAGAGGAGAAAAATTCCCGGACCTTTTCATGAAAAGTGGTGGAGGCGCCGTTTGGGATGGTGAGACCGGTGGCGTTCCTCAGCGCCGCCGACTGATCGGGCGTAATCTCGAGGTTGGAGTGATTGCCCAGTGGACATGAGTTGCTGTATCGCCAATCAAGCCCAAATTCTCGACGAGTCCGAACGACCCGGTTTTGACGATCGTTGAAGTTGTCTGGCCATATGGGTGACCCTTCCTGTGGGCAACGAGAGCCGCAATTGCCTCGAAGACGCCAGCGACGTCTCCCATCTGAGAGCCTACCCCGGGCAGAGACGAATTGGAAAATATGGCTTGACATGCTTGTCGCGCTTGAAGCTGAGGTGCGGACGGCATATGCAGGCGTGAAGGAGGAAAGTAAAGCGTTCGGCAAGTGGGCACGTGGAAAGCGGCAGGCAAGAAGATGGCACGGCAACGACATGAGACGGCAAGGCAGGTAAGAGCATGCAAGACGAAGAATTGGCGATGTAAGTGAAGCCAAGATACGAACAAAGATGGAACGCTCACCACGATATTCGGCGACAGGTCGCACTCGTCGAACATGGAGTCTCTCAGTAACTGCAAAGCCGCAAAGAAAGACCCGGCAGCAGGGGTGCCGGCTGTAGTATCTGGAAGCGGCTGACCATCCCAGGCCGCGAGTGCCAAAGCGAGCGCAGAATTGAAGAAGCAATTGTTGCCCTCGTTGGGGATGAGGTGGGCGACTCTTCCGGTCGCACCTGGACCGTGGCGACCAATGCGTTTTGGTTGTTTGTTGGGCGGCCGTGGGCCGGCTTCTCCGATGTCGTCCAAGGTGGCGTAGGCAGGGGTGAAAGACCCCGGGTCTTTGAGGAAAATCATCATAGTAGCCTCGTCCAGACGGTGCAGGTAGTTGACGATGGCGACGATGTCTGGATTCTGAGGCTGGTTGAGATCTTGGAGGGTTACAGGGAAAAGAAGGTTCAAATCGTCAAGACCGGTCGCACGCGAAAGGGCAACGTAGACGGCGGCGCAGTCCACAGCATGTCCCGGAGGGCGGCGAATGTCGAGGATGATCTTTGGCATGGTTTGGCCCTGGCTGCGGTACACCGACGATAAGCATCCGGCCGTCAATGATATCTGTCGCCGTTTGAAGGTGAACTTCCTTTTGTTGATGCCGACAATTGTGAACTTACGCTCAACCGGTGCCACGGCCATAACTCCCCTCTGCAACACATCTAAGTGTAGGCCGGCGCCATCAGCAGACTTGATGTAAACGAAGATTCTGAGTGGCGCGTACCGAAGGGTGACAACGGAGTAGCCTGCGGTACTGCTGTCGTAACCTTCACGTGGGTCAAGCTCAATGCCACGGATGATGCCGTCGGAGTTGTTACATACCCCAAATAGGACGAACTGTGGGCTTTTGTGAAGAACGACTGGCGCACCGATAGCAAGGCATGCGCTGGTGGGGAGGTCGTTTGTTTTGCCGTCGTCGAGCGATTTTATTTCGCGACGAAGTCCTGCAGGCCATGGAGCGTCCGTTGGTGGTACCTGTGCCAGTACGGAAGTTGCAAAGGCCCTTCAGTCATGCTTGACTCCTTATGTTTGGAATGTTTGGAAACACAGGGCAAGACTCAAGCTGTAAGAGCAGAGTACATGCGATGTTCTCACCTCCGCGGCGGCGCCCGGTCGTTGGTGCCCCACGTATATGTCATGGGCTGGCGCATCATCGGCACAGTCAAGACGGTGTTAACCTGCAGCGGGAAGTGAAGGGATGGCGAAATATTAGGGCAGGTAGATCGGGCGGAGCAAAGAATCAGTAGTATCTAGGCAGATACCTTGTTTCGGAAGGGGGTGAGGTAGAACGGGGCGAAAAGAAGGGTTATAGAAGAAGAATCATACGGAATGTAGTATAATGATACCTTGTTGCGGAAGGCGATGACGCGCGCGTCGAACAGGGAGTCTGCCTTGCGGCTGGTGCGCATGACATGGCTGTTGATGAGGTCGACGTCATCGGAGATGCATTCCGAACGAAGACAACGCTCCATTATGGGCGCGTAGATGGGCGTGAAACGGTTGGACTCATCAAGCATGACACAAGCATTGGCGCTTCTGAAGAGATCAGCACCATACCGTCGGGTAACGGTCATGTCACGACGGCGAGTGGAGACTCCGGCACCACACGCGAGTGATTTGGCTTTGACCGGGCTGGAACGAAAAGTAAGACGACAACAAAAGAGAGGAAGAGAAGGAAACGGCAGATGTTAATCTATGTTTCCAAGACAGTGATCCGAGAGAGACAGACCCATGAAAGTGCGACATCTATTCGTGAAGGATCAACTCTAAAAGAAACGTACCTCAATTGATGGAAGTCGCCGAGCATGACGACGACCCTGTTCCCGAATGGTTTGGCCTTGTGGAGGGGGAACATGGAGCACGCGGCCTTGTGAAGCTGAACGAGAAGGTTGCACCCGACCATGCTTACTTCTTCCATGGCAAGCACAGAGACACCCTTCCAGTGCATGGCCTTCGCGTCGGGCAGAGAACTCTGATCGTCATGATCGCCAGAGAGGTTCCCGCCGTCCCGACTACCCGTGGAGCAGACAGAGTGAACGGTAGTTCCACCGACACTAGCTGCTTGCTTTCCTTGATAAGCCACCGTGAGCAATCGTCCGCGCGGTACTTCTGCTGCGATTGCTGGGCACTCGATGAAAGCTTTGATGGCCTTAAGGACGTGGCTCTTGCCCGTCCCAGCCCCTCCACCGATGTATATGCGAAGTGCCTCGGGTGGATTGGGACGACTTTGAGCGAGCAGCCCGTTAGCGAAGATGAAGAAGGCCAGCCTCTGCCTTCGGTTGAGGCCGAACTCTTGCGCAATGCTGACGGCGACAGAATGTTGCAATTTTGAAGTACGCCCGACGTCAGTTTGAGCAACAGCAGCGTTCGTCGCTACACGCCTGGCGTCCCGTTCTCCCCGTGCTTCGTCCGATAGGCCTTCGTGGGAAGCTGCTCTCAATCGGATAAGGTACGGCTGAACCGGTGGGCCACAGTCGGTACCGGTAGAGTACGACGGTGATGAAACAGGCTGTGCGTCGTCGGCCATTGACGCCGCGCAAGAAGTCGACTTTTGCTGTAGTGAAGACTCCTGCCGTGCCACAAATAGCGTCGATGCCGCTACGTCGGTGTCAAGGACGATATGCGAAGCGTCTTCCATAGTCTGTTGGCGTGTCCGGCCGCTCCGCAAAGGAAATGCAGTATCCGGCAAGGAGTCGTCTCCGCTAAAACCAGCCGCAAGGAAAGATCTCAAGGCATCGTTAACGAAAAATTCCGTCTGCAACCGACGCGCAGAAGTTGGGATAACGCTTCGGCCAGGCTCATCATCCCCGTAGTCACACAAGTGGACCTCGGCTTTATCGCTGTTATCCTGCTGTTTATCCGGTGACGCGGTGAAAGAAGCATTTTGGGCTTCCCGCTTCGCGGTCTCTTCTGCTGCGGCCAACTTCTGAGCCAGCATCCCTTTAACGAAGAGCCGCTAGGGATACGTACGCGGGTCCCACGCGTCTGACGTGTCGACACGTGTGAAGGCATCCGTCCAACTCTCACCGGTGGTCTTGATGTCGTCCAAAGTAAAGAATGGAATGTACATGCAGAGCAGAAGACGGCAGTGCGCGACGGGTTGAGTGTCCTTGCGCGGTATGTCTCGCATGATGTTGACCATCGCCGGTTTCTCCCGCAGAACCTGCAGCAGGAGGAACACGCCCGAGTTAGTACAACAAATAAGGGGATGGTTACAGCAGTTATGAGATGTACTCTTATGACTATCGCGACGCGTTCTGCCTCGTGCTGTGAGCTGACCTGTTGCCACTTGTGCTTGTACTCTCCAACGAAGTCGTACCGACACGCGCGGGGTCTCCCCGTCCGGGCAGATGCACGTCTTCCGGAGGGGCTAACGGGGTCGCCCGGCTGCACGGTGTCGCAGTCGGAGTCAGTGTCGGACGCATCGGAAGACTGCGCGAGGTTCGGTTGTCTGTTGTCCAGCGGGTCGTACCGTACTACGCGGACAAGCTTGTGCCAAAAGACGTAAGACATCCCGTGAAGTACGCGGCCGGTGTCATCAGGATGGCAACGATTGCGGTACAGCAAGTACGCACGTTGCGCCACCGTTAGCTTCCCTTTGAATGGTGTGATGATGACATCACTGTCCATAGCGTCTTCCGTGTCGCTGTCGCTCCCATCGTCTGGACGGCTGGTGTCACCATCCAAAGGGCCATCTCTTGAACATGCCCACGTCAGCAACGGTGACATTGGGCATGGCACGGGGTGGTGGGAGATCTTGTGGTCCGGCATGTCGAGTACCTTGCTAGCAGCCGCCGGCCCGCCAATGTTAAGACTGGATAGCTGTTTGCAGAGGTAAGATCGCACAAGGCGCACCGCAAGTTCCTTGTCGTCCACTCTGTCGGCCTCGTCTCGGATCCGTTCCACTACTGGCACAAGAAGGGGCAGCAAAATGTCCAAGGTTTGCTCAGTTTTGGTGCAGTAGTTTAAGATGTAGAAGAGGATTCCTTTGGCGTCGCTCTCTCTGAGCAAAACCTTGAGGTCCATGTTACTCCGAATGGCAAACTGGATGACAGGGTTGAAGCTGTTGATGTGGCTGTGCAGACGACGAATATCGGCGCTGAAGCGATCGGACAACGGATCCGGCAGTCCGTCGTCCCCGATGAGTGTTGCAATGGATTAATCGAAAGCTTTCTGGAAGGCTGGAGTGGATGCAGCCGCGGCGGCATCGTCGGTTGAGTGAACGGAATACACGACTCCATCATGTTGCCCTCCGTGTCGAAAACGCATCGTCCCCGTTTCACGACGGTTTCAGCGACAAGTGGCTTCCCTTCTTCCCCATAGCCAAACCTGCACGGACAGAGGAGGAAAGAAGCAAGTGGTACTTGGCAGTGTGTCGTGCAGGAAGGAAGTGCGACTGTAGGCGGGACAAGTTGAGAATGGAAGCATGCAACATATGCATATCTGACCTCATGGTTTGAAAAGGTTGTACAGGTGGCCTGTACTTGTGTAGGTCAGCGCGAGGTGTGATGGAGACAAGTTGACAATGGGAACACGTGACATGGCTCACCTGCAGGAGTTCAGATGGTTGTACTTGGTGCAGGTGGCGTTACACTTGTGCAGGTTAGCTCCAGGCGTGATCCCGGCAAGGTCGAGATACATGAGACGGGCGTAGGCCTGGTCGTGAACAGGACACCGATCTTCCCCGTCCCGCGGAAAACAGTTGGTTGGCGGCGCGGTCGGCAAGCACTCCTTGGCATGACGATGGTTTGGGTCCGTTTGGCACGTGTCGCCGACAGGCAATGTTGAAATACCTTCTAAACCGCCGTGCATCACGCGGGTGATGTCGGCAAGGGTCGCCCCCTGGTTGAAGATGATGTTGTCGAGGTACTGAGCAAGTTCCGTGTACCGCGCTGGGGTCCTATCCATGAGGTCTCGGAAGCTGGCGAAATCGTTGTAGCCGAAGACCCAGACGAGAAGGTGACGGTGAAGTACGAGTCGCTTTTGTTCCTCCGTCATCCCCACGTATCCTTTAACGCGACCGAGAATTCCTCCATCACCGTCAGAAGCACCGAAGCGAAGCAAGCATGACAAAACGCCGTCGATGGTGTTGTGGAAGAAATCAACCGAGGCGACCGGGTCGTTCGCAACCAATCTGAGCTTGTCGACGTAGTCCGGAAAGTTTACCTTGAGCTTGCTCGACACATCAATGTCGACCCCGCACATTTTGACAACAATTGGGCTGTTGATGTCGGCGGGGTTGATCGTCATCCAAATGAGAGGCTGGCCCATTTGCATAATGTAGGAAATAGCAATCATCCGTGTAGACCTCTTGTTGTGGGGGGTCCAAGACGCCCCGGGATGGACTGACTCCATGGTTTTGATGAGAGCCGCAATCCCGGCCCGGTCAGACAAGACCGAACCATTGCCACGGCCGTTTTCCATTGCTGCTGCAGCATCAGCGAGGTCCTCCGGAGTAACTGCCGCCAGCGTGCGAGAGTCTGCCGGAGAAATTCTCCCGGTCAACTTCCAACGGGCGTTCTCTATCGCCTCCCTTCGAAAGATAAGCGCGCATACGCAGTAAAGAAAGGTGCGGCTTTTTCTGAACCGCGCATCACGCCGTCGAACAAGAATTTGCGCCCATTTCTTGAGGGTGAGAGGTCTCGGACGCCTGTCCAAATGTCCTCCGACACCGTGCGGGAATAGGTCGAAGTACGCACCCGCGAACAGCCCGGCGTTCTTGAAGTCCGAAACCATGCGCCCGGAGTGTGTGAGCACCAAAGCATTGTCGGTTCCAAGTGGAGAAGGCCTACCCGCTAGAACGGCAGCTTGTGCAGCAGCGGCTTGCGCCAGGGATGGACCGCCAGAGGCAGTTTGCATGGCGCGACCAACATCTCTTAGCCGGTTTGGCTTGCATGCGCCGGCAACCGCAAGGTCATCGCCGGTGTCAACGACGGCGTTGGTTTCGATCACGAAAGGGGCTGTCGGGCCGTCATTCGTGCTCTCTAGTCCACCGTCCGGTGTCGGGTCGTCCTCGCGGTTACCATGGGCATGCGTTGATCTGGCGTTAGAGTAGGCTTTGGTGCTGTCCTTAACTGGGAGAATGGCGTCCAGCACAGCTTTAGGGATAGACCCGTCGTTGCTGTAGCCGTCAAGGTTTTCCGGTGCTAGCTGAGCTTGACGAGCTAAGGTGTGTTGACCTACTAAGCGGTTGTCTCTGTCCAGCTGAAAGTCCAGTAAATCCTGCACCATTTGGCGTCGTGCGCCAAGCAATCGCCGCAGCTGCGCAAGATTTGGCTTGCACCCGACAAGAGCGCAAGTGAACGACCCTGCGATGTCGGTGTCGCAGGCAGGAAGCCACAACTGCACACCGTACGCGTCTTGCATGTAGAACGTGAACGTGCCGCGCATTTGACTCTTGGCAGAACCACTCACACTCCCCGTCTTCAACTCGTCCAGCGCAAGAACCATGCCACTAACCCGAACTGGGCTTGCTGCTATCATTTCAACGAACGTAGCGGATCGCAAGTGTTCGGGGAAGTCGCCAAGCCAAAGACCATTGGCAAGGGCCGCCTCCGGAATCCGTTCCTTCAACAGGCTTTGTAGGCATTCCTTACACACCTAACAGATTTGCATGAGTGGAGTGTTTGAGGTAGAGGTGAGTGCGGTGCACGGGGCGTATCACCCGAAAAATGAGGTAGTTCGAAATCAGCCGGCAACTGAGGTAGACGACGACTTCGAGATGAAAGTGTCCGGGTCCTGCACGACGGTCTCAGTTTACGAAGTGATCTCACCTGCATGCGGTAGGGGGACGTCGACTCGAATCCCAACCGCTCAAGAACAAGCCCGTCGAGAAGTTTCGGAAAGGAATTGTCGCCAGGGTAGTTGAAAAAAGTACCACGGACGGCGCTGCATGCGAGAAGCTTGTCATCTGCCTTGAGAATGTCCTTGTGCGGCAAGTCCTTGGCGGCGACCAACTTGCAATCCATGCTTTTGCAGTTCCGGTCGCAGATGGCACACGAAGTACTTAAAAATAGAGCGAGGATAGAGAACACAGGATTAATACAGAATTAGATGACGCAAGGTGTTCAATAAATTGGGGACGATGGAAAACTAATTAAATCCGTTAGCAAGAAGGCTGAGTCTTACGGCGTGATTATTTCTTGGATTTTTTGTTCTCTCGGTCGGGGGTGGGGGTGGCCTGCACGGAAAAAATTATCAAGATTCAAACGACCGTCTTACGTTTCCTCGAGGTATATTTTTTTCTGAAGGGAAAAAAGAGGCTGATTCATGTTCTTGTGAGTCATATATGCTTCAGTACACGGTTTTGGCTCGTGTGCGACCAACAAGGCACCGAGCGCCCTGTTTATCGGTCGCCTGCAGAGGGCATGTGTATCATCGCACGCCAGTGGCTGCAGTTTGTGGATGTCGTCGGCGAAAGGCCTCTCTCTGGTGGCATGCGTTGTACACTGATCAAACTCTTTCGGAGCAAGCGGCAGCAAGAAAAAGCAACGTCCATAAAAGGCAACACCGAACCACACCTCGATTCACGTTTGCAGGCCGTGTGCAATCAAAACTGGACAATACGCCCTATTTCTGGGACGCAAATTATTTTTTTGGCTCAGAAAAGGACCCCCCCCCCCAAATCCAATCCGGAAATAATCAGACCGCAAGACTCAGCCTATAAGCCGCGAGCAAGATCAAGGGATAAAAGCGAAGGATCGCAAATAAATACAGGACGCGCATGAATTAAGTGCAAAGGTTCAATAAATTTGAGACGATGGAAGACGAATAATATAGTCGCGAACAAGAGCGGAATAAAAGCGGGGGATCGCAAAGAAACGACGTGCATCAACGTACCTTCGCACGGAGTTGACCATGTGGTTGGTGAAGTCTGAAAGGCACTTATGCAGGACAGACGGATGGTGGATGTTGTCGAGCATATGGGGTCGGTCGTGACCGTCCATCCTCCCTTCTGGGCTGTCTGTCGCATGCTAACACCGGGGGAGTCTTAACGACAGGTACAAAAGGTGGCGGTCCCCGAATTCTCCGAGTAGCTGCTGCTTTAGCTTCCCGACTTTTTTGTCTTTCTTCCGCGTTGGCTGCCGGCGTCATACGCTTCCGTGCTGCAGCTTTGGCGTCGCGGTCTCTCTTCTGGTAGGCAGCCTTCGCGGCAGGTGTCAGCCTTTTCCGAGCTGCTACTGACTCTCTCTTTTTGTTGAGGAGGGCGTCCCTGCAAAAACACCGAAGAACGAACAGTAAGTGTAAGACACACGTGAAGTATCTCCTTGCAAAAAACACCCAACAGAAAGTGTAGACACACGTGAAGATCTCTCCCTTTGATAAGTTGTCTGTTAAGCAAGAAACAACATACGCAATTAGAACACACGTGAAGTATTCCCTTAGATCTCTCCCTTTGATAAGCTGCTGTTAAGCAACAAACAACATCGCAACGCAATTTAGAAGAAGATGTGACGTCACTACGTAATCTGCCTTTTGAAAGTTAACGAATGCTTCGACGAGAACATCGTGCGCGCATATGTTACTGTATTGTAAGATCGCATACAAAAAGTAGTATTAAAGTAGTATATCAGGCCTGTCATGGTCAATTGTTGAACCCCAATACAAAAACCTACGACGATGGTTGTGTAAAATCACCACACCTCGTTGTAGCGGCAGCCGCCGCTCGAGCTTGAGCGCGCGCGCGGGTTGCTGCCTCTCGTTCAAGCGCCATGCGATTCATCCGCTGCGCGCGCAGGTTGTCGTGCGTAAGGCGCTGCCCCGTAGAGGTCCGTGTTGCACGTCCACCAGACCCGCCAGATCCAAGAGCTAAGAGATCAAGGTTTTGAACGTCACTAGGTCCATCGCTGGCAAAGAAGGAGCGGTTGGAAGTTGACGGACGAACCGGGCGTCGGCCCCTGCTGCGGCCAACAGCAGCAGTGGACTGTTTCGGCGGCATCGCTGCAACGAACGATGACAAGGCCAGCAATAGACCGATGCGTACAAAGGACAAAAGCATGACTCGCACACCGAAAGGAAAGGGTGACGTCAGCAGGTGTGCCTCGTGACCGGAGAGGACAGGGGTACACCAACCGGGCGAAGTAGACGGGACCGTGAAGGAAGTGATGGGAGGAGAACGAACAGGGGGTCCGCAGATATAACCGAACCGGAACATTTTTCACCGTGGGTAGCCGCTTCTTACAACAGAGTACTTACAACAGAGTAGCAATATACAATCTGATTGCCTGTACTTGTGTATGCGGAGACAAGAATGCCATGTGCCCTTCGATGTAATTCTTGTTTGTTGTTTGTACGGTCCCAGAGTGAGTGCACCGTTTCTAGGGTAACTTAGCCTGTGACCACGGGGGGAATCGACCGCGTCAAGTGTTGCATCAGTACTTATATATGGCAAAACGCGGTCGGTCGTCCTGTCGTGACCATGTTTTTCGGTGCAGGCGGGGCGTACAGGCGATTCGTTCATTTGTTGCTGCCTTCATAATGTTTGTTAAACCCACAGCAACAGCAGCGTGTTTCTTGTCCAACGTCGTATCTTCTCTTCCCTCTGTCATCGTCATGGCGCATGATACCGCGATCGATCGTCCTGTGTACGTTGATCGAATTTTATCGTGTACTCCGAAAGAGGTAGTGCGATTCGTTCGAACCTTTGTAGTTTTTTTATCGTGTACTTCGAAAGAGTGCGATTCGTCCGAACCAACAGTCGAATGTTGTCATGAAGTGATGGAATCGGAATGTGTGCTAGAGTTCCATTTCGTCTGAATCAATCTGTCATGAAGTGATGGAATCGGAACGTGTGCTACGATAGAGAGAGTTCCATTTCGCCCGAATCAATCGAGCATTCTTGAATAATGCCGATCATTCATTATGTTCGCCATTCTTGTGCAATAATGCGTGGCTGTACGAAAAAGTTCCTGTATCTTTTTGCAACACACTACTACTACAAAAGGAAAGAGTGCGATTGATTTTCACCAAACCAATTTAATACCGAGACTGTGACCGTTGGCAATTTTCATTCAAGGTGTTGCCTCTACGCATCCGCCCCCCTCTCCTACTTGCGCACAAAGACAACACAGACATTCTCGTGCAATATTCCGTTGTCGGTACCAAAGAGATGTCTTACTACTACGTGTCCACAACGACACCACAGCCAAACACCAACCGATTCGTACCCACGAAAACACCGCCAACACGTTCGCTCATACATGACGTACGTACATGCCGTATTATTTCCATTGCTTCGAAGCAAAACTCATAAAAGCAAAACAAATATCGACAAGAGTATCGACAAGAGAAATGATACTCTCCAGGCTGACTGAAGCTACGTACAACGCTCTGTGGCGATCATTGTGCTGTCCGAGCTGAGTGGTGGTCATGATGCGTCGAGCCGGAACTGTTCAAGCCTGTTTATTGGGGAACGAAGAAGAACGGCACGGAAAAAATTGCGAGAAAAACCGGAGGGGAACCGATGAGCGAGGGTGAAGGGGCAGGCAGGCAGTAAAAGGAAAGCGACGATCCTGTGGGATAGCACGCAGACCACGCACGATGCACGAAAATATGACATAAAACTGCAACAACAGCAATAAAAAAAATGTACACAAAAGAGGGATGACAGAAAAGTGTCCAAAAAATAATAAGAGATGTAGAAGCTGCAAAAAATAAAATAAGAAGAGAGGAAAACGAGTAAAGGAAACCAGGAAGAGATGCACCAAAAGATGACATAAGGTAAACTAGTAAACGAAAGGGACAGTGACACAAGAGGTTATTAACAATAAGTAGCATGCAACAAAAAATCAACCAGTAATAAGAGGAAAAACAGCACACAGGAAACAAGCATGCAACAAGAAAGGGACAGCACAGGAAACAAAACAAAAACAAACCATCTCACTTTAGGCGTCGTCGTCGTCGTTGACGCGGCGGCGCTTCGGCGGAGTCGAGTTGTTCTCGCGTTTAATACGCTCCTTTTCTAACTCTTTCGAGACGATGAACAGGATCGCCGCACGCTTCTTGAACTTGCAGTCCTGGCAGAACACGTGCTCTGCCTTTCCGACGCCCATGACGTCGCGCAGCTCCTTCGTGGAGTCACAACCCGAAGCCGCGCAGGTGAAGTCGGACCCTTTTAGCAGATCCTTTCCCACGCACAGGGCCCCGTCCGCGTGCAGGTACACGGTGCGGGCCATCTTGTTGTAGGGATTTATTTTACCCTTCGGGTGTGGCATACGGAAGTACGGCGCGTCGTACCCGATCAGGTCCTTGCAAAAAAAGCAAGTAAAGGGCTTGGAGAAGCGCTTGGTCTTGCGCTCGTCGTCGTCCGGCTTGGACGAAGACAGGGAGATGGACTCTTGGCAGTCAGTGCAACTGGATTATTCCGAAGCAAACAGAAAGAAAGGAAGGGAGCGAAAGGCCAAAGGAAAATTGGTTGACGCTAATAAGAATATATATACAAAAATGAGTGGAGGGCAACGGGGTGCACCGGTGACTGGCTGTGCTTCATTGGCGTGCCTCATGCTAAAAAGAGTGGAGAGGGGGGCGTTTAATTTGTGGCTGCTTCCTGAATGCATGCACTTATTATTGCCGTGTGGAAACAAACAAACGCCGTCGAGCCGAGCGCATGTGATTCTCGTTGCTGGCGCATGGTTTTTGTAGGGATGAAAAAAAATCACCAACGGCTCTTGGGGCGTATTACATCTTCAATAAACTGTACAATACATCGAACACATGGAATAGATAATAGTCAGGCATGCCAAAATGCGCAAAGTGCGCAAATGGTAACCAGCAGCAGCAGCAGCACACGGCAACGGCGGCCGCCAACAGACAGCAACAGAACGCCCCGCTGGGTGCGTGGCTGCGTACAAGGTCTCACCTCGTCCCCCACTGCCTGATTCCAGGCGTCTCAAAGGTAGTGCCGCGGCAGTACAGGCATGTTTGGGTAGCGGCCTCTTCGGGGGTGAGCTTGGGCATGACGCGAGGAATCTGGGCCACTTCCTCCTCGAAGTCGCCCCACATTTCGGCGATCTGCTGCGCTTCCGACGACATGATGTGTGAAGAATCCGGGCTTCTAACGGAGGATGAGAGGGAGTGGAGAGGGAGAGGAAGTGACCGATGTGGGGGCGAGCGCGGAGTTGGCCCAGGGGGCCACGCGGCTTGGCAAACGATCCGTGACGAAACGATCTGTGACCCATACCGCATGTGCCTTCGAAAGCCGTTCCTCCTCACCGCGCACAACCCCTATACTCTGTTCCACTCTGTCTGTCCCTTGTACACACGGTACGTACTGCTTTTGCCTACCACTCTAGTCCTCTCGTCCGCATCAACAACAAACAATGCAACTTGCCGCACAACAAGAGCCATCCCTGCAGGAAAAGCTGTACAAACAAGCAAAAAGCAGCTCCTGCTGCTGTAAGCTGCTGATGTATGTACCATTTTTCAGCACGCACGAACAACAGATACAGCACAGGCGAAGGAGCTGAGTCTGCCTGTCTGTGTCTGCGTCGGCGTGTGTAGGGGTGGGTGTGAGGTATCGATAGAGTAACGACAGGATGTTTTTTTTTTTATTTCTTTATAGGACACAACGAAACCATCTCCATCATAGAAAAGAGTCTGAGACAGATTAGCAATGGATTCATAGCGTCAGAAAGTACCTGTATGTCTACGATTTCCCAGACAGCATATAGGGAAATCTCCCCTGCGGGTAACAGGCTCAACAAGACAGTTTGGTAGCTGTCTTGTGTGGTATATGTTATGTTGGGAAGGTGCAGATGATATATATGTGTTAGGTACTGGTCGGGCGTTTTGTGTGTGGCACCCTTTTAGCCGTAGGGCATGCAATCTCCCTCAGTTTACAAACGTATTTTCAATGTGGTACGCGTATGTACCGGGTATTTGGGTATGTATATATGTGGATACATTTCGGAGTATGTGCGGACACACGGGCGTGGTCTCACTATTTTCTTACCTTTTTGTGTAATTTCGTGTAATTTCGTGCTGTTAAATCTGCAAATGAAACAGCATCTCGAGAGAAGCGTGGCGCGGGACAGCGACTCTATAAAAAGAGGGTCCTCCACGACAGGTCATCAACTAATAATAATCTGGTCGTTCCAATGAGATGCTTTTGTCGAAACTGGTTATCGCCCCACAGCGAGCGATAGCTGCTCAAACGACTGTGAGAGGTCTTGAAATCGTCTCAGCTACCCAGAACTGCTGGTAGTTGCCGGAGATTTGCAGGTACGTACTGCTTTTGCCTACCACTCTCGTCCTCTCGTCCGCACATCAACAACAACAATAAATGCTAATTTTCGCACCACAAAAGAGCCATGCAGAAAGATGCAACAACAGAACAAAGGCAGCTCCTGCTGTATGTACACAGAATGTCCAGCTGTGTGCTGAGGTCGGTCAGCATCTCGAGAGAAGCGTGGCCAGCAAGCAAGGCTTGGCGCGGGCGGCGAAAAAAAGAAGACGACTCTATATAAAAAGATCTAAAAAAGGAGGCTTGGCGCGGGCGGCGAACAAAATGAAGACGACTCTTATACAAAAAGATCGATAAAAAGAGGACCCTCAACGACAAGTCATCCAATCTGGTCGTTCCGATGTGACGATGTAACGCAGATCTTCTTGTCGACGGAGAAACTGGTTATCGCCCCACAGCAAGCGATAGCTGCTCAAACGACTGTGAGAGGTCTTGAAATCGTCTCAGCTACCCAGAACTGCTGGTAGTTCTCGGAGGTTCGCAGTGTGGGCTGAGATCGGCCTTTTCGACCCGGTCGGGCAAGGGTTCCTCTACGCTACTGAAAACTCCACAGACGGAAAAAAAAAAGACTTTTGATCGACTGAGACCCAAGCTAGAGCTTGGGAACCAGAGGGTGAACACGATTTTTTCGGTGTTCGCTATCCCTCTTGTCCGACTTGGTACGTTTCCACGTGGGTTGGTGTTCGGCCCCCCTCGTTCCGTGTACTGGTATTCTCCCAAGCGACTCTTTTCCCCCATCAGCCGAGGAACCTAGCTTCCGTGGACAACCCTACGTGTCCCGCACTATTTTCAACTTGTGCGTTTTCAGGGTAGCCTCATGGTCAAGGGGCCCTCCATATGGAAATATCGGAACACCCCAGCCCCCCCCCCTCCCCCCCCGGGCCAAGATTGCAGCGCAATATAGGGGGTTTAGGCTGAACGCTTGCACACGGCGATTTCGGCACCGTGTGCAAGCAGAGCCTCGACCTGACGAAGTCAGGCGGTCAACTACGGTGGAGTGAACACACAGCAACACGTTGGGCACATCTATCTATTGGGAGGGTCGCCCCCCTACTGCTGTACATATATGTATGTATTTGTGCCAGTCTAATCTACCCGACCAACATGCTTGGAGGGAGGATTTTTTGGATATAAGACCTATCTCTTGTGGGAACACAATCTTGTCGATTAATCGGATATATCCGTGACGTGTTAGTTTGTTTTGATTGTCTCGCCAGCGGTTGGTCACACAAAATACAAACCCAAGGAGAGTGCAACCTGTTGAGGGTCTCACACAACACGCACGCAGGGTTCGAAGTTCGGTGAGCAACATAGTAGTAGTCCATCCGTCCATGGGTTGAAGTATGTATTTATTTACAACGTGTGTGTGAGAACAGGATCAAAAAGATTTGTCCTCGTGTCTTGAGTTGAGAGCAACTCCAAAGAAGTTTGATGCGCTTCTACTCTCGAGTGTTGACGTGCACTGTGCTGTTATTATCGTTTCAAATCTACCTTTGGTTTCGGCAAGACAATAAATATATACTCATCATCCGCTGTGAACGGCATATCGGCAATCATTCAAGTGGGCTAAAAAACTTGCAGCCCACCAAGACAAGCTGGTATCGTAGATCGCCACCGTGACAAGATCACCGTGTTCTCAACCCAGAAACATCACAAACACTTGAAGCATGCTCGTTTTCTAACCGTTGATCGAGGATGGATTAGGTGCGAAGAAGGTGTACTGTTATAGGATTCAGATGTGTAGACGGAACATAGAAGAGCTTGGTTCCTTCTAGAAGGCGTGGAGAGATGTAACTCTCCGCGGAAGGATAAAAAGCAGGGGACAGGATCTAGTAGCCCCTGCTTGTGCAGAGGATCCTGTGCCCCTTGGTGTCATTCCTACCGATACCCAAGGCAACAGCTACTGCTGCTGCTGTTCTACAAGAGTAACAACAAGTGAGTTCTTCTTCACGGGTCAACCAGACTTCATCACGCGTGCATACCACAACACTTGGCGTTGTCGGCTTATTCGTACGGTGTTGTCTGGCTTGGTTGTGTTTTGGCGCGGTTTGGTGCTTTAGGCTGCTGCTGCAGTTTTTTGCGCTTTCGTCCCAACCACAGCTTAGCTTTGCCTCGCTTATCGGTATGTCTCAACCTAGCGTCGGCTCATCGGACTCTGCTTCGGCGAGTCCTGAGCATTCGGAACGTTCGCGTTCGCCAGTGTCATCGCCCCGTGTAGCGACCTTCGGGTCCCCAGCAGCTGGTCGTCAGACCACACAACTGCTGCTGTCTTCGGACGGTGCTCGTGCCGCTGACCCTATTGCCGATGCCGCTCGTTTGTCAGAGCTTCGCGCTCAACGCATTCGGGAGAGGTTCACCTCGCCGGCTTCGGTCGATGCTAACCCCGTGGGTGCTGTCCTCAAACCGCCAGCACCCACACCTGGAACTTCGGTTTCTGCCTCTGTGTCTTTGAGTGTACAACAGCAGTCCGTCTCGACGGCTGCTGGTGATGAGCTTTCTGAATTCCCGCGTGAACCACATGTCGACTCGAATTTTCCTCTCGCCCCATCCACCGTTGAGCACCCTGCTCTTGGGACCGACATCGGTTTCGACCATGTTGCTGGCCCTGTAGTACCACGCTTGTCCAGTCGCTCGGCTTCTCGCAGCACGTTGCAGTTCGACTATACAGTGCCGGCGATTCCCCCTTTTTCTTCTCGTAGCGATCGTGTACAAGCAGCGGCTCGCGCTCAACGGCTTCGTGCCCGTCGTGCAGCTGCTTCAGTGACATCACCGCTTGCAGATTCCGCCGCATCACATCCGTCTGTTCCAGTAGTTTCGACTACAAGGGTGATTTCGATTGCCTCTGGTACACTCCCCACTGTAGCTTCGGCTACCCCGGTCGCTTCCCATCCATTTGGTTCCGTGGTCTCGTCCACACAGGCAATTTCGTTTGCCTCCAATGCTTTAGCTTCAGTAGTATCGACTACATATGCGGTTTCGACTGCCTCTGATATGCCTGTCTCTGCCGTCTCGACTGCTGCAGGTGTATTCGCCCCAATCCCTATAGCTCCGCTTCTACCCACAGTTTCGACTGTTCGCGGTGCTTTTGCCTCTGCAGCCCCACTTTTGCGTGCCGTTTCGACGCTGCGTACTGTGCCGTCTGCCCCCCCACATGTCTTTCATGTTCCCACCACCGGTGCATCTGTTTCTGCGGTTTCGACTGCTACACGTGTACCTTTGCCCATTCCGTTAGCCCCGCCTCTACCCGCAGTTTCGACTGCTGGCGATGCTATTATTCCTACAGCTCCGCCTCTGCGTACCGTTTCGACTCTGCGTACAGTGTCGTCTGTTCCCTTCCCCTCCCCCACTATAATCACACATGGCCCTGTGCCGACTGTTTCGACTGCTGTACACACCGCTGTTTCTATGCCCATAGATGCGCCTCTGCCCGCATTTTTCGCAGATTCACGTGTTCCCACGGCGGGTTTCGAGCCTACAGTTTCGACTGTTTTTGCCATGCTAGCTTCTGCTGCGGCAACCCTAGCTGTGACTTCGGTTGTTTCCGCAGTGCCCTCTGCCGCTGCACCTTTTATTTTTTCTAATTTGGTGCCCCCGCCCCCCCCCATGCTTTCCTCATCGCATGAACGTGCTGCTACGGCTGATGCCTTGTTCCGTCTTGAAATAACAAAGCGCCGTAACAGCCAACTCTACGACATCCTACGCCGTACTACAATGGTGGCCACCTCCCCTACCGTCAAGCCCGAGGCGGCGTCTTCTGCTGGGATATCGACTCCAGAGCTTCGGGATTCCACCACCGTTGGCGGAACAAGGTCTGCAGTCACCGTTCGGCCGGCCGAGCCTGTCTAGATGGTCCTACCCCCCTCGGCTTCGGCCACCACCGCTGCTTCGGCGGCACCCTCGGCTTCGGCCACCACCGCTGCTTCGGCGGCGCCCTCGGCTTCGGCCGCCACCCCTGCTTCGGCAGTACCACCGGCTTCGGCCACGGCTTCGGCCGCGGCTGCAACTTCCGGACTTGGCCACGGAAGTGGCCATCGCGTTGCCGGCGGTCGCCACCATACAGGAGGCGGTGGATGTGGCTAACGCCTCCCGTCCGGATCTTCGGGATCTGGCCGGCCGTTTCCTCGCTGGGATGCGGACGGCCAACGCCCGTGCCACTGCTCCGGTGGTGTACCCTGGCTGCAGCGGTCCGCCTTTAGAGGCTTCCTATGTGTTCCAGCAGCCGGCGCCGGGTCGTGTCAAGCAGGCGCAACCGAGTCGGGAGAGTGGTCCTGGTAGCTCGGGCGAGGAGTCGGGCTGGAGCTCGGCCGGAGCATCGCGTCGACCCCCGGCGCCTTCGTCCTCTTCGGTGGGTGGTAGCCGGGAGAGAAAGGTGGCCAAGCGTGGCGGGGATGGAGCTCGCAGCTCCAAAGGCAAGGGCAAGACCGGGTCAGGCTCGGACACCAGTTTGCCCCGCAAGCCAGGTCGTCAAAGGCAAGTAGTTCCGTCCCTCATGGACGCAACTTCGGATGCTCGTTTCTTGTTGCGTGATGATTTTGTCCCTCCGGCTTCGGCCCCCCCCGTTTCTTCGGAAACTCATGTTGCGTTTTCGAACCTTCCGGCTTCGGCCCCCCCCGTTTCTTCGGAAACTCATGTTGCGTTTTCGAACCTTCCGGCTTCGCCCCCCCCCGTTTCTTCGGAAACTCATGTTGCGTTTTCGAACCTTCCGGCTTCGGCCCCCCCCGTTTCTTCGGAAACTCGTGTTGCGTTTTCGAACCTTCCGGCTTCGGCCCCCCCCGTTTCTTCGGAAACTCGTGTTGCGTTTTCGAACATGGTACAGGCTTCGGCCCCCCTCGTTTCTTCGGAAACTGTTGCACCTCCTGTTTTTTCTACCGCTGATTATGCTGTAGGCTCAGGAATCGCGCACAACTCCGGGTTCTCAAACCCCACCCCCCCTTCGACTTTTGTACCCGTACAAGATGTTCATCGTGTTGTACCGTCTTGGGATCGTGTTCCGCCTGCTGCTCCTTCGGTTGCAGCTGCTGCACCCCCGGTCGTTTCGGATGATAGTGTCTTGCCACTTTCTTCCAACATTGCACATGCTCGTCAAGCCACAGTAGATGCAGCTGCTTTGGCACTTCGCAAGGCTCACGTAGTTACTGTCCAACGGGCGTACATCACTCTGAACTTAGGAAAAAGTTGGAAATGTCGCTACCATGCCCTTCCCTTCAACTTTGTTGCCTGGGGACGGCTACCAACAGCTCATCCGCACAACACCAACGGCCTTGTCCGACATATTGTTGCTGTGTGATGACCAAAGCGAAGGGTTGGACAGTACTGATCACGTGCCTGGATGGGAACGGCCTCTCGAAAAGAAACTTTCGGGTGCGATCACCCCTGACAAGCCCTCTACTGCCGATTTTGTCCTTTCCATCGCTGATTACTTTCAGCAGGTGAAGAGAAGCTTGGACGGCGGCGCCACCGGACCAGAAGCTTTTCAGTTGCTGTTGCGTCATCTTGCGGAGCAATTTGATGTCGGCGACCGTCAAGAGTGGTTATTGAGGCTTCAACAATTTGGAGTAGCAGATGGTACTTCTTTCGCGGATTACCTTCGTGCTTTTCGTTTGTTGGTTTCGTCTGTGACTGGCTCTGAGCGTACTTTGGCCCCTAGCGTATCCATGGTTCTAGAAATAGTGCGGCATTCGGTCTGCAAGCAATTTCCGAGTTTGTCTCCGATTTTGTACCCGGGTGCTCTGGCCACGGCCGTCACTCCCTTTGCGTCGATTGCGGATATGTGGGAGGCGTTCGCGCCTCTAGCGACAAATAAAACCCCGGCTATCGGCGGTTCATCTTTATTTTTCGTTGTCTTCGACGCGTGGCTCCTCGCAGCCTCGGCGGTCCCAACACCGCGCCCCCGCGCCTTCGGGCCAGTGGGCACCAGATTCAGCTAAGAACCCTGTAGTTTTGCCGGTACAATCGCACGATGCTGACCCTTTCACACGCAACTATAATTCTTGGCCTGCTTCGCAAGCCGATTGGTCTGATGTATACGCTCTCACTTCTAGCTTTCGCAACACGGAGGATCCTTTTTTGTGGACTCCTTTGTTGACACAAGAGGCTCGTTCGCAAGCCTTCCCCGATCACAGGAATCGCTGTCTGAACTGCTCGGGTGAAGACCATTCCATGAAGCAATGCGTTGCGCCGTTCACGAATTCTAGTGGGTTATTGAACCCTGAGTTGGGTCTCCTCAATGACGATTCTGCTGCTTTTCGACGTTGGCAAGGCCGTATGCGGTCTTTTCGACGAAAAAGTGCGGACAACCGCCAAAACAATCAGGGTAGACGCCACCAGCGCTCTTCCTCTTCGTCCTCTCAGCGTCGAAACCACGCTGGGATTCGCCGTTCCGACGGTGGTAGTTCCCCTCACACTCATCAGACACAATCGCACAACAGTGGGTATGCCCCAGGAAATTCTGCGGGTAACTCTCACCCTCAGCAACACCCTTCGATCAACACCAACCACACTGGTGCTCTGTCCCTCTATCAACCACAAACACATGCACACACCGGTCCTTCGTCTGGCATCATGGTTTCGACCAATCACAATGCCCGTCAACCTGGCAACTTCCAAAATGGTGGTCGTTCTCGCAGTGGATGACTCATCGGTGGTGGTTCGCCTACTTCCCCCGGACCGCCTTCAGCATCTTCGGGGACCTCGTCTCGTTCTTCACAAGACGCTCGTGTGTCACGCTCTGTTGCCCCTAATACTTCGGTTTTATGCAACAACGACAATACTTCGGTATCTGTCGCGCCGTCACACACTGTTGCCTCTAGCACTTCGGTCCTACGCAACGATAACCACACTTCGGTGAATGTTATCCCTTCTGGTACTTCGGTGCCGCACAATAACAACCATACTTCGGTATCCGTTGTTTCTCCCAGTGTCGATCAGGTCGGTATCCAGACATATGCTCTCGTCCCACCTTCTACATCGCACTTATCATCTGCCACCTCTGCGTCTCTGCCTCTTCGGACTGGCGCTCCGTCAGAAATTAACCAGTCTGGCGCGAGTGCTGTCTTGAGGTGCGGGAACAGAACCGTAGGACCTTCGGGGCCATCGAGTACCGCTCGTTTGTCGGGCACCGCTCGTTCGCTCCCCCCGTCGTCTGCAGATCAGACCGGCCGTAGCCATGCGCTTTGGACGATTGAAGAGGAATCGCCTGAATTGGTTACCTCGGGTGAATCTTCGGATACGCTCAACTCGTCTGTGCTCGCTTCCGTTGAGGGTTCGCCCTCGATTGTTGCACCGGTAGCTAACTTGACTGGTTCCGACCGGCAAGTTATAGGGTCAAATTCGCCTGGCTTCGAATCGCGTTGTTCTCTTGGTCCTGACCGCCGAACATCATCAGATTCCGCCACGAGATATTTCGACCATGGATCGTCTTCAGACGCTCCATCCCTTCCGACGCACGCTCGCCCCACGGCGCCCAATACCAGGCCGCTGCGACCGACGTCGACAGTGTTGGCACCACCGCTTCGGGAGGACCCTCCCGGAGTGACCTCCGAACAGCCGGCGGTCTCGCGTACCTTGTCACGGAGGAATGGCCAGGAGCACCACGCCCGGTTTGGTTCTTTAACCGACCCGGCCTTGGCGGCCGTTCCTAGCGAAAGCAACCTGTTGAATGACACCTTACGAGGCGTTTCTTCAGGTTTAGAATTGGAGCGCACCCAGCGTGATGTCGCTGGCCCAACTATTGCGAACAATTCGGCTCCCGTCGATTCTTCGCCGGTCTCTGACATACCCGAGACCGTCCCCATGGACGTTCACGCCGTAAATTACAATGCGGGCGTTTCGGCTGCCTCCGCTTCGACTGCATCAGCTCCGGCTGCAACCTCAGCTTCGGCTGACCGCACTCCAGGTGTTTCGACTCCTGCAGTTCCCGCTGTCTTCGACCCATCTAACGAGTATTGTACTCCTGATATGGTCTTCTTTTGGCAGCCCCCCTCTCCCTTTTCCCAATGGACCCCGTCGACTTTTGTGGTCGACGGAGTGGTATACTCGTGTGCTGAGCAGTTTTTCGCTGCGGAAAAAGCTCGTCTCACCGAAGACCATTGCGCTTTGCAAAACATCATGCGCGTGTCCGATCCTGCCTTACACAAGAAGTTTGGCCGCGGTGTCCGTGGTTTCGACCCATCTCTTTGGGAACACGAGCGCGAAAATATTGTGCTCATTGGCTCTTACGCAAAATTTAGTCAAAACTCCGAGTTGCGCGAGCATTTTTCTCGGATCTGGCGACAAAATCCTTGCCGAAGCTAGTCCCTACGACCGTATTTGGGGCATTGGCCTTCAAGCCGATGATCCTGACGCTCTATCCACCTCTCGATGGCGTGGCCTCAATTTGTTGGGCACTGCCCTTCAACGAGTACGCAGTCTTTTGCGATGCAATGCCCCGCCGCCCGAGCGCAGCTCTCGTTTGCTGCCCCCCAACGACCACGTTTCGACGTCGTCTCAACATAACGCGGTCTATGAAGTTAGCCCTTCTACACACCAGCGTCTTCGGATGGCCTCCAGCCCTCCGTCGACTGAACGATTCGCGTCGTTTTCACAATACGCTGCGAATGTTCCATCGGATCATGACACCGCTGTTTGGGCCGTGTCTTCCGGGTGCACCCCGCCATCCTCTTCCTCTTCTTTGCTTCCTGAGCAAGGTCCGGATTTGGTTGATGGTGTTGTTACCATCGATGATGACTCTTTCACCACCCAAATCCTCACTCACAGTGGTTCGGCTTCTGTTCAGTTTGGATGTGTTGCGCTTTTAGACACGGGTTCCCCGCAGTCTTTTTTTAGTGCATCTGCGTGGGAATCCATGAAAGCCGCTTCGGCCGCTTCGTCGTTGTCTCAGAAACAAACCCAACCTCGCTGTTGGGGAGGTTTCGGCAAATCTGCCCCGCTTCAAACTTCGACTATTGTCCGTTTGAGCGTGCAATTTCTTCGCAAGCGCGTTCCTACTTCCTCTCTCGCTCTTTGGGCATACGTTGTTCCTGATGGTGTTATGCATCATGACGTACTCCTCGGGAGAGACAGTTGGATGCGGTTTAGGGACCGTTCTTACCACACTTTGCGTGCGAAACGCCCTGGTGACCGTGTTTTTGGTGAGCTTACCCTGGCTCAGCATAGCAGTTGCGGTGCCACCGCATTTGCCCACGATTTGTCTTCCACAGATGGTAACTACCAGCTTCGCTATGCTGGGAAACATTCCGTCCAACTTCACCCGGAACATAGCCTTGTTCCGGTTAATTTGGTACGCAGCGATGGCTCTCCAGCCCTCGTTGGTAACTATCTCGTGGATATGCTTCCACAATGTGCTATGTTTTCTTCCGAGGAACATTTTGTGCAAAATGGTTGCCAAAGACTCCCGCTCGCGGGTATCTCTTCACTCGAACCAGGCGACGTTCTGGGTACAGCTTCGGCTCCCCTTCTTCGCGTGCCTCTCAGTGCTGTGTCTCGCCATAGTTTGAGCGATGGTCTTCAATCTGCGGCTCAAGATCCCACCATTGCTTCGGGCAGCTGCGTTCCGGGTCCTGTTTCGACAGATGGCATTGATTCGTCTGCCACGCATCGCATTGATAACCCCTTCGTGTATAATTTGCATGAGCGACCCACGCCGTCGCAAAGCGGCCAAGAGGACCCTGGTTCTGCCAGTGCTTCTCTTTCAACGCCTCCGTCTGCTCTTCTCGAGCGGTTGACGCCCGAATAACGTCAGAGTTTTTCCCGTGTGTGGGATAAGCTCCCCTGCCATCTCCGTGAGATTTGCTTCGATCTCCATGGTCCGGGTTGGACTCCAGATGTCATCACTCAGCTTGGTAACGTCTTGTGCGACTATCATGATGTCTTCTCGAGTTCCCCCACCGACTTTGGATCTTGTTCGCTTTTTCCTTTCAAGCTTACAGTTCCTCCGGGCAGTGCACCCGTCACATCTCGTCCATACCGCGTTAACCCCCCGGTGGCGAAACAAGTTGACGCGATCCTTGATCAATATCTTGCGGCTGGTCTGATCCAACATTCGACCTCGCCCTACTCGAGTCCTTTGGTAGTCAATTCGAAGAAATCTGGTGGTGTTCGCATCACTATCAACTATCGCAAGTTCAACAAGCTTTGTGCTTTGAGCCAGCTTCCGATTCCTCGAGTTGATGATACTTTGGACAAGTTGTTGAAAGGGCGAATTTATTCCCTTTTCGACATGAAGTCTTCATTCCACCAAATCACGGTTCACCGTGATACAATTCCTTTGACGGCATTCGTGACGTCTTCCGGGCTTTTTGAGTGGTTGAAGATGCCTCAAGGCAGTTCTGCTGCCCCTGGGTGGTTTTGCAAGGTGGTCAACGAAGTCATCAAAAATCTCCACGGTGTTGCATCGTACTTGGATGATTTGATCG
Organism: Ectocarpus siliculosus; assembly: GCA_000310025.1. Taxonomy (NCBI): domain Eukaryota; class Phaeophyceae; order Ectocarpales; family Ectocarpaceae; genus Ectocarpus; species Ectocarpus siliculosus. The sequence goes on from FN648415.1 coordinate 212,710, forward strand.
TTTTCGACGACAGCCCTGCTTCTCATGTTGATACCATGCGCGCTCTGTTTGAACGCTTGCGCACACACAACTTGAAACTCACCCCACCGAAGGCCACCATTGGCGCTACCGAAGCGGATTTCCTTGGCCACACCATTTCCCCCGACGGTGTTCGGCCTAACGGGGCCAAGGTTGCGGCCCTCACCAAAATGCCCATGCCTAAGGATGTTAAACAACTTCGCTCTCTTCTCGGCGGCCTCAGCTACTACCGCAAGTTCCTTCCCAACATGGCTACGCGAATTCGACCTCTGACCACTCTTCTCAAGAAGCAGGCGACGTTTGCCTTCACCCCTGCCATGGAGCAAGCTGTTCGCGTCCTGCTGTCTGAGTTGGCCAATCCTCCTGTCTTGGTTTATCCAGACTGGGATGCCGTTACGGACGGCTCGCGACCTTTTCGCCTCTACTGTGATGCTAGTCGCGATGGGTTCGGCGGGACTATCGAACAAGAACAGCCGGATGGCTCCATCCGGCCCATCGTTTTCATCAGCCGAGCTACTTTGGACTCCGAACGTCATTGGACTCTCCTCGACCTCGAGGCAGGCAGCATCGTATGGTGCATCAAACGACTTCGCGGTTATTTGTGGGGCACGAAATTTCGCATTTTTACCGACCACAAATCTCTTGAGCATTTTGCCAAGGTGGGGGAGAACAATGCCCGCGTTCAGCGTTGGCTTGAATTTCTTACCGCCTACAATTACACTCTCGAGTACCGCAAGGGTTCAGCAAATGGCAACGCTGATTTCCTCTCTCGCCTTCCGATCGATGCGGCGGAATGTGACCGATCTGGTCGCAGTCGCTTGACACCGGATGACGACGAGGAGAGCGTATTCTTCATCCGTTCTTGTGGCCTTACGCCTTCTGGCCATCGCGCCGTGGGTGTTGGCTTGGGTGGGCTCGTCCCCACTTCCCCGACTTCGGTCTTGGGTGGGCTGGCCCCCTCTACAGATGATTTTGTCGACTTCCGTCGGCATGGTCCACGTCTCTCGCCGTCAGGCCTTTCGTCTCCGCCTGGCATCTGGAACATCGCACCCTGGCCGTCCATCAACTCCCGCGGGTTGTCTCCTTCGCTACGACGCCTGTGTGACAGGACCCTCGAATGGTCTGGCCCCTTACATTCTTCGGTGGAGGACATTTTGGCTCTCGAGCCCGAGTCTTCGTCGGCCGTCTCGCCGACTGCAGCATCACGACGGACTCTCGACCCTACTCAACTGATTTCCACGCGAACTCGCCGTCGAACGGCGGTTGTGGCAGGCACGCCCCTCCCGCCCGTGGATTATGGTTTCTCCGAGGACCCGCCTGCTCCTACTCGGATTTCCGCTTCGCCCCGATCGTTTCGACGTTCCCCGCCCGCACAATCAGCATCGACGGCGCCCCCCGTTTTGACCAGGTTGGTTTCGGCTCCTGGTGCTGACACTTCGATCCCAGACCTTCATACGCCTCTGGCTCGTGGAAGGGATCTTGCGTCTTCGACGCATCCTGCAACTTCGGTTGCTCCTGCCCAGCAGTCTTCTGCTGCCCCCGATTCTTCGGAATCTTCGACGCGTTCGGTTTCGACCACTCGTACGCCTTCGTCTTCTGTTTCCGCTGCTACTCTGCCTTCGGGTGGATTGCAGCCGGAGCCTCAGGAATCGGCCCCCTGTTCTATCGAGGCGGCTTTACATTCCTCGGCACAGTTAGCCTTCCGGGCGTCTGTCGAACGTTTCTCGCATGCTGATTGGGCTCGCGAGCAACGCAACGAACCTGTTTGTGATGCAGCTATTCATTTCATCCTTCTGGGTCGGCCTTCGGCTCTTCCTTCGGATTTCCTGGATCATCTTCCGTCCGCTCGTCGACCTCCTCTGTCGGAGATTCGTGACCTGTCTAACAAAGGCCGGTTACTGGTTGACGATGATGGTTTGGTCTTGCTTGTTCGCAAGCAAACAGTGCCCCCGTCGTCTACGACCACACGTCCTGGCGGGCGTGCTGCTCGCCTTCTCAACGACGAACCCATTCGGATTTATGTTCCCATGCTCATGCGTCCGTGGATCATGCAAGCCTGTCACGCTGATGCATCCTGCCACCTCGGTGCCGCTCGCACGCTTAGCATGCTGGAACGTTTTTATTGGTGGGTTGGCATGAGTGTTTGCACGAAGTGGTGGGTAAGGCATTGTTTGCGATGCCAAGCTCGCAAGTCATCTCGTCAAACGCCTCGATGGCCTACTTTGTGCCTTCCGCTGCCTTCGGGCCCTGGTGTATCGGTGAGCGTCGACTATTTCGGTCCCCTCCCGTTGACACCGCGCGGAAACACATATATTCTGCTTTTCACTGATCGTTTCAGCCGCCGTGCTGACATGTACGCGGTTACGGCTGCAGAATTCACCGCCGAAGGCACCGCTGACGTACTTGTCAATCGGTATATCCCTTTATGGGGTTGCCCTTTGAGTCTCTTGTTTGATAATGGCTCTCAGTTTTGTTCTAAACTGTCGCAGGCTGTATACGCCCGTCTGGCTATCCGCAAAGTGGCTACCAGCTCTTACCATCCCAACGGCAATGGGGGTGTCGAGCGCGTAAATCACACTATGGCTCAGATGTTGGCTATGGTCGTCAATGAGAGACAAGATGATTGGGACATTCATCTGCCGCACGTTGAGTTTGCCTACAACAATTCGGTTAGTGCCGCTACTGGTTTGGCGCCCAACGAGGTGCATATGAACCGACTGCCACGCATGCCGATGACGGTTTTTGAGCATCCATATGCTCGAGGCCTCCAAAGCTTGCATCGCGATCAACTTGAGTATTGCGATCTTGCTGCTGATCGCCAACGTCGTTCTTACGATTTAGTTCGCGAACAGCACAACCTGTCCGTTTCGAGAATTGAGCGGCGTAACTCCGCTCTATCGGATGCTTTGCGCAAGGTCCCCTCATACACCGTCGGTGGATGGGTTTGGGTGTACAACACCAAATCTACCATTCGCCAAGGTGTTCGTTTAGGCACGGATGACAAGGTCCTCAAGGCTAAGTTGTCTTTCCTTTGGACTGGTCCGTTTAAGATCTTGGCCGTGGGTCCGTGTCCTGACGCTCCCGACGGTTGTCCTCTGGCTTCCAAGTTACTGTATTTGGATCTTCCATCGGATCTGCCGGGTCCGGACTCGAAAAACCGTGTGTCAGTTGCGCGTTGCAAGCCTTGCGCTAATCCGCATGACACTGAAGACTTGCCTCGGTTCCTGCCTGCCGGCCTTACACCGTATGTGCTAAACTCCTATGCGAATAAATCTCCTCCCTACCATGTTACGGAAGACGACGTGTCGACTCCGGTCGAACGTCTCGAGGTTGACCGCATTAGTGGCCATCAGTCCGTTCGTGGCCGTGGTGGCACCATCGCTGTTTTATACCAAACGCATTGGAAAGGTCTTCTTCGTCCTTCTTGGGAACGTGAGATGGACCTCCAGCATTCCAAGCCCCACATTCTCCGGTACTGGACGGGTTCGCCTGATCAACATCGCCAAACGAATCGTCGCTATCGGGCGATGCGTATTGGTGCGGCCACCCGCGAGATGGCGCGCGCTAAAGGGGAGCGAGCTTTGCCTTGGGGTTATTCGCTCGTCTCTCGTTCAACTTGGGACCGTCGCTTCGCCAATACTCCGCTACCTGCAGGCGCCTTCTTCTGGTACAAAGCTCGCGATGGATTCTGGTGGTTGGGCAAGATTACTGGACCGCCTCTACCGTCCGACTTCTGCGTCGTCCGCTTCTTGGACGATCCTGGCCCTGTCAAGCTCGCCCTTCCTGACGTTCGCTACTCCACCGCTGAAACCACCGTCTGCGGATCCTGGTGCCTCCAAGTTCACAGCGGCAGCGCTCTTTTTAAGGGGATCCTTCCCAACATCGATATGTCGCGTGGTGACCCCGGGGCTGATTCGTTGCCTGATAACGTGGCGCGCCGCCATTAAGACGACGTGCTAGTTGTCTTGGCTTTCTGTTGTTTTCAGCGTTGTTTGGGTTGCTTTTTAGCCTTGTTTGGTTTTCGCTTTCTCCTCGCTTTATTTTGAGCCTTTAGCGTTTGGTCACGACCTGTACGTGTTTCGCGCCCATTTTTGCCCCTTCTACACTGCCGTGGCGACTGCGTGATTGGCGTATCTTATCGTTTTCTTTCGATACCGGTCTTGTTGTGGTTCCTACAATGATCCTTTCTTTTTGTCGTTTTGACGACCTTTGTTGTTCTTTTCTGTTTTTCTTCCTTTCTTTGTGTTCTCCTTTCTTTGGTTCCGACCTTCTTTCGGTCGTCGTAGGCTTTCCTTAGCCCCGTCAGTTCCTTCCTGTCTGTGTCTTTTGTCGTTTTAGGAGTCAAACGATGGTCTTGCGACTCATCGAGTGAGAGGTGTGGGAGGGTGAATTGTGCTGTTTTGGAGCTCCACATCCTCGATACTTTCATTTAGAAACTCGACAATTGCTTGTCAAGACTCCGAGGTTTTACAGTATCTGCGTATGAGAACATCCAGGGTGGGCTAGTGTTATAGGATTCAGATGTGTAGACGGAACAGAAGAGCTTGGTTCCTTCTAGAAGGCGCGGAGAGATGTAACTCTCCGCGGAAGGATAAAAAGCAGGGGACAGGATCTAGTAGCCCCTGCTTGTGCAGAGGATCCTGTGCCCCTTGGTGTCATTCCTACCGATACCCAAGGCAACAGCTACTGCTGCTGCTGTTCTACAAGAGTAACAACAAGTGAGTTCTTCTTCACGGGTCAACCAGACTTCATCACGCGTGCATACCACTACAGTACCGATTCTGGTAAAAAAAGTCAATCGACGGATACCCTGCGAATCGGGCCCTCCCTAACACTCTCCACCCACAGAATTTACCCTCAACTGGGAACCTCTTGTGGCCAGGACGGGTAATTCGATGGAAGTGTCACAAGGTTCTTTTTAGGATCGATTCCAAGAGGTGTTGTCAGGACTGACACACATTGCGTCCATGGGAAAAAAGTGTCGAAGTCAGGAGAAAAAACGTGCACCCAAGGAGATTCGAACCAGTATCCTGCTGACTGACGCCACATGTATGTATGCGAGGTAGTCGGGTGTACCGATTTTGGTAAAAGTCAATCGACATGTACGCTGCGAATCGGGCACTCCTTAGCGTAGGGTTAGTATTGTCCGACACAAACCGACCCACGACAAAAAGGAGAAAAAAAATAGCCAAACAGGGGGCAACAATTGTTGGTATGGACGGGAGATACTCCGGCGTCCCTCTTGACCTGAGGGATGCTACAAGTACTACGTGTGGCACTGCCCTGTTCCTCGCGCAGTGGTTCGTTCGGCGGCAGACATGGCCTCCAAGTTACGCTCGCACACTGGCTGTGTGTAGGTTGCCGTACGCGCGAGCGCGCGAGCGCGGTGAATAAAGCGCGCGAAAATTGTCGAAACCCCGGGGATTTGGTCAAAATGTCCCCTCCGGGGAACATACAAGGCCCATCCCCCCCCCCCCCCCCCCAGCGACCAAGATTGCAGCGTAGCCCAGGGGTGTTCCGATATTTCCATATGGAGGGCCCCTTGTCATGGTGGCAGTCCGCGCGGCAGTGGGAAAACCTCCCGTTTGTGTGTTTGCACAGATAGAAGTCGCATTCCTGTTGTTGAGTGCGCGGTTTCTTGCTGGTCGATTTTCCATCTTGACCTGCCCGGCCGGCGGCGCGGTCTCGCCAGGTCACCGTTTTGGCGCTGTTGTCACGATTAGCCGGGTTTTTCTTGGCTTTCTTGTCGCGCGACCGGTCCTTCGTGTTTTTGGTGATGCACGAGACGTGGTTGCCTTGTTCGATGGCTTCCTCGAGGGCATTGACTCGCGCTGTCAGCAATTCGTTCTGGTTGCTGAGCTGGTTTCCGGTCGGTGCGTGCATGGAAGATACAGCAAGGGAGGTATCGTTGGACGGAATCGGCGATTCTTGCAACCGATTAGCTTCGTGTTTTCGAGCTCGTCCTTTGGATTCCATGAATGTTTCGTTGGCATCTTCCCGATTCATCTCAGTGCGGATGTGTGGGTGGAGGCCGTTCTCGAACGATGCGATCATAGCTTTGTCGAAGACATGTTCGTGAGGTGTTTTGTTTGCTGGAACTGTGCGTTCAGCTTCTGCCAGCAAACGTGAGTATGCTCTGGACACTTTAATGCGAACGCTTCAACAGATTCGACGGACTCGGCTTCCAGGGTCATGACATCCCGAGCAAGTAGCGCGATTCTGTTGTTGGGTGCAAATAGGGTGGTCAGAGCAGTGACCCATTCACGCCATGTTTTTGGCGGCCGGCGTGTTACCGGTTCTCCTCTGGCGCGAAGGGTGGCTAGCATGGGTTCAGGCCTCCATCAATTGCTGAACTGAGTACGAGGTTGAGGCTCTGCGCTGCTGTACCTTGCGTTACGAGAGGAAGGTGTTTGATAGCACGATGGCCGATTTCTTGCTGAGATACGTTATCCTGAGATAGAAGGCTGATACGCGAACGATAAAGCGCCATCATTTCAGGAATGTCCTCTTCTGCTTTACCTTCGATTTTGATCGAGGCAGGCAGATCCGTAGCTTTGAGCGTGAAACGTTTCGTGCTAGCGTGTGCCTGGTCTACCGGGTTGTACTGCTGCAGGTCAGGGTTTGGGTTGACCGCGGTGCTGTTCGGTGGTCCAGGGTGTTGCATTACCCTTGTGTTGTTCGGGGTGTTTGCCAACAGCGAGATAGAATCCGTGATCTGCATGTTTCGAGATTGCGGAGTACTACTACTGTTGGTGTCGTTGACAGCGGCATGTTGAGCAGTGAGGTGTTCGTGGGCTAACTCATGACTAAGACGGCGAGGGTTCACCTGGGCGATCACGGGGTCGGGGATGGAGGTTCCCAGCGCTAGCTGGAGCACAAAGCCGGGTGGGTCGGTTTTCGTTTTGACCGCATGTTCGAGCGCCCCCACAACAAACCGCTCGAGAGCACTGTTCGGAATGAGGCGCCCCCCCCCCAGGACGTTGTCCTCGTCCAGCATATCGCCTGCGACGCCGCGTGAACCCAGCTCGCTGATTGCGCCCTCCTCGTCGCTGCTGCCAGGGTCGTCGCTGTCCTCGTTGTTGTTCGTGTCGTCGTTGCTTGGGGCTGCAGAATCCTGTTCAGATTCGTCCCCGTTAGAGCTGTCTCCGCTCTTCTTTTATTTCGGAGCAGAGACGTTGGTCAGCACCTCTGCTGCCGCTGCTGTTTGTTGCTCAGCAGTTGGGCCCGACAGTTGGGTGGCAGTTTCTGATACTTGGGCTCGATGTTTTTTCTTGGCCTTTTTTTTCTGACCGGCCGTGAGAGCCGGGGTGAACCCGTCCTCACTCGCGGCCCCAGGGCTAGGAGATTTAGTCTCCTTCTCTTTCGGGTTGTGTTTTTTCACGCCATACATCGTTTTCTGTACTGGTGTGTACCCGCGAACAGACTTTCGTCGAACGCCAATGAGAATACCCTTGCTCTGTTATGAGCAAAGGTCCCTGAAGTGGTGAATAACCGTTCACCAACGGAGGTAATTTCGCTCCTATTGCAGTGTGGCAAGGAATGGCCAAGCGTGGCTGACGTTATAGTCAGCCTTGCTAGGGTGAAAGGTGAGAGTGAGCTTCAGGGGCTCGCTTCTACCCTCCGGCTGGTCACAGCAGACGGAGGGTCTTTTCGTTGTAAAGATCTTCAGACCTCGAGAACGTCGTTCCTGGGGTCACGGATCCATACGGTTGTATGTGCGTCCCTACTCCTGGGAAGATTCCTATATCCTGGTTTCCACATATGCCTTGAACGTTATGGGATATGTTTGTGAACAGAATGGTGTACATAAACGTTTAGCAGACAGGGGGGTGTACCCCACGGTTTCGTGGACAAAATGAGGTCCTCCAACAAACTCCCCTCTTCCAGGCCCTAGTTAACCCTGTTCCTGACGGTGAAAAAAAACGAAAAGCTGGGCGTCTTTTCTGAGGACGTGGTGCATGGGGCTGAAGCATTAGAAGGCGGCTACCCGGCGTCAGGCGTTGCGCCCCACACCGACAAAAAGGATCCCTCATTTTGTGCCTGAACACGCGGGGTCTACCCCATTTTGTCAATCACCCTATAAATTCAAACATCAGGAGTGGCTAACGGACACGCTGGGATGGAGAAGAGTATATCAAAGGGAACCGCGGGCATAACGAGTGCACGACAAGAAAAACGCAAGCATCCAGCACCGTTTCATGCAGAGAAAGAGGAAAAGAGGCACGATTATTGGAAGACACGCAACACACCTTGTCAACACGGGTTAGACGTCTGCCGAGGCTTTGGGGGCAGCGTCGTCGTCAGGACCATCTCTTATCTGGCTCGGAGATGAAGAGCAATCCCCGTCTTCATCCTTACCTTCCCCTCCGCCCCCATCTTTATCCACCCCGGGGTCACCTTCGCCACCTCCAGGCCCTCGTCCTCCAAGAAGCACCGCTTGAGGTAGCGCTCAGCGTCGTCCTGCTGATCAATACTCTCGGCGGAGGGGATCGCCCATGCGTATTTTAGCCGAACTGCATGAAGCTCTCCTAGAACCCGAGACACGAAACAAAGAACAAAGAGCGTTTCATTTGAATGTCAGCTTGTCTGACGCCGAGGGGTTCATCTCGTTAATAGCTTGCGCCAAAACCACCTTCGCGTCGACTCGAAGCAACGCCAGGGCGCACTCAAACTGCGGTAAAACCAATCAAAAGGCTGGAAACGCGACAGGAAAAAACAATTGAGAGTGTTGGACTTTCAGCTCGCACGCCCAATGAGCGCTCATCAGCCTGACAAACGGTTGACAGTATGCCACGGGAGACAGGGTTAGACAAACAAACTAAATACAACGAAGGGCCAGCCTTGCAGAGCTTACAGTTGATCACATATCGTTACAAAGGCAACGTACATGTCCCGGATGACGTCCAACGTTTGGTCGCCGCCGCCATTCTTCCCAGCAACGCCTTTTTGAATAAAGGGTGGCATAGCGGGAAGGTACGGTATACCGTCATGGTCGGGGTCACTCTTGTTGGCGAAGTGTGCCCTGGAGTGCCCATCCTCGTTTTGACGACATCCGCGAGGATTCACTTCTCGAGTATCTTCGAAAGGGATCAATCCATGCCGTGAGGGGGGCGAGGGTGGTGCTAAGCGGGGGCTGGATGGATGCACCAGAGCAAGGTTGACAGTAGATAGTGTGGAATTACTGCTGAAAGCAGCAGGCAGCAGGGCGAAGATGGACTCCAGCAGTTATCCTCGTTTTCAAAGCGGCCTGAAGATTGTAAGGACAAACACTCATTGTCCCCGGTCCTGTTGCGACAGACCCATGACATGTTTGGTAAATGCGCACTATCGCTCACCGTGCGCTGCACCTCTATCCTGCACGACAGGCTAACGCTACAGCATGCGAGCCCCTCAAACCAACACAAGTAGTGGTACGTGTGCGTCAAAAAGTCTCTACCCCTTCCACAAGCAATGAATCGCGAGGATTGTTGCCTGCACGTCCCCCCGTTCCTTCCCATTCTGCTCATGAATGAACGAATGAACAGCGTTCCAAAGAAGGAGTTCGTCGTTCCTTCCGTTCACATTCAAATAGGAGCCGATGTACTGAAAACGTGAGTGTACCTATGCCGGAGTGATCGGCGATGTTATGCACGACTCTGACAGCAGGTGCAGTAGCAGACCTCTATCTGTTCTTGGTGGACAGAGGTGTAGGGGGGTTGCGACATGAACTTACCATCATACACTTTGTTTTTCAAACCACAGGGCACCACTTCTGAAATATATCTCGCATTTACCGCAGGGAGTTCACTTAATAACCCGACCGTACCTGGAATATGTGGCGGTGCGCTTGCATCAGTCGACCTGGTCGAAGCTCACGCTCTGCATGCACTCGCCCTCCGACCCGGGAAATGCCTTGCTTGGTTGGCCCTAGAACCTTCGAGAACATGACGGTGTACCGAGCCCGCTCATGGCCGTCTCCACCTACTACGATACAGGGCGGGGGGGGAGAAAAAGTGCGTGAGACGCAACATGTGAACGACGCACATGTATACCCCTCCGCTCTGCTATGCACACAACTGGTGCCCTCTCCATTTCTCATCGGTGGCGCGGCTTCATTCGGTCGAGAATTTGCGTGACATGAAGTGCTGTACGTACCGGAAGATAATTTCATCTATACTGCTGTCCGGTTTGCCAGTTCCTAGAAAGCTACATACCAGTTATGCATACAATCACTGAAAGACTACCCGTTCAGGAAAACGCAACAGTCAAAGGGAATGAATGTGCTAATAGAGAGTTTCGGAACAAAAGTTAGATTTAAGAGCGTTTCAGATTTAGAAGTATGTAGTTATGACCTGCGCTTTGACTTTCACGATGTGTATTTTACCCCCCCGTCTTGCATTCATTGGTGAGTACCTGCATTATACGAAAGGATCGTTCCACGACGCAAACGTCGACGTCTCCTTTTTTTTTTTTTTTCCTTCGCACTCCTCCCTTGCTGCGGTTTTCACACCGACTTCGAACGTGGGGTGCAATTTCCTCTCTTCGTACCTTCCTCGTCGGCCTTCCCCATCGTTATGTACATGATGTAAACCTCGATTTTTCAACTTTTCGATCCATCGAATAGACAAGACTACGGACTGACATGTATATCCCTTTCACCCCCGACGGGACCGCGCGCTCGTCGAGTGCCGAGATTCTTCACCATCCACTTCCTTCCCTCTCCCAACACCGTCCATTCTTCCCGCCCCTATAAATCATCTCCCCTTCTTTTTCTTCTTCCCTTCCTGCTGGATACTCACCACCATCGGTCCTGGGTGTTGGCCCCCAGCCCCATTGGGGGGCGGGGGGCCAATCCTTAACCCTAGTATTACATAATCCCGCGACGCTGTGGAAGTGTAACCAAAAATAGTCTGGGTGCAACGTGTCCGCAGTCCCCCGACATCATGGCGGCCAGTACATACATACGTGAAATCAGTAGATAGTAGGAAGGTTTGTTCGTCGAAGCAGATAGAATAAACTGGGGTTTATTTTGTAACAGTCGAACTAGAATTTGGCTTCATTTCTACCGGAAACCCAGGGTCACGGTGTTTGGAATTATTAGTCTATAGTTGAGGGTGTCATTCCGTGATCGAGTCCACGCAGGGGCTGTAGCAAAGTCGGGTACGGTAACGTGTGACAGCAACATAGCGTGAAGCAACAGAAGGACAGCAGCAGCCGCCTAACGCAGTAGCGGCGGCAGTTTAGAAAGACGGGACGGGACACGGCGCAAGCATTGGGGAAGCGACCAGCGCGCGCTCGGGACCCTGCATATAAAGGTGTGTACTGGTGTCCAACATCCATCGTGTCGGCCGTGTTCCTATCCGCGTCCCGCTACTCTTGTGACCTCACCGCTGCGTGCTATTACGAGGGGGGAGGGTGCAGTAAGATAAGCGGCGGCAAGCCGGCGTACCGCAGTCTCGCTCGCCACGCCGCTCAGATAGGTACCTTCCCAAACATGGGATGCGGTTCATCCCAACCGAGATGTACTCTCGCTGAACAAAATTCACCGAGAAAAAAAGAAAGCGCGGGGCCTGTTGTATGGTGGCACGCTGACTTGCGCGGTTGCTGTACGTGCCACGATAGCAGCCATTGTACTGCACGGGGTGGAGGAACCTTGCGGCATCGGACATAACCAATCGACCCGCGGCAGTAGGGCATGATGCTGTCAAGATTAGGCACATGATGCAGGTGCCTTGTTTTCTGTTTCCCCCGGCTTACTCGGGACTACTTGCCAGACAACCTTGTCTGTGCCGCGCACAGACGGGCAATGTAGCTGAAGGCATCGACGACAATATGCTCACGTAAGCTATCGTCTCTACGGATGGTATTGACAAGTCCCCACTGATGGTATTGACAAGTCCCACGGTATACAAAGCGGCTGCATACGTAATCGGAAAGTGCATACAACAGCATTCACGGGAACGGATAAAAGCAAAAACCACATGCATGCGAGAGAAAGACTCAAAGAAAATGACTGAAAATCAGAGAAGACGGGAAAAAAACGAGGCAGAGAACTACGTGTTGTATCCAGAAGGAAAAAAGAAGATGAAAAGAAGAAGAAGATGACACGAGAGATTCGATCCTGTGATGGCTTGTTGTTGTTGTTGTTGTTGTTGTTGTCTTCACTTTAAACACCGTTCCGATCTCTCTCTACCCAGTACCTTCGTATGTCCGTACTGATCCAACACTTGACGCGGTCGATTCCCGTGGTCACAGGTAAACTTACCCCAAAAAAGGTACACTCAAATAAACTGGCCCCGAAGGGTGCGCAAGTCAATAGAAATCAACGACAGATATTCTGGAATCCTCCACTCCCTCTGCGCGCTATGCGAGGTATCAGCTGAGACTAGCAGTCACTATCTATCATGGGCCGGAGAAAGAGGCACACCCCCTTGGTTCGATCTTGGTACTTCACAACGCAAGCAGAGATCAGGCCATCTGGCACAGAAAAAGAGAGAAAAAAAGAGAAAAAAGAGAAACAAGAGAGAAAAAAGAGAAAAAATAAAAATGGAAACCGTAAGGCCACTTGTTAAGCTGTCCTTTTTTGGGCTGTCCCTTTTCTCAAAAAGGGACGAACCAAAAAATAATCTAGCAAAAAGATGACCCACTTGTTACCGTGCTGGCCGATCCTTTTTGCTCATCCGCCAAAAAAAATGACCCTGCAACAAGTGCAACGGCCGTTCGTCACACATTAAGTACCTTGGCACCGAGCGAGTTGGTTTTTCGGTGATATCTCCGCACAGAGCGAAGCATCAGCAACTGTAAAGCTATCCCCCGCGAGCTGGGTGCTTGGTCCGCCTTGTGTGGCGGCTGATCGAGACCACAGGGCAGTGGGAGGCACGGCAACTGAGATGGCGAGAGTCAACAGCACCTTGAAAAACCCCACCGCGCCAACAACCAGTTTTTTTGCTCTTTTTTGCCCATGCCGCAACTTTGGTTCTTGGATGCTCCCTCACCACACACTGAAACAACAGCGATGACAAAGGTATCTGCCACGAGCTATGTGTATGGTCCGTCTTGTGTGGTGGTTGATACAGACCAGGAGGCTGACGGGCGGTCAGAGGTTGTGAGCGCGAGAGTGGTGGACAAGCGAGAAAAATGACCCGCCGCGTCTCCAAGCATATTTTTTGATATTTTTCCCGTGTTGCAACTTTGGTTCATCGATGCTCCCTCGTCACACACCGAAGCAACAGCGATGACAAAGGTATCCGCCATGAGCTGTGCGTCTGATTCGTCTTGTGTGATGATTGATACAGACCAGGACGCTATAGGTCGCCCAGAAGTTGGGTTCGCAAAAGCTGACTGTGCACTAAAAAGACCCACCGCTGGTGCGTCCAGGCTCTTTCGGCTCGTTTGCCGCTTGTTTGCCGCACACATCGGGTTGTCCACCTGGTCAGCCGAATGACAACATTACGTCTATCGCCGAGGCTACTGACTCCGTACCAGTCACATGACACGACTCGTGCGAATACCGTTAGAGTTTGCGGGGATCATCCGTCGAGATAGTCAAGTTTGTGGGCAAGTGTCATGTGTTGTGACAGAAAAAGGACAACAAAAAAGGACCGTCCCATCCTGTCACAAAGTTGCCCAAAAAGGGACAGGATGGGGCGATCTTTTTTCGCTGTCCCTTTTCGGGAGGTTCAAAAATGCAAAAAAAGACCACGTAACAAGTGGTTCTTTGGGCAGTTGTCCCTTTTTGAGAAAAAGACAGCCCAAAAAAGGACAGCTAAAAGGCCATTTCTTGCGGTTCTTTTTTCGCAGATCTTTTTTCCCCCCTTCCGGACAACCCAGAAAGGGATCTACAAAAAAGATGACCCCCTTCTTACGGTGTTTGTCGATCCTTTTTCACCGACCAAAAAAAAACAGACTCTGCAACGGCTGCTGTCACACATACATGTACCTTCCCACCGAAATGGTTTTTCGGTGATATCTCCTCACAGAGTGAAGCAGCGCCTACTGTAAGGCTATCCCTCGCGAGCTGTGTGTATGGTCCGTCTTGGGTGGCGGCTGACAGAGACCACAGGGCGATAGGAGGCACGGGAATGGAGGTGCCGAGAGTCGACAGCACGCTGACAAAATGCCCACCGCGCCAGCAACCATTTTTTTTGCTCTTGTGCCCCTGTCAAAACTTTGGTTTACCGGTACTCCCTCGCCATCCACTCTAGCAACAGCGATGACAAAGGTATGCGCCACGAGCTGTGTGTATGGTCCGTCTTGTGTTGTGGCTGACACAGACCAGGAGGCTATAGGACGTTCAGAAATTGTGAGCGCGAGAGTGGTGGACAAGCGGGAAAAATGACCCGCCGCATCTTCAAGCAACATTTTTCGCTCTTTTGCCCGTGTCGCAACTTTGGTTTGCCAGTACTCCCTCGCCACCCACTCAAGCAACAGCGACGATATAGGCATGCGCCACGAGCTGTGCGTATGGTTCGTCTTGTGTGATGATTGATACAGACCAGGAGGCTATAGGACGCCCAAAAGTTGGGTTCGCAAGGTTGACAGTACACGAAAAATGACCCACCGCTGCTGCGTCCAGGCTTTCTCGGTTTGTTTGCCTCTTGTTTGCCGCACACATCGGGTTGTCCACCTGGTCCAGCTCATTGAAAAAACATTGGCTACCGCCGGTGCCACCGACTCTGTACCAGCCAGCAACATGACACAACTCGTGTGACCGCCATTAGAGTTTGCGGTGGGCCGTCGAGAGATTCAAGTTTCTAGGTACGAGTGATGTGGTTGTGACCAAAAAAAGACAACAGTTTTGGACAGCCTCCACTTGTCCAAAACTGCCCCCAAAAAAGACAGGATGGGCTGTCCAAAACGGGTTGTCTTTTTGTGGCGATATTTTTATGAGGAAAAAAGACATTGTAAGAAGACCTTCTACGGCCAATTGTCTTTTTTTGAGAAGGACAAAAGAAAAAAATCATAAAAAAAGACAACCGCAAGAAATGGCCTAGGGCCTTAATAAGCTGTGTTTTTTTGGGCTGTCTTTTTCTCAAAAAGGGACAACTGCCCAAAGAACCACTTGTTAGGCCACTTGTCCAGCTGTGTTTTTTTGGGCTGTCCCTTTTCTCAAAAAGAGACGACCCAAAAAAAGATCTGGAAAAACGACAACCCACTTCTTACGCTGTCTTTTTCCAAAAGCGAGGTGTTCGATGATTCTCGGAGGCGTTTGGCGTGCGCGCGCGAACGAATTTTGAATTCTTGCATTTCGGCCGCTTCTCTCGCGCGCACGCACACAAGCTATCTCAGCACACCACGCGCACCCACATCACACACACATACCACGAGCCACCGCGTACCATGGATGTAATGAAACTAGACAACGTCCAGCCTCTCCCGCTGGACTACAATGGGTATGTCGAGGGCACGTTAGAGTTGCTCCTGGGCGGCAAAGGCCTCTCCACCATCAAGCTTCTCAAGCACCTCCAGACGTGTGCATCGTGTACGCTTGCTTGGCGGTCAAGCGGAACGCCGGGATCGTCAGCACGGAGGCGAAGTACCAGGCAGCGGCGAATGGGTACAAGGACATCGCTGTCCCAGGTTTCTTCAAGTGTCTTCAACGTGAGACTCAACGTGAGACACAGCCAACCGTAGCGACAGAGAGAGGCGGGTTTCGAATGCGTATCCGACCGTCTGCGGCGCCATGGTCTGCTCTTGAACACGATATGCGCAACGCCGGATGCAGGGTGGCGCTGTGTTTGGTCCGCTCAGCGCCCAACACCATGTTTTCAAAGTTGTCCTGTTGTTGACAGGACAGACAGGCCATCAGGGTGCGCTGCCTCGACACCGATGCATCAACCAAGCAGCAACCACATAATAGGCTTTTCAACAGAACTCTACTCGGCTGTGCGTAGTTTGGTGAGCCCCAGGTGTATGCTAATAAAGCACGCCCGGCTTTGTGCAGCTATCGGCTAAAAATGACGACTGACAGCGATGGGCATCCTCCTGCAACGTCGGTGTCACCAGGAAATGTTGCCGTTTGCTAGGCGCTCATGTGGCATAAGGAAACAAACAGTTCGATTCATGTGCTAATGTCATGTCTGCTTTAGTGCTGTACAGGGGATGCTGTACTGGGGATGCAAAGGTCTGTGCTGCTACTGCTGACAGTGACGTGCTACTGCTGTTCCACTGTTTGTTGTTCGACTTGCCCCGCAGCGTCGGTCCTGTTCAACGACGGGAAGAAGCTGTGGAAGCGCTTCGACAAGATCATGCGCGAGATGAAGAAGACGTACAACAAAGTGTGGGACAGGTGTGTAGATTTTTTGTTGTACTGTTTTGCTCCTCAACAGTGGTTGAGGCTCAATACAGCTTTTGCTCTAACACATCTACCGTAGCGTGTTGTGTATGCTCCTGAATCAGCCGTAAACGGCACGCCCACACTCGGAACGGACGCTGATTGGTGGCGGTGTTTCTGCTGCAGCTGATGTAGAGGCAGCAGCTCATGTCGTGTCGAAGGATAGGCCTGCACGTGTCGAAGGGTAGGCCTGCACAAATGCTGTAAAACCGGAGGTAGACGAGAGACGCGTTGGCGCACACGTGGTGGATGTGTGCAAGTTAGCATGTCCTCTTGATCGGTTGTGCTCATGAGTCGTGTGTGTGTTGGAGATTTAATCTTCCAGCAGTCGTATTGAGTAGAGACAAGCAAGAGAGGGCACACGGCATGCTCCTACACAACATATGGGTCATGTATGTACTGCTGAATACGTCTCCATACTTTTGTGCGAGTGTCTAGTTCGCCACCGGCCTTCGCTGCCATTGTGGTCCTTCATCACACGCTTTTTTGTTTTGGCTAGGTGTTTGGGTGCGGTAGCCCGTCAGAGGCCGAAAGAGAAAGAAGGTTGACTCAAGACCTTGGTTGATTAGAGGTGAGCAACATGCGGTAGGCAACACCATCGCCATGCAGCATGCCCATCAACACATTTCATCCGCGTACCCCCCGGAGACCCCGTAGACAGTATACTCTGCCGAGCACCCCAAACAGCCCCCCTGCTCGGTACGAGATACGATCTACGAAATCCTCGTCACGACTATCATTGCCAGCTAAAACGGCGATAAATCAATGTACGCATCCAAACGGAAATAATCTACCATTCATTCCAATTCAAACAATTTCCCAATAGAACAATGTTCTACGAAATCTGTCGATCTCCCAATAAAACATGCTCTACGAAATATTTCAAATCTTCTGATGATATCAAATTACTATCTCCTACAAGGTCTGTCAATAAACAATTCACCCTCTTGAGAAAAATTCTTTACCAAATTCTCAAGAAGTCAAAAAACAAACAAATACCCTTGGAAAAATACCCAGCAAAGATACACATTACATCAGAATCACGTCAGAACGGGGACGGGTAACTCCGGGAAAATGTGTCCAACGTCCTGACTTACTCAGAACAAATTCCGCAGATAAACATTCATGCTTCAACTCATTGACCAGCTCAAATAACCTTCGGAAGCACAAAGGCTTCAACCATGACTTACGAGAACATGCCAAATCCTTCCTCCAATACCCAATACCTTGACAAACATACCAGTCCAACAGCCCCCCTGCTGTAACATCCAACCCAAACACGAAGAAACCAAACAAACAAGTCCGAAACAACCATGAAGAAACCAACAAAATCCAAAACAGACAATCAACAATCCCGCATCCCCCCTGCTGGGACACGTCATATAAACGCAACGAAAATCCCATTCAATATTCAATTTCATGTCACCTCCGCAGGTAAAACGCGGAAAACGATCCAGACATGAACTACCCAAATCCCATCAGCCAACATCAATTCCATATAAAATCCCCAGGGAAAACAAGGAAAATCTCAACATGAACTGCCACCCGGTGTCAGAAAAACTGCTTGTTGTGCTGCGGCGGACAGCATGGTATCACATTAGAAACACTGCTTATTGTGCTGCGGCGGACAGCATGGTATCACATCCCCCCCCCCATGATTTCCGACAGCAGCGCAACAATCAGGCGTGATTCCGCAAAATCCAGCATGCCATTTCTGCATCCAACTTCATCAACTCCAAACCGAAACAAGAAAAAAAAACATATCATCAAAGAAAAGGCGTCACACGTCCAGCACATACCAGTCTGCCGTACAGGCCTACTTGGGAAGGAAAATTGCTACTCCGCAAGGATTGGCTCGCCGGGTACGGTACATCGGAGGGACAGAGAAACGGTGCGTGCCCCCCGACGTCTTTACCCAGCACGTCGCACGCCAAGCCAACGCCTACTTACATATATCCAGTACCATCAGAAAAACATAGTGGTAACTACCATAGAGAATGTTATCCCAACAAAGAAGGAAAAACCAAAGTGGAACAAACCGTACGCAGAAACTATACTACCACCGCCATTTGAGATATTTTCCTGGCAAACAACAGCCCCCCGGCCGCAACATTCCATTTGCCTCCCAGAAAAACAATAATCTACCATGGAGATTCCCTGCCAGTTGGCCGTGGAAATTAGTGTCCCTGCAAAGTAAAACGCGGGTGGGCATCTCTACAGAACAAAACAAAAACAAATCCAAACCTGCAAATGTGCCAACGATAGGAAAAATGATTTGCAGACGGTGAAAAATGCAGCATTGTATGTGAAGATCAAAACACAAGAACAACATCCTGCACAAAACAAATTTCAGAAAAATGACAAGAATACGCAAACAAACATCACGTGGCTTGCCGAGTTTAAGACCCCAGCAGAAGTCGCGCTGCTTGCCGTCATTGTTGGACTCGCCCGGTCCTCCGAACTCCCTTCCCCGCTTCATGATCCTCCTGTCGTTGCTCCGGTCGCGAACACGCGCTCCCCGGCCGTTGCCCACCCGACATCTTTCCACGGTCGAACGGGGTGTCCATCCCCATCACCAGCCCCACTCTCCCAGCCTTCAGACGGCACAGCTTCCCCGGCTCGAAGGGGCGCAGCAGTGCCCCAGACCAGGCCACATCCATCCCCTCTGCCTCGTCGTTGCCACTGCTGCCGATGTTGCTGCCGCTACTGCTGCTGGAGCCATCGACCAGGTCGTCCACCCCGGGATAGTTGGCGCCGCGCACCCCCGAACACACGGTGCCGGGATCGAAAGGGTGCGTGGACGCCCCCCTCTCGCCACAGACGCTGTCATCCCAGCAGCCATCAACCTCACCTGCGCACCAACCGCCATCATCGCTGCCGTCGTCGATGCCGTTGACCACCGCTTCTCCGTTGCTGGCCGCCCCCCCAACCGATATGGTGGGGGAAACGTTACCGACGGTCGCCATCGTAGCGGCCGGTGCCGTCGCCGCGGTCGCGGGTGATGCCGTCACTGATGTCGCCACTCCAGCCGCCGATGCCGCCACTGTAGCCACCTGCGCGGGCTCTCGAGCCATTCTCCCCGCCGCCGCAGCGGGAGAAACAACACCGTCGGGTGCCGCCGCCGTCGCCGCTGGAACCGCCGTCGATACCGACACTCCAACCACCAACGGGGGCGCTCCGGTCGTTCTCCCCGCCACCGTCGCGGAGATAACAGTGTCGCCGGGCACCGCCGCCGTCGCCGCTGGAACCGCCGCCGATGCCGCTACTCCACCTGCCGCCGCGAGCCCTCCGGGCGCTTCCTCCGCCGTCGCAGCGAGGGAAACACTACCGCCGTCGTAAGTCGCCACCGTCGCCTCTGGAGCTGCCGCCGATGCCGCCGCTCCTGCCACCACTGCAGGGACCCCGGCAATTCCCCCCGCCGCCGTCGCGGCGACAACACTACCGCCGCCGTAGGTCGCCGCCGTCGCCGCTGGAGCTGCCGCCGATGCCGCCGCTCGTGCTGCCACCGCGGGGACTCGGATCATCCCCCCTGCCGCCGTCGCGGGGAAAACACTGCCGCCAGAGGTCACCGCCGTTGCCGCTGGAGCTGCTGCCGATGCCGCCGCTCCTCCCGCCACCGCGGGGACTCCGGCCGTTCCCCCAGCCGCCGTCGCGGGGAAAACACTGCCGCCAGAGGTCGCCGCCGTCGCCGCCGGAGCTGCTGCCGATGCCGCTGCTCCTGCCGCCACCGCGGGGACCCCGGCCGTTCCCCCCGCCGCCGCCGCGGGGAAAACATCATCGCAGACACTGCCACCAGCGTGAACTATGTCCACAGAATCATTCCATCCGAACCATCCGTCATCATCACCCACCACAGCACCGCCAGCGTGAACCATGTCGACGAAATCAGAGCGGTACTCGCTCTCTGCCATCACTTCGCCGCCAACGTGAACCAGGTCGACAAAATCAGAGCGGTACTCGCGCTCTACCACCACCTGCTGCTGTACGACCGAGCTTCCACCGATGTCCATGCAGCTGCCGCCGCCATTGACGCCCATCCAGCAGCCACCGCGGACGATACGGCCGTCATCCTCGCCGCTGCTGCCATGAAGATGCACGGCGCAGTTCCCCCACATATGGCCGTACTGACCACAGGCGCCGCACGTACCCTCGAACCTGCGGGGTGCGGTGCATTCTTCGCCGTGGTGGCCGTTCCTGCCGCACCGAGTGCAATGGTATACCGCACCAGGCGGAGGGGGTGATTCCTGCTGGAAATTCACGGCGTTGCTCCCGCAGTCATATATCCCACCAACTCCGGTTGGCGGCAGCTGCTGTTGCTGCCGCGCCAACTGCTGGTGCTGCCGCGCCTGGTGGCTCTGAGTGAAAACGCAGTGTTGGTTCTGCTGACGGACAAAACCACCACGAGAACACTGCTGTACCTGCGATGGCTGCTGCTGCCATTGAGCACTCCATCGCTGCTGCTGTTGTTGTTGTTGTTGCTGCCGCCTAAGTCTCTCCTTCTCATACTCGGCAGCCTCCGCAGCTCTGAGCACCTTCACCAGCATCTCCACCTCCGACTCGGCAGCTCGTAGCTTCTCTGCTGCGTTGCGCGACCTCTCCTCCATCTTGATGCGCACAACTGTAGTCTCCTCCTTTTGCGAATCTCTTCCTATTCCGCCGCTTCTCTCCGCCATAGCCTACACTTGAAAAATATCCTGTACCCTGCTGTCCCAGCCCTGAAGCGCTGTCCCAGCAATACACCCCCTGCTGTCCCGGTCCCCGATGGCCACCGTCCCAGCTATACACTACCCGCTGCCGTGCTGTCCCGTCCCCGTTGGCCACGTCCCAGCTTAGCTATGTATATCGTATTCACCGCCCCATCGGCCCGGCACATACAGCTCAGACGCCAATACCCACTACCAACACCAGGCCATACAATATATTGTGTTTGGATGCGGTAGCCCGTCAGAGGCCGAAAGAGAAAGAAGGTTGACTCAAGACCTTGGTCGATTAGAGAGTGAGCGACATGCGGTAGGCAACACCATCACTCAAAACGCACTAGTGTACTGCAGGAAAACAATAGGTAATTCAACCCCAACCCGCAACCCTGTAATTTTCCAGCAATAACCCCAGAATCCTTGGTCATAGCCCCCCTTCATGGCATAGCCCGCCCCCAAATTACTCCACCGACGTACCACAAAAATATTTGCGTATTCCCCGCTTACCGTTTGCTCTGTCCTCTGTAACCTCACCCCTTCTTGCAACCCCAACCCTCCCCCTCCCTGCTCCGGTGCGCCCCTTTCCCAGTCTGGTGGAAGGACAACCTGGAGAGAACCTGCCGTCGGGCGAGCAAGAAGGAGATGCCCTCGACTACCTTCTGAACGGGGTATACCACCTCAGCACCGGGAACGCTGAGGACCCCATCGAGTTGGAAGACATCGACGACGATCTAGACAACGATGCGGACGACGGGGGAGCGGCGGGCTTGCAGGACAACGGTCGCAACGATGGGGAGTCGCCACCGGGGCAGGTCGAGGACGGCGGTGGGGCGGAGGAGAGCGAAGGTGGTGCACCGGCGGTGGGGGGAATCAAGGAGGAGCCAGCCGTCGGCAACCAGGGCAGCGGGGATGGCGCCCCCTCCGATAATATCGAAGAAGCAGACGGCGGGTATCCTGACAGGCCCGACAAGTGGATGCACCCGTATCTCCTCACCTACTGCCTTATCGGAAGGCCAAGCAGCAGCGAGGACCCTGACCTCAGGACCACGCGGAAAACGTCCGGGCCGAAGGGTCGCGGAGGGAAGCAGAAGTCGAAGAGGGGGTCGCCCGGCACCAGCGACGAAAGCGGGTCGGAGACAAGCGGTGCGTACACCGATGTAGATTTGTCGTCGAACGCGATTCGGATGTTCGCAGGGGCCGGCGAAAGTCGAAGCCGAGCGCAGGTGAAAAAAGAGCATGAAGCGGTGGCGGCGGCGAACGCGCAAGAGCAGGCGCGCCGCGTCCAGCAGACCCATACAGGGAAGCTGGTGACGGCTGTGGAAGCTTGGTCGGCAGCCGTTGTGTCGAGGCAGGCGTTGGACGAAGAAGCCGCCCATAGGTCTCACTGGGATTACGCTCGCTTGGCCAAGAAAGCTAAAATCGACGACCTCAGGGGGGAAGTTGGAGTTCACACTGGAAGGGCCGAGGGCGATGGCACTGCGAGCCTCTATATCGGCCTTGTATGACATGGATGACGCCGACTTGCCCAAACCCATGTCGAAGCTGACGCCACCCTCTGCAGGCGGTACCCCCAGTACGTCCGCGTCTGCGTCGGTGTCATCTGCAGCGGCAAGTCGTGCCACTACTCCTGGGGTCACTGCCCTCCCTTTTTCCATTTCGACATCGCCTGTTGCTTCAACGGCCGCATCTGCGGTCGGGCCCGTGTCTTCATCGCCTGATACGGCAACGCCCACTTCCAGTGCCCCATCGTTTTGGGCGCAACACGATCCAGGACAAGGTCTGCTGGCCTACCGGGATTTGCCGGGGCGCGGAAGAGGGGTGCTGTTCGTGAGGGAGGGGAAGAAAGGAGAGTTTAAAACACGAGTCCCCTGAGAGGAGACACTGCCTCTCTTGTTTTAGGTATTGTTTATTGCGAGCTGGTATGCGTACGTGTTTTCAGTTTTAGCAATGTCTTGCTGTGTGGCATGTACGGGGCACCCCCTCCCCGCCCCCTTCTCCCTTCGTCTCTGTCCCCTGTACCCACGTTTATTTTTGGTTGTGCCATCCAACCTATTATCTTTGGCCGTGTTTTTCTTGTACAGTGGGGGCTACGGTTTAAGAGAGCTCAGTTTAAGAGAATTGCCGGTTGAAGAGAGGTCAAAATAGCCAGACACACATCTTAAATCGAACCCCGATTCTCTTAAACCGAACCTGCCCCCCCCCCACCCCCCCCACCTGTAGCCCATCAGCTGCCCCCCAACACTGCAGCTACAGTAGTGTCATCACATACATACATAGCTAGCGAGACAAACGGCTCCCACGGATGCCTTGCCCCGCGGGGTCTCGCTGCGTGGCAACGCCGGACCACACACCGGCCCCCCCACAGTTTACGAACCACACATGCCGTGTCTGCGGAGGCTACCTTCATGGACTGTGCGGTGTGCCTGACCCGCTTAGCGACAACGAGATGCACCGTGTTTGCCACGGATGCGTCAACTCGAACAACCGCAAGGAATCAAGCACAGACTCGACTGCTGGGGCTGCATCTTCGAAGCGTCCCTGCGCGGGCGGGCGGGCAACGGGGAAGGCGAAGCAAGCGGGTGCACTGGGCAGCTTGAATCCCGTTGGAAACACTGCACCTAGGAAAGTTCGTGGCGCCGAAAACCGCAAAAGACCGACGCTTGACCAAAAGGTTCGAGCGCTCGACCTTTTGAAGAGCATGAGCGGCGAAGAAGACAACTCTCGATGAAGACCTTGGCGAGGCACTTAAGGGTCTGGGGTTGGCACCTGGCGCAACGCCAACCCAGGCTTCCATGGAAGCCGTGCAGACATGGTTGGGTGTAGAGGAGAAAGCGGACGTGGCGGAGGCCATTATTGCAGATCTGAAGGACGATCTTTGTGAGGAGTCGCTTGCCTAAATAAACTTAGACCAACTGAACCTAGACTCGGACGACGACGAGGCCGACTCTTCGTCGGGAGACGAGGGCCAGTGTACGCAGCCCCTGGTCTCTCCTCGTCCGCCACCATACGCTGACGTATCTAGGCAGTTCGGGGACCTCGAAGAAAGAGCAGAGAGGTGCAGCATGGCCGGGGTAGCGTACCATCTTCGCAAGGCAAAGTTAGCCTGGATGAGCGAGGCTGGGTCAAGGAAAACGAAGCAAACATGCATGGCAGAGTTCATGTAAAGTTAGTTGCAGAAGAGAGAGGCTGCCAACAGGATGATTTTTTTAAGGGTAGGGTGCACTACTTGTACTGCTGTAGGTGCTTCAGTCACTGGTCTTTAGTTGTTTGTGGGTGTGATGCTCACGTCTCTGTGTTCTGTTGGCAGCTGTCCTATGATATACACTGCTGCTGTACATCTTGGAATTACATCGGTTCTTTGCTACTGCTGTTTGCTTCGTACACAACAATAAGGAGGGATCACGCTGAGTGAGGGCCCTCTAACGCACGAAAATATTGTGGATCACAAATTAAAAAAATGTTTCATCACTTCGATCAAGTTAGACCCTGTTAAAAGCCATCTATTCGGTTTAAGAGAGGTTTTCTCTTGAACCGAAAGTTCTGTTTAACAGAAAACCTCTCTTAAATCGGATTAAGAGAAGGTCGTGTGTAAGAGAGGTCTTCTGGATCACGCACACCCCTCTCTTAAACCGTAGCCCCCACTGTAGTCTGTTTTTTTTTTTTGCGACGGGCTACGGCAGCAGCAAGCAGCAGCAATGTATTTTCATTGCTACCCCCCTCTCCCCGTGCCCTGTGCCCACATTTTTTGGTGTACACCGTCCGACCTGTCTTATCTTTGGCCGTGTTTTTCTTGTAGCCTGTTTTTTTTTTTTTTGTGTGTACGGGCTACGGCAGCAGCAGCAGCAGCATCAATGTTTTTCATTGCTACCCTCCCCCCTCACTCCGTGCCCTGTGCCCACATTT
>FN648415.1:238210-250214 GCA_000310025.1 Ectocarpus siliculosus
ACCCGCGGGGGTGGGGGGGGGGGGTGTACTCATAGTCGTGCATGCCGTAGTCATTTGACCATTGACCTCGCATCCCTACAAAGCCGGGACGGAGCACGCCGGGTTCTCACCGGACCAGGCTCTCACATCACCAAGCGCGAAGCGCCGTGAGGTATTTGGCGAGTCGCATGAAGGGTGAGCTGCATCCTGCTAAGGGTGTTCGGCATCTTGTGCTTACTTCCTTGCGTACGGATGACAGCTACGTATGACTTAATTTATTTTCTGGTGCTTTCACTTCCAGAGACAGTTGTAAGCACTGTGTAACTGCCTCGAGGATGCCTGACCATTTTAACACAAAGGGGGGGAGGGGGGGGGGCAATCAAAAGCATCGTTGACGATGCCCGTACTGAGAAAAAATTAACGCCGGCGGCAAAAAAAAGAAAGGACAAGACAGGTCGGAGGGTGTACCAACGATTTCTAAAAGACGACCAGGATGCGGCAGAACAGCGCCCCAACACATGCACAACGCTACAGCACACCGGATGCGATCTACCTAGAAAGCCACACAATTCTGAAGCTTAGCTTCAGTCTCATATTTCAATATCCGTGGGTGGAACTTTTATTCGCATAGCCCACCCCTTGCCCGACCCTGTCTCAAATGCCGATCTCGAGCTACAGTGTAAATCTCGTGGTGCCCGAAGTATGGTTCGGTAGGCAATCGCAAACCATTTCCCCTCCCCGAGTTTCAGCAGCTTCCACCTGCTGTGGCCGACAGGACTTGGCCTGGACTGTTCCTTGTCTGTGTCGCCATGGGAACGGCCGGTTGCACAGCGAAAGAGGGTCCTGCGTGGTGCGCGCCACAATCTTTTTTTTTTTGTGATTTTCTTCGTGAGTGACAATGCGGCTGTTGTTGCTGAGTTGCTTCAGTCTCTGTGGCTTTGAGCTGCACGCGTTGCTCGCGTAGGCCTTGCTCGCGCTGTAGGCGATGCGCGTCACCTACTTTTCGCCTGTTGCAACAGCAGCACAACAGTTGAAGAGACAGACAACAGCAGGCCTTTTTTTCTGTTGCTGCATATGCATGGGTGGTATGCATCGCACAGTAAAAGCGGCATATGCATGTGGTGTGGAATACACCGTATAAGCGTGTTTCCTTTTTGGTGTCACTGCGTAGTCAGTCGTAACTTGAGCCATAAGGTAGATGGCAGCACAATCTTATTTACAAAGGTGAGGTGTGTGGCAACGGACAGTTCCCACCTTCGTGCAGCGGTGCACATCTATCGCGGACGGACTTGATACTACTGCTGTAGTTCGTCCGTGTACAGCAGTGGTCATGTTCGTTTTTGTTCTCACTTCGTCACACGAGATGAAAGTCCGCACTGCATCTGTTATTTGGTTGTGTTGCTGAGCCCACATCGGATACCGCCGTCCGTTACACATGTCTGACAACCTGCGGTGGGCCAAAGGGACCAGAGTAAGTGGGTGTATTTTCGAGAGTGGATCCCTTGTCTGCTCTCCGCTCTCTTCTTTGTTGTCTACCTACAGTACCTGTCTCTCTCTCGCCTTTTCGCCGGTTGGTGGGGTCCCAACAACATCGAACTACGTCAACCGCAGGTGGTTTCGCTTCTTGCTCAGTAGTAAGAGCCTTTTGCACTCGGCTGCTGCATGTGAGGCGATTTGCGCTACCTGTTTATGTCAAGCGATGGACTTGGGCCCTACCTAATACTGGCCACGCAGTGCTAAGTGACATCTTGCAACGGCCCAGAGCGAGTAACGAACAGGTTGGTTGGGTTTTCCATGCTTATTTTGCCTCCTCCCCCAAGCCTGTCGCGCCTGGCTCACTACTTGTTGTCTTGGTCTTTTTCGTTTTTCATGCTTTCTTTGTTTTTTGGGGTCCCCCAGCCACCCGCCCACCCATCATTGCATTGTTATTTTTGGTGGAAGGGGTGTGACTTGCCGTATTCATGAACGACTGGGCCCCGCACTTTTTACTCGCACCCCGTTCATTGTCAACACAATAACACCATATATATATCCTCTCATTTCTCAGCACATCAGTCTTCTTGTACAATGCCCACCAACACGTCAAAGGCTTGCGGAATTATGGTAGACAAACACGAGAATTGCAACAACAGCAGTACAGCAGTTGAAGAGACAGACAACCTCAGGCCTTTTTTTCTGTTCCTGCATATATATGCATGGTTGATATGCATCGCGCAGTATAATAAGCGGCATATGCATGTGGTGTGGAATACATCGTATAAGCGTGTTGCCTTTTTGGAGTCATTGCGTAGTCAGTCGTAACTTGAGCCATAAGGTAGATGGCAGCA
This sequence comes from Ectocarpus siliculosus, assembly GCA_000310025.1. Lineage (NCBI taxonomy): Eukaryota > Phaeophyceae > Ectocarpales > Ectocarpaceae > Ectocarpus > Ectocarpus siliculosus. The sequence continues at coordinate 240,517 of FN648415.1, forward strand.
CAATTAATTTTATTCTGAAGCTTTAGCTTAAGTCTCATCGTTCGACGGCACGCCTCGGCCTTGACTAATCCTTGTCTGTTTCGCCATGGGAACGGCCGGTTGAACAACGAAAGAGGGTCCTGCGTGCTGCGCGCCACCATCTTTTATTTGTTGCGTTTGTTTGTGATTTTCTTCCTGATGAGTGACCGTTTGACACGTGCGGTTGCTGCTGTTATTATCCTCGGAATATGCTGCAAAGGTCGTATCGTCTCTGTCGCAGCTGTACGCTGTGCTCGCGTGGGAGATGCGAATTCCTTAGTTTTTTCTCTACTGTGTCGATATCGATGAAGAAAAGCAACGGCAGCACGGTTGAAGATACAGCCAACAACAGACGGTCCGCCTTAGTTTTTTTTCTATCCTCTTGCTGCATAGTCTATGCATGATGGGTGGTAAAGCATCGTAAGCGTGTTGCACCTTGATTGAGTCTGCTGCGTAGTCGTAATTTGAGCGATAAGGCAGATGGCAGCACAATCTTATTGACGTAGTGAGGTATGATAACCAACAGTCTGGTCGTTCGTGCAGCGGTGCGCATCTATCGCGACGGCAAGCGTATTGAGATAACATTATAGTTCGTCCGTGGTGCGTCTAGACTGATGATGTAGTCATGTTCATTTTTTGTTTTGCCAGACTTCAAACCACAAAGGAAAGAAAGTCTCCACAGTTCGGAAACGGCGACTATGTTTTGTTTGTTTTATTTGTTGTGTTTGTTGTTGCTGAGCGCACATCGGATGTCGCCGTTCGTTACACGTGTTTTACAGCCTTCGGTGGGCCACAGGGACGAGAGTGAGTGAGTGTCTTCTCGAGAGTCTATTCATGCCTTCTCTACGCTTTTTCTGTTGGTATACTACCTGTCTCTCTCTCGCCTGTCGCCGTTGGGGTCCCAATAACATCGAACGTCAACCGCGATCGTTTTGTTTCTTGCTGAGTTAGGCTACCCGTGTACCCGGCTGCTGCATGTGAGGCGATGGGCGCTGCCTCTTTACGTGAAAAACAATGGGCATGGCCCCTACTGTTTGCTGCATGCAGTGCTGCTGTGTGACAGCTTCCAGCGGTTCAGAGCGGCGACGGTGGCTTTTCTATGCTCTCTTTCGCCACCTCCCGGAAGCCTGTCGCGTCTTGCTCACTTGTCTTTGTTCTCCCTTCTTTCTACTTTTGTTTTTGTTTTTCATGCTTTGCTTTTTGGGGTCCGCCGGTCACCCACCCACCCATTATTTCAGTTCAAATTTTTGGTGTTAACTTGCCATGTCTATAAAAAAACTGGGCGCACGTTTCGAAATTCTGAAGCTTTTCTGAAGTCTCATTGTTCGATATCCGTTCGGCGGAGAACCGCAAATAGATCTTGACCCGTCCCCGAGCGTGAGCAGCTTCACTGGTATTCGGCCTCCTGTAGCCGGCAAGAGTCGACCTTCACCGTACCTTGTCTGTTTCGCCATGGGAATGGCCGGTTGAACAGCGAAAGAGGGTCCTGCGTGCTGCGCGCCACAACCTTTGTTTTTTTTGTGATTTTCTTCCTGAGTGACCGTTGTACACAACATGCGGCTGGTACTGCAGTATATGCATGCCCGGAATGTGCTGCAAACGTCGTAAAGTTTTTGTCTCTGTCGTTTGGGCTGCACCCGTTGCTCGCGTCTGCTCGTTATCCATGAAGAGCAACGGCAGCACAGTTGAACCGACAAACAACAACAGACGGTCCGCCTTAGTTTCTTGTGTGTGTTTTGCTGCGCGGCATGGGTGGTATGCATCGGTAAGCGTGTTGCTGGCTTACCTAGTCTGCTGCGTAGTCGTAATTTGAGCGATAAGGTAGGCAGGACAATCGTATTCACGTAGTGAGGTATGATGACCAACAGTCAGTCTGCTCGTTCGTGCAGCGGTGCGCATCTATCGCGGACGGCAAGCGCATTGAGATGATGGTTCGTCCGTGGTGCTACAATCATGTTCTTTTTAGTTCTCACTTCCTACCACAAAAGATAGTCCACAGTTCGCAAACGGCGGCTATATTTGTTTGTTGTGTTGTTTGTTGTTGCTGAGCCCACATCAGATATCGCCGTTCGAGACACATCATGTCTGACAGCCTGCGGTGGACCAGACGGACGAGAGTGAGTGTCTTCTCGAGAGTTAATGCCTTGTCTTCTCTCCGATCTCCTCTTTTAGTCTACATCTCTCTCTCTTTCGCCTTTCGCCGGTGGGGTCCCAACAACATCGAACGTCAACCACAGTCGTTTTGCTTCTCGCTGCTGCTGCTGCATGTGAAGCGATGGGCGCTGCATCTTCATGTCAAGCAATGGACTTGGGCCCTAGCTAATGTTTGCTGCATATTATGCAGTGCTATGTGAGAGCTTCCAGCAGTTCAGCGCGAGCAGCGACGGTGGTTTTTCCGTGCTTTCTTTTGCCTCCTCCCTGAAGCCTGTCGCGTCTGGCTCTCTTCTTCTCGCTTCTTTCTTTTTTATGTTTGTTCATGCTTTGTTTTTTGTTTTTGGGGTCCCCCGGTTCCTGTGTGTTCATCGGGCGTCTTTTTGGTGTCTACCTTGATTGTTACCCGCTGAAAAATCGACAGCTTCAGACAGGCAACGCGACGATACTCGTCGAGTTGCCATACACAATGTCCTTCTTGTGCTTCTTGCGGTACGCGAAGCTCGTGGTGAGCTGCCGCTTGCGCACCGCGTGCCCTGCCTCCACTTGAGGCCGGCCGTTGACGTCCTTCGTCCCAACAGATCCAGAGTCCGCCTCCGGCTCCGTCACCGATGTGGTCCCCACCCCGGCACTGCTGACCCAGTTCGTGTTCTCCACCAGCTGGTCCATGCCGTCGAAGGTGTGCAGCATGTTGTGCAAGATGCAGCACGTGAAAAACACGTTGTCGATGCGCTCCTGGCTCTGGAACGCCATGGCGAGCATGAGGATCCTCAAGCGACCCTTCAGGATGCCGAAGAAGCACTCGACATCCTTCCGCACGCTCTCCAGCCTCTTCGAAAAGAGCAGGTCGTTCTCGCTCAGCGGGTACTTGGAGGGCTCGATCAGGATTTGCCACTGGAAAAACGCGAGAGGGAAAAGGGGAGTACGGGTTTGGTTCTATGTTGTTAAAAGCTGTGAAATTTACACTCGGAGACTCAAGCGGGGGCTTCGAGGTTGGAGGGAGGCGCTCGAAAAATAACAGCAGCCACCCATGAAACACCGGAGTAGACTGCAAGAGTGTGCAGCCGAGGTTTTCATTTCCGTATCCGACATGTCAATACCATGAACGATTTGCGTCGAAACTGTCCGAAACTAGCTGCTCCGTCATTTTCCCCGACAACAAAGACGTTGCTCGCCAGCGCTCTCTCTTTCTCTGTCTATCTGTCTCAGGCCGGACACATGTCTCTTCCAAAACAATATTTTGGCAACTCAACCACACGGTAATTCAAATACATCCACCTTGTGGTACCCGTTGTCGACGAGCACGTAGCACCCCTTGAGCGTCGTCGTCGTACCATCCTGGTTGTACACGTCGAACGTCTTCTCCGTGTACTGCTTGTCCGTCCGAATCTTCTCCACCGCGGCATCCCAGCAGACGGTGGTCTTGTCGTTCGTCGAGCCGGTGAAGCCCTCGGTCACGGCAATAGCCCGGCCAGCGTGATCAACGGTGACCTGGTACCCGATCGTGGGAAACCCCTCCTTGCCAGTGTACGAACGGGCTTGGTTGTAGGGGCACCTGCTCCAAGCGATGTGTGTGACGTCCATAGAACCCATCGCACCCGTAAACCCAAGCCGGTCGTACTGCTCTATGACGAGGTCCAGCTTGCCGCTCTCTTCCGTAGGGAGGTGGATGTGTTCATCGTACATCTCCCGTGCGAAGTGCTTGAGAACTTGTGGAACATCGCCTGCACGGTCTTCGCGCTCATCCACGACATCTGGTAGATGCTTGCAAAGCAGTTGCCCCTGCCCAGTATAGTCAGCCAGGCCAGCACCTGCAGCACCAAGTCACCAACGCATGTACACACGGGGTACAAGCAGTAGAGTGTCAATGTGCTGCTGTTGTCCGCGTGGAAGCATCTCACGGGCTGGAGGGCTGAGTGTTGCGCTGTACATACGACAACAAACAAACAATTGTACGAACTGATTCGAATACTCCTCTCCGGCCATTTTATCTCGGCATCTCGACCCAACGTACAAGATCTTCGGCCTGCGTACAGTAGGCGCAGTCTACAGCAGCTGCTGTTAGCTATATCCAGCAAACAGCAGTCTGTACCAACGAGGTGCGAACGCTACTTTTGTAGGTACAGCACAGGTGGAGGTCGAACCCCCTTGGGGACTTTTCGGCAAGGGGGGGGGGGGGTCATCGGCAAGGTCGAGCCCCTGAAGAGTCCGGTGGGTTGTCCAACCTCCGTCCCTTCACCAACCTTGGCAACCCCTGACAGAAGAACGGTTTGGCAAACTCATTGCCTAGGATGTGCTTGCCAAGCTCGTTCGCGTACGTGAGATTGGCAAGGCTAGTTATAGCCAGCGTGCGATTGGCGATTGGCAAGGTCGTTTGCGAACTTGAGATTGGCAAGGCTAGTGCGGGAACGTGTGATTGGCAAGGCTCATTGCCAACGATGTGCTTGGCAAGGTCGTTTTCGAACTTGAGATTGGCAAGGCTAGTTATAGCCAGCGTGCGATTGGCGATTGGCAAGGTCGTTTTCGAACTTGAGATTGGCAACGCTAGTTCGGGAACGTGTGATTGGCAAGGCTCATTGCCTACGATGTGCTTGCCAAGCTTGTTCGCGAACATGAGATTGGCAAGGCTAGTTCGCGAGCGTGCGATTGGCGATTGGCAAGCTTGTTCGCGAAAGTGGGATTGCAAGCTCGACCCGGATATTGGCAAGGCTCATTGCCTACGATGTGTTTGGCAAGGCTAGTTCGCGAGCGTGAGATTGCCAAGGTGCTCTGAGCACTGCGACTGGCAGGCTCGGTGAATGTACGAGATAGTTAGCCAGTCACGTTCGTTCGCTAAGGCCGACAACGCGAAGGTCGTACCCGCCCCCGCCCCCGGCACCTCACAGCCGTCGTGGTCGAGGACAGTAAGAGATGGATATAGAGTTCTTCCTTTTCCCGCGAATCCACACATACATGCTTGTAAATTACAAAAAAAGCGACAGCGACTCTTCTCGATGCAGTATGTGCCTCTCTACAGTAGACCGACGCACAGCGCGCAAGGTATATCGGCAAAAAGGCAACAAACTCATGCAGTAATAGAAACATACCCGCAAGTACAATGGAGTCCGTAGCGGAAATGCGCGCTCAACTCCCCCCATGGCAAAAAAAAAAACGCGACACATGAGTCATCATCGCCACCCTCCACCCTCTCCAGATGACAGGCTACAACACGAAGCGCCACCACATGTAACTCACAAGAGTAGACACCATAAAACCAAGAGAATGGTCGCTACAAGAGACACAGCATATGCCACAAAACGCACACCGAGATATCACCATAACCCGCCTTCTCACTCTCTCCATCACAAGACAAGCAAAAACAACCGACACAATCGAACACCCGCAGACCACAACACTAGAAACGTCCCCGCGCGCAGGGCCACAAGAAGAGACACCCCTCTCTACTTCTACGCGCAGCCTATGTACCGTCCTCGAGGAACTCAATATTTTACACGTGCATATACATGATTCGGATAATTGAAAAACACCCCGCGAGCTTTCTTTGGTCGAACCCGGCAAGGGTCAGACCACCAGATAGCAACAAACACGTGGATAAGACGATACAAAGTCCTTGGCGAGAGGAAAGTCCGCGGCTTCGCGCACCTCCTCCGTCAGCCACGACTAAAACACCACAGAAAGAAGAGTAACCACCCTCTCTACGACAGTCCAGATGCAAAAACTAAGACAATGTACCACAACAACAACGGTACCAAACCCTGTGCCATTCGACCGGCACCGTCCGCCGTGCAACGTCGACGACCTCGCATTATTTTACAAATGAACAGGATGCACACGCATCCCTTGAGCCTCTCTCGACAAACACATGATCACCCGTAGTTTTACAGAACCCCCGCCCGCGCTAACAAAAAAAAAACACAGCACCGTCTGCAGTCACAGACAAAAATACGAAACCAAAATTTAAAGACACACACGTCGACAACAACAACGGAACAAGACCGTCTTTTTCTACGCGCAGAGTACCCTACCATTCGACTAGTGTACCGTCCGCCCTGCAGCGTCGATGACCTCACACTATTGTACACATGAGGATATGTACACGACGAGGTGATCTCATAATTTACATGATCATCCGCAAGTTTACAAAAATCCGTGCCCCCACGACTAAAATAAAAAAATGCAGCAAGAGTCGTCACTTCTCCCATCACGGGAAAAAACGAAACAAAAATGCCTTCTGTTGGCAGTGCGCGCAAAAGAAAGCTAGACACACGCCAAACCAAACCACAGCGACTCGCCTCCGAAGAGACATGGTCGGTCGATGGTGCCACCTTGCGGCCTCCCACCTGCGTTCACTTTCGCCGCGCACGGGGGGTTCTGAACAGGCTGTGGTACACGCCAAGAGGGCACAGCTTCTATCCAGAAGCCTCTCCTGCTGCTCCTGCCCCTCCGGCAGCTGCTCCCGTCGCCGCCCCTTGAGCAGCTCATCCAGCCGCGGCCGACGCCGGGCTCGAAACCGTCAGGAACGGCTTGAAGAAAATGTCCGCGTCTGCTTTGGACGTAATGTTGTCCGGCGTCAGCTTCTTGTCTTTGGAGATCTTGGACACGCAATTGCCCAAAATGTGCGCACCCTGCAAGAAAGGGAAATGGGCGCGAGCCGAGAGAGAACAGGAGGCGACGCTCAGCCCGTGTCCCGAGGGCGATTGCAAAGCCCCCAAAACGTCCACAGTCATCAGACACCGGTAGAAAATGCATGGTCCAAAGCCTTCACACATAGGACAGATCAGATCCACGCAGATCGAGCTAAATAGCTCTTTTGTTGAGGGTTATGATACGTCCCTGTTGATCGTTAGGGCATACTCCGAGTAGGTGTTCGGTGTAAGTTTCCCCGAGGTGATCTGAAGGACATAGGGAACCGGGCCCATACGTAGGGCATTTTTACGTTGGACAGGAAGACACAAATAAAAATCATCGATGTTTGAGAGGGGTGGAGGCGAGTTGTTACCCGCGCTCTCCCACCAATCACATGTCGATAATGTAGGACAGAGATATGTGTAGAATATTGACTGGTTGTTTCACGCCGCCGAGCGGGAATCCCCTGAAAGACGTAGCACAGCAACAGAAGCGGCAGCAGCAGCACATACATGATGACACGCACACACACGTAGACAACACACGAGACAACAAGCACAGCAGCACACGAGACTGCTGTAGGCCAAGGCCAGCCAAAGGTACACATCATAGGAGGCTTCGGGTGCGAGACTGTCAGAGCCCGTCGCCTGCTGCTGGCAGCGTAAAAGCGAGGGAAAAGCGAGTGCACACAAGTCAGTCAATCTGCGGTCTTTCTCCGTCGACTGCCGACAGGCCAATCTTTGATCCACAACAGATGCACCCCGAAACAGCGAGACCATGACGCGTACACACTTAGGGGCCATCGGGGCGATTTTTTTAGAGCCTGTTGCATGCTGCTAGCAAAGTTAGCAAGGAAAGTAAGTAGTGCACATCCACACAGCAGCAGCAGCAGCAAGCAACAGATTTGAGAGCTTCTCGTTTACACCATCAAATAACGTCCGGCGTTCACGTCTGGCTGGTGGTGGCGGGTGAGGTGTGTGTGTGTGCAGTGGCAGTGGTGGCCTCTGTGTGGTGGCCTATATAGGCTACATCCATATCTAACTACACCTGTTTGCCTCTCTCTCTCTCTCTCCTCCCCTTCTTTTTCGCGCTCGCTTCATTATATTTCGTTGGACCCCTACGTACGGGAGGCGACCAGGACATAGGCGATCAGGGTATGTTTGCCAGAGGTGAGCTGAAGGACATAGGTGATCGTGGAATGTTGGTTCGGTGGTGACCTGAAGGACACAAGGTGAGCTAGCTCATGATCTGTCCGATGTGTGAAAGCCTAGCCTTGTGAGTGACAATAAAGTGTGCATAGATCGACCGGGTACGGCCGGGGTAGCACGTCGTCGGAGACTCTCTGTTGGTTGTCCTTGAGGAGGCAACACTACACTCACGTCTGGTTGAAGACCTGGTCGTTGGTAGTATCGAGGTACTTCCGCTTGATCTTCTTGCTCGGAGGCGCGCCGCCGTTCCTTCCTCCTCCGCACGCCGGAGTGCGGTACTTGTCCGCCCAGTCAGCTGCTCGGAGCATGGCGTTGAACCCCGGAGCCTCGTAAACATGCAGCAGTTCAGGCCCCAGCTGTCCCTCGGACCCCTGGCTCTCGTCGGGGTTCTCTTTGTTGTACTGCCGGCGGTCCTCGTCGAGGACTTCAACGAGCCAACGCACCACCTGGAACATGATGTGAGTCATTACCTAAAAGGCAGGGAAGTCGCGCGTCGGCCGAAGACGTGATTGATATCAGAGCAAGCAGAAACAAGGCGATAGGTAAGGATTGTGTAGCGTCCTGCTTGTCAGCACAAACCACTATTTACCGAACCCATTGGCTTGCTGGACCATCTGTGGGGGTACAATCGCTTTCTCGAGAGTTCACGTACAAGGGAAAGCAGCCTAGATAGAACAGGGGAAAGAGGGCTAATACAGTAGGGGTTTGCCAGGTTTGGAGGCCAATACCTTGGCTTCCTTCCTGCCTACACCTCCTTTGAGGTGAAAGAACGGAAGGTATGCGGGGCAAATTGAACAGGGGGGTACATGTACCCTTCGGGGACTGGTTTCTCTCCCTCTCTCTCGCTCGGCTCGTGTTGAGCAAAACATATAGCTGGGAGGGAAACAATACACGGGCTCCCATCTCGACCAAAATATAAGCAAAAGAGCGTAGTGCGGGACGTGGGGCACATCATTCCAAGCAAAAGAAAGTCGATGATGCGCGAGCGGGGGGTAGGTGGGTGGGCGGGGAAGTGAAGTCATGCCGGAGCCGTTCATAGCAGTGGGACAGCAACTACATGATACAGACACGGTTAAGTTTGATAAGTTCAAGAATTCTGGCATTTTTTTTCTTCCACGTACACCTATACTGAATGAAACATTCGGGACACCGTGTGGAACACCGACAGACGAAAGAAAAACGATACCCTCAACCCTCGCATTGTATGCCCTTCATGTCTCCGCTCCATTCCCCCAAGTTAATTACTCAGCCAACCCGTATAGCCTTCACCCCTGTGGGGCTACCTGACCCTCTCTCCTCACCCCAACATACAACATATGAATGTTCTCCACAAAACAAAATGACAAAATATTCATAATTTTTTGTGGGCGCTTGTCGTGACCGACCGATTTTGTGCAACCTGACCCCCCCCCCCCCCCTCTCCTGAACGAAGAGGGCGGGCGGGGGGGAAAATCGAACAATCCTGTATCCCCCCCTTCACTCCCTTCTCTATTGTCTCTCTCTTGGGACCACAGGCTCCCCCCTGTCGAGCGGGGCGCGTCGAGGAAAAAATGCAGGGGGGCCTGAACCGTGTGTCCTCCGGGGGGGGGGGGGGGCGGGAGAAAAGCCACAAAACCCCCCCCCTTGGCCTTTTTTTTTAAATTCCAACCCCCAAAAAAAAAAAACTTTTTTTTTTAAAACCAAAAAATTTCCCCC
>FN648422.1:2771-20258 GCA_000310025.1 Ectocarpus siliculosus
GGGGACAGGGGGGGCGATGGCGGGATGGTGTTGCTTGGGCTAAATGTCCCTCGGATCTGCAGGCTCGCCAGCAGATGCAATTGTTACGTCGGGGGCGGGGGGGGGGGACAGCGACAGCAAACCTGCACTTGCCACGGCAGACGCAGGAAAATCCGCGCCGGTCTCTACAATACTCAGAAGCTCCAGCTTTCCCTCGTAAGCTACGCTGAGCAATTCACAACCCTACGCGCGAGGCATGCATTCGGCAAGACCAACCAAAACTTTTCCACGGCGTACCTGTACTTGGTCCATGTCCACGAGACCCGCGCCGGCGGCCTGGCCCAGCCTCACGCCGTCCCCGGTAGCCTGCGGACCGCTGGTGGTCGCCAGGTGGAGGCGTTCCGGCGCAAACTCGGACAGGAGGGACCCCTCGGATCGGTCGTACGCGTAGCCTGAAAAGAAAAAAAAGGTGAGGGGGGGGGGTACCAATGTTTGGCATGCGTTACATAACAGCTGGACCATTGATCACGCGTCCTCAAGAGGGAGGGGGAGGAGGTCGAGCTATTGTTTCGGAACGAGAGGTTAGCAGGTTGAGAAGGCTGGCTCCCGGGAAGAGATGGTGGTACGTAGCGTTCTCTGGTGCCGCCGCTAAACATGGTGCTCTCGGCGGGGAGCGTTGCGGCGTTACTCGGGGTCTAGCAAGAGGAAGAGGCGCTGCTTTGACAATTGCGACCGAAAGACGGCCAGACACTCGGGAGTACTGTAGCCCTACAATACACACTTGGCTGCTGAGCGAGAAAGAAGAGGATGTCTAGATCGACAATTCAGCTTCTACTGAACGCTGGCATGTCATGTCATGCCGCCGTAGCGCGACAAATCGCTCCAACACTATCTCTTCGCAAGGGCCTTCAAAGCTCTCTGTCCGACGTTCTCCAGCACCTAAGCCTAAGCGGGGACAACGCCACACCTTCTCCACCACAGCTCTAAACACGGCCCGAGACGTTAACGTTAACGGGGCCTACCTCCGGTAGTGAGCACCACAGACGCTGCTGGCAACTCGATTTGGTCCCCGTCACCCTCCTGCTGGTAACGCACCCCCGTGACCCGGCCGGCGTCGTTTGTCGTCAAGGACGTCACGTGCGCGTTGGTCATGACCGATATCTTCGGGATACCGAGGAGGCAGGGAAAGGGGAGGAGAGGCATACCCGTTCATCTTGTAAGGGATTCAAACCATTTGGCCGCCGCGCATGTCTCTCTCGAGAACGAAAGTATATCCACGTTTGTCTGCACGATGGATCCTTGCAGCAGCTTGAGGGCACGGTTGCATGCGATGCGATCTTGCTGTAAATCTATGAAATACTGTACAGCCTAAGAAGTCTTGAGGGAACTGACAACAATAGATGCGGACAGATACCCGCGGGATGCAAGTGCAACTCCGATTTGGGCCTCGCCGTTTGCATCTTAACAGACGACGTCATGGCCACTAACGACAACCTTTTTGTCTCATCCCGGTCTCGCAGTGGCGCCGTCAACAGGAAAGCACCGTACCGTCGCACAAGTGGGGGAACCTTAGCCCTACAGTTGGCCCAGTTATCCTGGCTTCATTTTAAGTCAACTCCCCGCGCGTTAAGGATAAAAAAAAATATCAGAAGCAGGGCGCCCGACAGATACCAATCCTAAGGACACTTCAAAAAAGACATGGGTGTCCTGAGAGCGGGATCGGCACTATCCCTGATGCTGCACATCGCTCACCTCCTCCGGGTGGTCCTCGACATACTTGTACACCTTCTGCACCGTCGTCCATCCTACAGGCACGGGGCGGCCGTCGGATCCCGGCGGGATGCGGTGTGTCCGGGGCGCCTGTGTCCAAAAATAAATCAACGTCAAGGGAAGCACCATGGCGGATCAAGGAAGCAACAGAGGATGAGTCGCGAGGGTGCAGCGGTTACAATACACCGGTGACCTGAGCTGGACAAGTCTTCCTGCCTCTCGGGTTTGTTGAGGGGCACCATAAAACGACCAAGGTGCCAGAGGTGCGGTACCTATGTCATGCCACTGTCTGTGGTGCGACGTTAGAACACCCTTTTGGGGACTTCCACTCCAGCCATTGCTAACAACACACATGAGCAAATGCAGCAGTGGACCAACGCACCAAAGGGTACTGGAATAACGTAAGGAGGGGGGAGATGAGCACCAAAAGGTCGGCTTTGCTATCCAATGAACTATTAAGCAGCGACCGGGCCCACCAAAAACACAACCGGAAATAATCGGCGATCAGCCAGTACATGAAAAAATACGAACCAATGAACCGCTCTAACACCGCCGGAAGGAAAACACAAACGCCAGCGTGTGGTCCGAACCTGGTGCCCGCCGCACTGAGAGAGGAGAGACAGGTCCAGCCCGAAAGACTCCAGCCACTCCACGGCCTGAAAGAACAAAATACCCCGCGAAAAACAGTGGAAGTGGCAGATCGATCAATACATCGTCGCAGGTATTAATATTCACGCGGACGAAACGAAGTGCCGTACATGTAGCCGAAAGCGCCGCAACCGTTGCAGCAGACAGCAACAGCAGCGGCTGTTGCACATCAGGGAAGAAAGACCAAACAATCGTAGGGAAGTGGTTATTTCTGACACGTTCAGAGACTCCGGGAATATTTTTTCCAAGCTAATAGGAAGGAACGACCACAGATTGAGCAAGAAATATCACGACCGGCGTTGACCAGCATCGTGCAAACAGCAAGAGCATCATACAAGCTTGGAGCCGGGAAAAATGCCAGAACAGCACTTATTATTATCTCGCCCCAGCACAGCACCACCCAGCTGATCCGGCACCCTCTCTCTCCATGTTGCCCTACTATCTTATCCACACACGGCACGTAAAGCAGGTGCGGCACCTCAGCGCTCTTCTCCACCAAGACGTCCACTAGCTCGGGTGTGCTGCGCCCCCCGCCCGACTTGATGATATCGGCCTTGAAGGACTGCAGCGTGTCGCTGTCGTCCTTCAACGTCTGGGCCGTGGTCAAAGCCCCGTTGATACCTGGTCAAACAAAATCGCACCCATTGCGACAAGACACGAGACAAATAAAAATGACATACCCAGGGCACGTGTATTGGCGAGCGTGACCAGCGTGACCAGCGTACTCTTTGGACTACCTCCCGAAGTGGTGATACAGGCCAGATTCCACTATTTCCAAAGACAGGAGAGTTTTCCGGATTTGTCCGGTGAGGGGGGTGCTCCGTAGTTTCGGGAGTAGACATGAGTGGGACCTACGCGGCGAATGCGGGTACAGTACGTGTACGGCATGGGGTATGTGGTATGTATGCGGGAGAGCCTTTGATTCGTGCGCTCCCGTGCCGCATAGGGGGGATAGGGTCTCGAAGAACCAAACAGGGCATGTGCAGTAGGTCGCATGAGATATTAACCCTTGCGGGTTCGAACCAATTCCGGCGGTTCTTCCTGTTGATTGGCATCAAACTTAGCCCTACCACTTGATCTGAGAGAAAGAGAAGGCTGTCGTGCGCGTTGCAGACAGGACACGATCAAAACGCCGCACGTGTCGTATCTTGCTGCAGGTTTTATGGCAACGCGGCCCGCCGCACGTGTCGTATCTTGCAGCAGGTTTTGGCAACGCGGCCGAAGGGCTCGCCGGGGCTAAACTTTCCAGCAGGCACACACGCACATATGCACTTATGCATACCTGACGTAGCCTTGGCAGAGTTCCCGCCGATCCGGCTGCCCTTCTCCATCAACACCACCGGAGCCCCTGCCCTAGATGCCTCGATGGAAGCAGCCAGGCCCGCCAAGCCTCCACCCACTACCACCACAGGGAGCTGTCAAGCAGGCGGCGATACGGGAAGTGAACCAAGGTCGATAATGAAATAGTGCATGTGAAGCCTGGCGCTGGGGGGGTTGGGGCATGCTTGGTGGTGGCAAGCTAAGGGGTTGGGCAATTGGATCTCGGAGGAGAGGTTTTGGAGAAACAGCGATAGACATTCAAAGTCGCTTCGGCAAGCGTGAGCGTGGGTGTTTCGACGACGGCCAATATTCGGAAATCACGTCGGGAAAGGTTGGCTACACGTGAAGACCATGTTATGCTACGAACACGTGGAATGCCCGAGAGACGCCGGCTAATCCTGGGGCAGCGAACCTTTGTCGTTCTTGGTCCAAACACCAGCTCCATTCGATCTTTGTCGTCAAGAAATGTGCATACGATCACAAGAAGGCTAATGCCTGTTAGGGACAATACCCCAATCAAAGAAATCTGTCGAAGTCTCCACAGGAGCGAAACACAACAAAAAAGCACTGCTGTGGTGTTATCTGTACGAGTTCGTGAGAGTACATTTTCTAGAAAGCTCTCACTTTTCTGTACTGCCGGATCCTGCTGAGTTTCTTCAACGACGGCTCGAATACCGCGGCACGTACCGACATGTCATCTAGATCGACACACCAAGGTTTGGGTGTGTATGATGAGCAAAGGCCAGTCCTTAGTTTTTCCTAGTGCTCCGGGGTATGGAAGGCGGGGGAAACAAAGCACGGTTCCCTGCGCTGAAACCGTACTGAAACCCTGGTGAGGGCATTATAGAGCCAGCACGAAAGGCTTTCGCCTTCCGGACGCGTTATTTCGATTGCCAGCGCGCGATTCTGGCCATCTGGCTGCTTGTGGCGCGTTCGGGTGCTGCCATGCTGAACTTGTGCGTCATCCGAATCGTTCGGGCATTCGCTACCATCAAGAAAGCACCAGACGCATTGCATCGGCTTGCTACCGGCGACTGCAGATAGATTTGTTCCTGCAAACATTATACAGGCAGTACTAAAAACACACATCCCTCCACATCGCAGATAACACAAAGTTGTGCTTCGCGGGAATCTTTTGGACGACGCTTGGGGCGAGGACGCACAAGGGCCGAAACATGGAACAGAAAACCAATGTAGTTCGGACACGGTAGAGTTTCCGTTCACCAGCAGGCGCGTACAAAGTAGTATCCTCCGAACAGATACTGCACTGCCTCGATGAGGTTGGTAAACACACTGCACCTGCTGTTCTCCGATCGGATTCGTAGATCGCTCACCCAAGCCTCCTACGGCGGAGTGGAACATAGTCACGAGCGAGTTAAGCGAGACACGCATGGTGGCGGCTTTCTTTGTTGCCGTGTAGCCTCTTCCGTGCTGTGCACGTGGGTTGTCCAACAGGAGTAGACCGGTGGGGGCACAGTGGACAGAGCGACCGATTGGGGGGGGTGTATGTATATTCAAAATTTTAAAACTGGCCCCCACACATGACAGTATATGGCGGTGCGGTTCTTGCCTCAGACACCCCAGCGGCACTACAAGCGGTGGAACAAACGATGTCTTCGACCACCTTCGAGGAACGTAAGAGTGTCGCTCTGGCGGCCTGCTTCAACGACAAGCGCTGCCATCGGCGCCTGATCGGCCATCGAGCTCGCACCTTTGATTTTCAGGTAAAATTCAAATTTCCTCAACACGGACGGTACATGATGTAGACTGCACGCACATGCAACGGACGCTTAGGTATTCGACAAATCCGGCAGAGCTGCCTTGCCGCGGCTTGCAATACCTAGCGACGACGTCTTTGTGACTGTTTTTGCCCTTCAGAGTTCTTCCAAGATCGAACCGATGGCTGTACACAGTGAAGTTTAAATGTTTGCAGTTGCGCCGCACGGATAAACCACGCTCGTTGGTGGTGGTGCAAGCAGTACGTAGCACAGAGCATGCAGCGACAGACCACATGTACACGATCAATGCCTCCAATATACCACAGTGTAGTACTTCGTGTCATTTGTATCATGGAATGCATGCGCGGGTCGCCCCGGTGGTCTCGTGGGTAACCTCGCAAACATATTATTCTTGTAGCAGTTTGTGGGTTTGAATCTCTCTCGTGAATATACACATGCTTCAAGTAAGAGGGGAGAGACTGCTGAACCCCTCTCGCGTGCAACTCAACGGCAAGTACCGCAGGGGGAAGGTGGGACAACATCAAAAGTACGAAAGAATACGAAACCCCCCGCGATATCTACCTTCCTCCTCTGTGACCCCAGCTGATGCGTGAAGAAGTACGAAACATGTCCAGCACTGCGCGCTGAGCACCTCCATTCTGAAGCCCGCCCCCCAATGGAGGTGGAGAACCCATACTCCGCAAGGAAGGCGCTCGTGTTAAGGAAGAAATGGTGCATCTTGGCATCATCGAGCACACGTGTAGTCTTCCAAAGCTACATCGCTGAAAGGGCCGAGGCCGACACGCGATGGAGCCGTTTACAGTCAGTCTTCATTCGTACAAGGACGTGACCACACTCTGGCTCACAAGCAGGTTATTGGATACAACTTGACCGTCATGCCACTACCTGCACAGCTGGCCGTGAAGTGCGGCGTCAATCTGATCGGTGCGCATCCACCGTGTGCCGTCCCGGTTTTCGTAGGGATGTGAGGCTTTTTGGTCGAAGGCACCACGGCCAGCTCTAAATCGATTACATCTCCTCCGCCACCCCATGTCTCACCCCAACCCCAATGCAGTTCCACCCAACAGAAGACGCCGCTATATCGGCGAGCGAGGACGGGACGGCCCGCGTGTGGGACCTCAGCAGTGGAAAGTGCGCCAAGTCCCTTGAGGGGCACAACAAAAAACACGAGGTGTTGCGGGCGTGCTGGGCCCCGCCGGGGGCGGCCAACGACTCGGTCTCCGTTGCTACCGGCTCGGCCGACGGCATCGTCCGCCTATGGGGCATACGGCATGGCGACGGCAGGGACGAAAAGAGCGGGGTAGACCGATACCAATCCCTCAAGGTCGTGGGGCAGTTGCGGCATCGCAACGAGGCGAAAGGGCTCGACGGCCAGGTCTACTCTTGCCACTTCATTCCCGATCCCAGCGGCGGCGCGCCGCCATCATCGGCAGCGGCGATGTGTCTGCTCACGGCCAGCGACAGCAGCGTTCACCTGTGGGACGTGGAGACGCGGAAGCGGGTATCGTCCCGAGCCCTGTCGAAAGTCGGGGCACATTCCATCGGCGGGGAGCGGAACCCGGACGACCTCGCGTTCGTGTTCGACGCCAAGCCTCGCCCGGGGTCGGGGAGCTCCGTTCTCGCCGTCGCCCTCAGCGACGGCACGGTGAGGGTCGGGGATGTCCTCCAACAGGGTGAAAAGGCCGCGGTGCTGCGAGGAGTCACCGACACCCATCTCACGAGTTTGGCGTGGTCGGACGATGGGACGGTCTTGGCTTCGTGCGGGGGAAACGGGACGATTACGGTGTGGGACACGAGAACCTGGACGGCAAGGTCGGTCTTGTGGGGCCACTCGAGGCCGGTGTACGGGGCGGCCTTCTACTCCTGTGCTGGCAACGGCGGGGGGGGAGCAGCGGCGGCGGCGGCGGCGGCAACAACATCGGGACAAGATTGCCCGCCGCAGCTCTTGCTGTCGTGGTCTAGCGACGAGACCGTGTGCGCTTGGGACACAGGCAGAGCCACCGGTGACGCGACAGCCCCTCTCGCAACCCTTTCAGTCGAGGAAGGGTTTCCCGTGTACAGTTGCTCGGTCTCGGCGGATGGCCGGAGGTTTGCCTTGGCGGGAGGAGGCGGAGATGAGAAGAGCGCCGGCTTCCTCGGCGTTCCCATCAAGCTCGTGGATCTGAGCGACGAAGCGAGAGCGAAAGATGGGAAGGAAAGTTTTGCCGACAATGGGAGCAATGAACCAGCACAGGGATGACTGTTACTACTGTGCATGTGGCATGATGCGGTTCTCGATGTCGTTCGATCTGAGCCTACGTTAGTATTTTTACTATCGGGGGAATTTTTTCATGGTCTGAGTGTAATTTACCGTGTCACAGGCCAAGTATTAGAACCCAAGTGGGGAAAATAACCGGGGAGAGCAGAGGTAACAATAGCGAGCGGGAATACATCGGTGATACTTATCGGCAGTCTTTTTGGTGCTGTGCTTCAAGAGGGCGTATGACGTTTCCTCTCGTCTCCTCTGTTTTATACATCAAAAGACAGTAAGTACTTTTCATGCTCACCAGCTAACCTGAGGAATGAAAACAACATGTTTTTCGTCGAAGAACTGACGAGGGCAATCCAACCATACCGAGCTTGCTAAGATACTGGTTCGTGAGTATGTTGTGCAGGCTTTTGCGCATGACCCGCACGCCACAACATCAAGCGCAAGGCGTGCATAGGTACACGTGCGCCTCGAAATGGCGTCTGTACTTCAGGGCGTAAGGGCAAACGCACAGTAGGGTCAACAAGGTCGAGATTGCATAAGAGCAGTTCTGATGCTGAAAAATGAAAAGCCGCTCCCCGATCGTACTTGTTTGGTATGCGTCAGCGTCGGAGCACACCCAAGACTAAAGCCCCAAAACCACAAAACGACACCACCCACACCGTTCGCTGTACTGCCAATGCACGAAGTCAGAAGAACTTTACGCGTGGAATCTACAAGAAGAGCTGCTGCCTCGCGCTTCAGCAGCTGTCATCTGCGAGCGCCGTCCTTCTGCTTGAGCTTCCCCTCTGCCACTTGCAGCTCCTGCCGGAGTCGTTCAATCCACGTTTCCTTCCGAGCGATCTCAGCCTTGGCCGTGTTGAATAGGCATGATATGTTCTTGGCCAGCTGCTCGTTTTCGGCCCGTAAGACCTTCTCCTGCCACACACGCGCAACATCCACGGACACATGCACATTAGAATTATGAGGCCTGCTTGTACTCAGCTGGGTATTGTATTGCAAAGACTGACATCGGCAAATGTTTGTGCCGTGGAGCAACGTGGAGCGCTCATGAACATGGTGAGGCCAGTCGTTATGGAAAATTTTCCCAGATGGGAATCGGGGGGATCGGCAGACAATGCTCCACCCCCTCCTAACAGTAGGAGGTCTGCGTACTGGGCAGCAAGCAGAGAGCACTAAAGCGCTTTGTCGGTTCGTCGCACAGACCCCTGTTTGCCATCTAACCGATAAGGCTGTACACTCCACTACTGTGAGCTTCTCGGAGCCAAGTTTGGGCAGCTAGAGTGCAGTGTGCGTAGAGTATGCAATGATATGAAAGCAAATTCACGATTCCCAATTTGGAATTCCAACCAATTCCAGTTGGGATTTCATGAGGAATTCCCACCAGGATCGTCCAGCAATTCCAAATTGGAATTCCTATTTTACCAAGCATGACGGTGAACACACACTGCACCGCAGCTCCCCAAACTTGGCTCGAAGAGGCTCACAGCAATGCTCTACGCGGCCTCGAAGGTTTGAATGCAAACGGGTCTCTGTGAGGCGAGTACTGAGTGCCAAAGCGCGTTTGTGATCTTTTCCAACGAAGTACGCAGAACTCCTCGGCCTCATGGGGGATGTAAAAGGCGAAATATCGGGATTCCTGGTTGGGAACTCTTTCCATAACAACTGGCCTGAGGAGGTGCCTCTGCGGGAAATTTGCAGAAGGTCGTGTTTGATGCTGAAACAGGCAGTAATAATGTGGTAACACAGGTATGTAGACTAGACTATATGTGAAATAACGACCCGTGGTGAGGGAAATCGCCGCACGTGCAAGTCACACCCATCTGACACTTGGGGAGAGGTCTCGGATAAAACGTGATTTACCAATAAAGCGATACAAATGGCCGGTACCGCTGTAGGTGCCTATCCTACAAACTGCGAGAAGGACTGCCGTCCCTTCCCCTTATCGGTCGTGAATAGTTACTACTGACAAAGCCGATCCATCAGAGAAGCCGATCCATCAGAGAGAAGGTGTAAGCGCCCACGTTCATTTCGTATGTATTTAAAGAACTGCTGTATGTACTTGTTGTAGTCTACAACAGCAGCCGCAGGAGCAGCAGTAGTGGTCTACACATCTAGCCGCAAGCAAGCTATTGTAGATGCAGACGTGCTGCCATCATTCAGTTGGGCAGCTATGTACGTGCCCACAGCAGCTATGTGTGTCTACAGCGCTCTATACTGCTGCTGCTGTAAACAGCAGTCACGGTAGGTTCGAGGACACAGACAAGCAGTTCTCACAGAGCTTACCTTCCGGAGTGCTGAAGCAAGGCGCTCTTCCAAGCCCCTCCGCAGGCTTTCTGAAGTAGAAAGCTCAGCTTCCAGCTTTGGTGATGTATCCGCGAAGAAAAACATGACAGGAAAGAGTACAGCACAGCAGTGGTGCAGTATTTGCGGCCAGGGGAACAGCACGAACAATGTAGGTCACGTCTTGACGTCTGTGCAACGAGATCAGGGTAGACGAAAGATGCTACAGCAGCAGCAACGGAGCAAATGCACGTATGTATGCCTGATGCATCCGACGTAAAAACATGCAGGCACATATACACCCGCAACAAACTCAGCAGCTACGAGCAGCGCAACGCAAAGCCCACCCCTTTGATCTTCAAAGCATCCACCGAAGTGTCGAGATCGCCGTACAAGTCTTCTTCCGCCATCCTTGTTTGAATTTTTTCGTCTCGTGGAAATGTCGGTCTGGTCGACTACATAAAGGTTCTACGATTACGCTTGTTCTCATGCGATCTACGCTTTTTTCGTGGTGGTCTCCGGAGAAGGCAGACATCAGCCCGGTAGCACACGTACTCAAGCAGGCACTTTTTACAACCTGCCTCGACCCTGGAGGGCTGTACCTCTCGACCTCTCAAGGGTTATGTGGGACACGCTTGTCTGCGGGATTTCTATCGCTGGCATCTTGGCCTACTGGTGAGCTGACAAGACGCGCGCCTCCCTTTTCCGGAATAGAGAGACCACAGATTCAAGACACATGAGCAGTATCATCCCGTTTTTCGTTTCCTGCCACAAACGCGTGTTACCCGAGTTGCCGTTGGCTGATGCTGCGCTCTCTCTGCCCATGGCCTACCCCAGGGGGCTGAGGCGAGCGGAGGCCGGGCCAAGACTGGTCCCAAACGCTGAGTGCCACGTTGGCGAAGGATTCGTGTCGGTCGTGGTGCCTGCGTACAACGAGGGAGATGGGGTCAAGTTGACGCTCGCCACCATCGATGAGCTGGCCCAGGTACGCTGCACGCATTCGCCCCCCCCCTCGAGACTGGCGCGCAGTCAGCTGTCAGCCAGATCCATCCCAATGAGCTATATCCTGGGTTTCCGGAACGCCTAAAGTACCAGCAGCTTGTTCTCTTGCAGATCCTGGCCACTCGCCGAGGTCTGCGGGCTGGATGAGGATTTTGTCCTCCTGCAGGCATCCCACCGCCCGCTAGACCTGCAATCCCATACTCCGTGCCAGTGTGGGTGTACTGCTGTACCACCCCCCATGTATCTACGAACAAGTAACTACTGCTCTTCATCTCGAGGTGTGAATCGACGCTGCATTCGCCCACGAGTGCATCGTTGATCCGTGTCCCTTTTTGTCGCTTCGGTCGTGTGTCATGGCCACCTGCTGCTACGTGGGTGTCGCCATAAAGGACAAGTCGCTGGTTGAGATTATCGTGGTCGATGCAGGTTGCAAAGACCACACGATGGACGCCGTCGCCTCCATGAAGCTCGACGTCAAACTCAGGTGGGTCTACGCATGGTCCCGGCGGCGAATGCCGGGCATGTTGTTAGCCTTACATGTGTGTGCCAGTTCTCAACCAACGACAGCTGCTGTACAGGTATATCCGGGTGAAGAACGAACGAACCCTGCTCCAGACTGCCGCCGTAGTCGAGACGCCCTGTCTGTACAATAGTGTCGTTTCGATTTTCGACGAGGATCTTGTTCTCCTAGAGAAGAAGTGTGCCCTGGACTAAGATCGGCGAACTCACGTGGATGCGAGATAGGGAATCCAGCCGTTGAGCCCTGGCTCAAGCTGTCACGAAATCTGTTCGTTTTTAGTGCCAAGCAGCGCTACGTACGCGAACTGCCCCCATGGATGCAGATAATATGCAGATTCTAATGGCAAGAAACGCCGCAGCGTGAAGTCCAGCGAACGTAATAGGGGGCCGACGCCAGAAAAAAAAGAAACGGCAATTTGCGGGTCGAGGGAGGCTGAATTTGTTGCGTTGCCACAACTGTCGGACAACATGTTACCAAGGCCCTCCCTGCCTTCGGCCCCCACGTGCTCCGGCCCGCTGTGGAACATGAATAATGCGGAGAGCGATTGGGTAAGAGTGCCAACACTACGGGGTGGGTACCTTCGATGACCCTGCGAGCGAAGATTCGATTCAATGCTATCATCTTACTGTAGCTTCAAATCCCGACTTTAAGGGCGCACGGGGGGTCGCCGCGTGTCTCCTCTTGAAAAATCCAGGAAACACCTGCATGCCTTGCTTTTCCAAAGTTTAACTCCTGTACGAAACTTCCATCGCAAATTAACCGTCCGCTGACCCCCCCTCGTATACAATGTTACTTCTATCTGAGATTTGTACCCCTAGCAAGTTGAGCCTGTCCATGCCTATGCGCCATGACCACCCGTCAGGCATGTGTGGTGTACTCGCTCGCGGGCGCCAATTTTTTATCTGTTTCGACTTTCTTACAAGTTAGAAACACATTACACACGGGTCAACAGCAAGAACCCTCCGTACGTATAGTTCGCAGTCAACCTTGCGAACAATCAAGTCCGTGTGACTGCTGTTATCAACCATGCATGTGTATACGCTGAATACTGCAGACTGCTGTGAAAATCTCTGCCAGCAAGTTTTTTGCTTATTTGTGGGATATGCAGTTCGCAGTCAACCATGCGGCGACGAAAGTCCGCGCGTTGATTATTATGAATCATCCATTGCGTGTGCACACGCGGAGTACTGCAGACTGCGCAAATTTGCAGATGCAAGAAGAGTGCTTGCGACTTGGTCAAAACTGGTGGTCTCAATGTTTCAAAAGGAAGCGTGGTGCAGTATCCATCGGGGTAAATATCCTCCGCCGCTGCCCCACCCACTTTAGAGGTTCCTCGGGATAATATGCTGGAACGCACACTTTGTCAAGAGCACAGCTTCCTCCTCTCGCTACATACGGAGCCGGTCGGATATAAGGAACGTCCAAATCGGGTCGAGGCTCATTTTTTTTTTCGTTGGCTCTGCTGTCGAGTAGAGTATAGGTTGCTATAAAGGGTTTAGTGCAAGGATCCACCGCCGAGCTATGTTTCTTTAGCCCGATTTTCTTACTTTTGGCGAAAATTTGATCCCCTGTTCCTTATTTCTTAACAGCGGGCCCGTTCTGCATCGACACTTCAACCCCCCCCCCCCCCCCCCATTTACAAGGGAGGTACAGAGAGATGTTTGAGGCATGGAATAGAAAAAAGAGGACGGTAACTGTATTGGAGAGTAGGAAGTGGTTTGAAAAGGCGGGAAGGGATATCGTTAGGATAGATAGACTAGGGACAACATTTTTGAGCCACCTTTGGCAAAGTAGGAAGGAACGATTGGCCATCGGTGATCGGTACTGTGGGAACAATGCTCCGCCCTCTCGAGGACGTGTGGTCAATGGTCTAACCGCTAAGGCATGCAAAACATAAGAGTACGCCCCCCCCCCCCCCCTCCCTACCGACGTGTACCCCGTTGCCACGTACGCACCCCGAACACGACAAAAACACAGCACGACAACCTCTGTGGGCGGGCGCGGGCCGGCTCTCAACGCCGGGGCGCGGATGGCGAAAGGAGACCTTCTTCTGTTCGTGCACGCGGATACGATTGTGCCCCCGGCCTTCGACGTGACCCTCCGCAAGGCGTTCCGGGACCCTAAGATACTCATGTCCACGTTCCTGTTCGGGATCAACCGGGCTCTGCTCCGCGGGAAGGAGCCGTTCGGGATGGCAGTCATGGAGAGGGTAACCAACTACAGGACCCGCGTCATTCACCTTCCGTACGGCGACCAGGCGAGTCGGGTATAGGTTTAGCACCGCGGTTCATGGTGAGCGTGCCGATACATGCAGATGGTGGTGAGGTTTTGTGCTTTGCAGGCGTGTAGGACCATTCCGTGTGCCGCAAGCTCTACCTTTGTACTTGGCCTTTTGTGTACCGCGATGTTATTTCTGTCTTAGTTGTGCAGTCGGTCGGGATTGTGGTGGTCACATACTCCGCTGCCAACCGCGTGCTCTACACGTGGGACCTGGCCTGTTCCATGCAGGAGGCCTGATCCGGGTGCAGAAACATGATCAGTTGTGGCCGTTTGCATCTCCCTAGCGCAGTGCCCTACACGAGATTTTTTGCGGGACGTGCCTACGACCGTTGTGTATGTACGGATCTTTCATTTATGTTTTCGTTGTTGTTGTTGCCCAAAGGGTGGGGTAGGGCGGGGCAGGGGGGTTAAAGAAACAGGTTATATACCTACCCCCGCAAGAGCGTGGAAGACTTCTCCGACGGGTACGGGAATTCTTGTGGTGGTACAAAAGCATTGTCGAAACGGAAGCTTGTTACTGAGCTACTAGGACCTACCGGTGCCGGTCGTGTGTTTGTGATGATAATCTAAGGAGACCGTCTCAAAAGGTCCTTAAGGTGCCTCTTGAGTCTACCCCCCCCTTGCGGTGCAAGATAGGTAGAGCTCCCAGTCCACATGGTTTTTTTCTCTCTTAAGATTCCAGCATCGTCGTATTACTATTAGGTGTGTTTGCGATGCGGTCGGGGACGTAAACGGCTCATGGTGCGATATAGTCGATTCCATTCCAACGCTTGCGCTTGAACCCTATGTTTCCGGCTTCGGTTCCTCTCTTGTAACTTGTGGTCCCCCTGAACTTCTCCGTACGTGCACGGTACGAAGGCTTAACCCCAGCTCTCCCCTCTTTGCCCCTAAATCAAAGGCTTTCTGCTTCACAGCGCACAAATTCGCCGAGATGGGAGGGTTCCCGGACATCGTGATGATGGAGGTGAGCTTAGCACGGACGAGGACCGGCACAGGGGAGATTCGCGGTCGAAGTGCCAAGCGTGGTTGTCGTCCTGCTCACTGTCCCCGTGGCGTACATATGTGTCGCCAGCTTTAGCTTTGTGTACGTTTAGTCTTCGAAGGCGGTATCATAAGCACCTGTCTGCTGAGGAAGACGATCCCGTGGTCTCGCCCTTTCCTCTATCGTGTGCATGCGTGACCGCCGCGAGACGACTTCCGGCATGCGTTCATCCTAAGTCTTGGCGTGTCGTTCTTTTTCGTCTATTGTAGGACTTCGAGGTGGTGAGGCGTCTGCGAAAGGAAGAGCTTGCCGGCGGAGGGCACATCCACGTCCTGGACGAGGCGGCGCTGTGCAACCCCCGGAGGTGACGGATTTCCACTTGTAAACGCATGATTTGGACCTAAATGTAGCATTCTCGGTTTCCGTTTGCTATGGCTCGAGTCGCCTCGGCTTACATGGGCCCCTTGATTTCGATTGATTGATTGGCCGCGTGTTGACAGTGTCGTTTGCAGATTTGCTCGGGATATATGGGGCGTTCCAGCGTCAGCAACATCGATGTAGGGTTGAGCACACCTGCGCCGTAGGCTACGACAGACTTTTACAAGGAAGAAGGTGTACAGCAGTAGGCGTTGCCTTGGTCTCGTATAACTGCACGTGACGTACTGTTTGCTGTCCGCTCGGCCTGTGCAGCCGCTTCGAAACGTTCTCCATATCCTCTGCGTCGGGTGCTTCCAACCCCCCCCCCTTCCCCTTCGCTTCCCCCTCATTCCCCGCAATGTGCGCGCTCTCACCCACGGGACTGTCACGTCACGGGACTGTCGCGGGACTGTTTGGCGACCGTCGTCGTCGTCGTCCTTCTCCCCAACGCACGCACGGCACAAAAGGTGGGAACAGCCAGGCAACAACCCTTTCGTGAATTTCTGGAAGAACTGGGTGTTTTTGTTTCTGTATTCCAAGCTGGGCTTCTCCCCCGAACAAATCTTCCGGCTCTACTACGGCCGTGACCCGGACCCCATCGTCGTCGCCGATGACTCTCGCTCTCTTGATGCCGGGTCCGGCGGCAAAATTCTTGACGATCAAGCTCACAACCCCGCCGAGCCAGCGCCTTCCCGCTAAGCTAGTTAAAACGCACATGTTCTTGGGTCTAGGGGTTCTCCTTTCATGGGTTGGGAAGGTTCGACAGGGTGCATTCCCTCTCTATGGGTTGGCGAGAGTCGGGTGCATACTCTTTGATGGGTTGGGAAGATTCGGGTGCATTCTGTGAGCTCTCTGCCGCTGTGGTACGTCTATCGAGGGGTGCAGTGTTGTTTGTGTGGTGGGTGCTCTGTTGCGCGTCTCGAGCAACTCTATCCATGGCTGCAGTGGCCCCAGCCTGTGCTTGAAGGCGTTCTTGTTGGTCGGGGGGCGTTGCTCTTACAGAGACGGCCGTGCGCCTTGAAGATAGATGCACGTTGTCGCTCGTTTTCTATTGTTGTGTTGTGCTTGTTGGAGATGCAGCCTAAGTCAAACTCCTGGTTTAACTGCTGTCTGCCCCTTGTTAGCATGGTGTCACGGTAGCCCAGAAAGTTAGCTTCTTCCGGGTGGACACGGTGGAACATGGTAGCTGAGCCGCGGTGTTCGCTTGTGTGTTTATCCTGTGGTGGCGCAGACACGTGCTCACCTGTCATGGGTCTGGAATATTCATCCGGGAGCTACCGTACAACCCCCCAAGTTCACCTCAAAGCGTTCTGTGCCTGAGACGAGTTGTCTGGCTGGCTGCGTGCGGTGTTTCCACAAGCAGAGCGATATCGATTGTTGCGCTGCCTCTGGTTGAGAATCTTTGCGTCGTCGAATCTCGTTGGGGGTTGCAAGGTTTTGCTGTTACACGTTGTTCGTGTTTAGCGAGGCTGTCACACTTTGCGCGGAACAGCGCATTGCTGCATCATTTTACCGTGCGTTTGTGTGTTGGGCGTCTCTATTTTGTATCTCGGCACCATGGGTAGGTAGGTGCGGGCGGTGGGGGGCAAGACTCTCCGTGTTTTTTCGAGGCGGTTCTGGGCAGATCAGTTCATCACAATATTTCTACCACATCGCCCAAGCAGCCTTTTTTTATGCTATGTTTGTTTTCAGACGTCTCCTTTTCTTACGGTGTGTAGACTATCTGTGACCGGTATGTAGCTTGCGTCGATCGTTCCAGCGAAGATTTTTTCTGGTTCCGTCCTTGTATTTTTTTCCCTTTTTTGGTGAATTGCTTCGGGTTATTTCCATGTTTTGTGGCTTGAGAAGTGTAGCAGGTGTCGAAACAGGTTTTGAAGCTTTCGTAGGCGGCGGTTATCCCCTCCACGAGATTACTGCTACACTGCCGCAAGGCTCGAAAACTCTACAAGATTGACTTGCCTTGACAAAGGTTGCCGGTTTGTCGTGCCTCTCTTTTTTCCACGTGAACGGTCCTCGACTTCGTTTGATGCCTGTGCGATAGCGGGGCACTTGCTCGTTTTTATGTCGATCCATCTGTTATGTTTCGACGCCTCTTGCAAGGGAGAAAACAAAGACAACATCCTACTATTATAATAGAGGTTGAGCTCCGTTTGTGTGTCTGGTTATCATCAGAGCAGCGCTTTGCCTCCATCTCTTCTCCCCCTCGCCTCTGTCGCTCAGAAGCGCACCTCGCTCGCGTTCCGTGTAGCGGGAAAGGGGGGGGGGGGGAGGGGTACGATGATCATTCTGATGCGATCTC
>FN648422.1:20346-51751 GCA_000310025.1 Ectocarpus siliculosus
GAGGAAAAAGAACGACACGCCTAGATGTGGGATGAATGCGTTCTGGCCGCCCCCCCCCCGTCTGCTCCCGCGCCGTGCCCTTCTCTCTCTCTCTCTCTCTCTCTCTGTCGCCGGGAAACATGTGCCTTTGCCGTGTGCATGCGCCCTCGCGCTACCACCCCGCGACACCGGCCGCGGCATTCATCCTGCGGCTTGCCAACCGGGACCTTCTACACTCCCGGCCATGTCGACATGACATGACGCGGTTCATGCTTCACGGTGAACATAATCTATCCGCACAATGTAACGGTCCGCCATCCATGGCCGTTACGGTGGCTTTGACATTCAACGTGGAATCGCTGACGGTGCGCGGGACGATGGCGTGGAAAACGGGCGGTCTCCTTCTTATTCTGACGACCACGATCGGGTGCTTTTGTCTCGCCCGGGTTTCCACCCCCCCTGTTGGCGTACTTCGACGGACTGCTGCCTGCATTCCGCTGGTGAAATGCACATTTCTTTCGGGCGGGCTTTAACTCCGAACTCGCATTCGTGTTGAACCCCTGGTGCCTCGTACTGCTGCTGCCGAATGCACTTACGCTCGCGGCAACGTGTCGTGTCTGATTGTTTCGTTGTGTGTGAAAAAAATTACCGTAGATGGGAGAAACAAGGGGTCTTTCGAAGTTCTCTCCAAAACATTTGCTTCGCGCTCTTGTACGTCGTGGGCAACCTTAGCGCAGACCAGATCTTCCGGCTGTACTATGGCAGGCCGCCGCCACCCCCACCACCATCCTCGGAGTCGAAATAATAGCCTAGGCAGCCTGATTGGCACCGACAACAATCACCCAGCGCCACAACTTTACCAGGGCCTCTCCTGCCACATCGTGTTATTCCAGCAGTATGTGTTGTGAGAATGCTGTATCCTGCGCAGCGGATTTCCGACGGATTCATTTCGATTGGTCGGGTTCACGTTGATTGTTGTGTTCTCGTTTGTTTCGGCGGGGAGAGTTTGCCGTGAGTGTTGGGTGTGTAGGGTGTTTGCGTATCGTCATGTTTTTATTATTTAGTTTATGAATTTAGTATTATATTTGTCGGAACTGCCGGCGCGTGACTATTGTCCGTTTTTTTGTTCGGATGATCGGTCATTGGCCGGATGTCGCGTATTTCTGTGTTGTCGAGTATTATTGCTGTGTGATGCAGCTCGAAGTGTAGAGGGAAGCGTAGTTTGTCGTGGGCTTTCCGCCATTTGAGGAAAGCGCGAGGCTTCCAAATAGTTTGGACGTTTTGTGTGATTGGCGTCGTGTTTGTGTGCGTGTACAGTAGATCGTCCCGTTCACGTTGGACGTCAGTCTGTAGACTACTGTACACCTTTCGATATATGTTCTGCACGCATCAGGCGGGGGGCACACAGAGGCAGGAGTATTTCGTTGTTTTCGCTCAACGTTCCATCTACGATGATTGCCTTAGTTTTTACCTCGAGAAGGATTGAGCCGTTCCTTTCCGTCGTCGACCATGAAGTCGATTTTGTTGGGTACACATCTGGCTTGTTCGCTTTCCACAAGTTTTGATGGACGTATTTATTGTGAGAAATACAATCTTGCTTCGTGCGACTGTTGCCTTGGGACAAATATGGAAATATGTATGGTACCATGTAATAGTGCAGTATCGATCGTACTCTGACGTGGGCTAGGAGATCCATCATCACTGCTGTGGTTCGATAAAAGAACAATTCCGTACCCCTTTTTGGGGCTGATTTAGTTTCTTTTGCAACTCTAAAACTATCGGCTTGATGGGTTTGTCCCCACTCCCCCATCCTCTTCCCTTGCCCCACATTTCCGCAGTTCAGTTGGTTTTAGAGTTGACCGATCTCCGGTTTCTACTGTAGAGCAAGAGGAATCAGTATCTGTTCTGTTTTTTGTTTTTTTCTCTCATGTTTCGGTAGGTTGCACTAGTCCCGATCCAGCTATCGTCGCCCCTGTGATAGCCTGCATGGTAGCCGAAGTCGGGACCCAATAGAGCATAAAAAAACGCAATGGTTGCCCGCGGAGGCCGTAGGAGACAGGGCAGGGCATGACCCCTTTCTTCAAGCTGAAGCTCGTTGGGGGTAAGCCTTGTAGCCTGTACCGTCGTCTCCAGAGAGAAAAGCAATAGAAAAATATGCTACTGTAAGAGTTTTGCGCGAAAGGGGGGCGATAGTCGCTTTCGTCCACAGAAAATACGCTACTATGATACGAAAGGTAGACGAAAACACTCCCCAAGAAACAGGGCAAATGCTGTTGTCAACAAGCAAAACCCTCTCCCACTTGCCCCTGTCCAGTACCTGACTGGCCCATTGTCTGCACGCGATCGCTTGCAAGTGCTACAGGCTCTCTGGTTCCCCTCGCCGTCTGCCTCCGCCTTTCGTCCCTAACTTTCGCCAACTGAGCGACTATATATAAGAACCGCCAGATTTTCGCAGCTCAAGAAATCGTAAGGAAACAAGACCCTTGAGGTGGTATATTGGTCAATGGCCCTCCAAACCTTGGAACGACCGCCTCGCAGTCTAGCTACCTACCCGGCAAGGAGAGCGACCGGGGCGTCGCCCCCGGCGCTACCCCTTCCCTCCTGGGCACCCTCCGCCGCCTCGCCGTTCGCACCGGGGTCGACGGCTTGAGCATCACGCCCCACGGCCGACCGCACCCACTCGTCGAAGAGATCTCTCCCTCGCGCGGAAGAGCCGCCGCCGCCGCGCTGCAGGCCGGCCCGGCGCACCAGCTCGTTGATCTCGTCCACGAGGGCGGTGCACTCCTCGGCGTTGGTGGTCTCCAGCACCATCCTCTCCCTCGTCGCCCCGGCAGGGTGTTGTTGAGGCGCCGCCCCCGCCCCCGTCCCCACCGCCGCCGCCGTTGCCGCGCTTCCCGACGCGCTTGTTGCACTCGCACCGAGCCTTTCCGTCGGCCCTGTGGTCGTCGCCGCTGACCCCGGACCACCCCGCCACCGCCTCCCGTGCACGAGGTTTGCCGGGAGCGTGCCTCCGATCCCCCACTTTCTGCGCCCTGGCGCCGGGCTGCCACCTCCGCCGCCGCCGCCTTCGTCAGCGTCCTCCCCCGCACCGTTGCTCTCGGAGCCCCCTCCATCCTTGTCCTTGTGGTGGGGGTTGTCGTGGCCAAGGCTGTCGGCGGCCTGCACCAGCGCGAAGCAGCGGTCGTCGGTGGTCGAGCGTGCAGGTTCTGGGTGGTCGCCCCGCCCCTTGGAGGCGCACAGGCCGGCTAGCGGCATGTGGGAGCTCTTCTTTGAGTTCTTGGTCCTGAGAAAGGTTGCGGAGACGGTTTTTTTCGTGGGAAGGATATGATGTGGGCGGCATCTTCCCATAAAGCGTCCCCAAAACTGAAAATATGCGGCCAACAACCATTTGTTGCAGTTTGCTGCATGCATTCCCGTATGATGATATGAAGCATGTTCTTCTCAAAACTTCGATTGAGGCTACTACTGTGCGAAACTGCGGGGGAAAAGTAACCCTATGCTGCTGTGTTGTGCATGGGCGAGATCACGACACGTTTGGCCTTGTCTAATCTCGAGCTCATACTTTCTCTCTCACCTTCCGGCCTGGGTGTAAAATATCTCCGACAGGTCGGGAGTGACCCACAACATCTTCGCCTTCGGCTTGCCCCTCCCGCCGTACTTAAGCACAGGCACCCCTTCCACCAGTCTCGGCCGAAACGCGGCCGCGTCCGGGTCTCTTCGTCCCTCTTCTAGACCGGGCTGCTCGGGGGTGGCTTCGATCCCGTGTCCCGCTTCGCTCTTGGCCTCTTCAATTTTTCCACCGTGCGGAGTAGACTTTTCTTCTCCTGGCTCATCGTCGTCGCCGGAAAACCTGCCGGTTGATGCGATCTGAGCCAGAGGAGGAGGAGGAACACCTTCCGCCGAAGCGTTGTCAGCACCTTCTCGAGTCTCGGCGTCCGTCGTGAGCCGTTCTGTTCCTCCAGCACTCCCTAGTCCCACCACCCCGTCCTCCGGAGCTGCTCCCCCCAAGTCTGCCAAGGCTACCTCGGTAGTGTTGGACATCCCAACCGTCGGACGAGGATCGCTTGCAGGAGGTGCCGCCGTTTCTGAAAACGTGCAGGCCGGTTGGCGACAATGCCGCGGGGAAGGGCTCTGCGGCGGCACGGCGCAGTCCTGGCCCGGCGATGGCGGCGATGTCTCGGGCGCCCCCGACTTCTCCTCGCCACTCTGGTCTAGCTGTGCTTCCGGCCGTCTACCATCGTCCGTCACCGTACCAGCAACCTCGGTCGGAGCCGAGCAAACCTCCCCCCCCCCGTCCTCCTCCTCCTCCACCTCCTCCTCGACCTCTTCCATACAACAGTTCCCTTCCTCTAGGATGGGTCCCACCGGTCGTACCGTTTCCCTGGCCGGAACGCTCGCGGGCACCCTCGCGGGCGGTGTCGTCACGTGCGTGTTCGAGGGCATGAATGTTACCCGGTTAACGCCTCGGGGATAGGACATCGCCATCACGCGTCCGGGAATCTCGGACTTCCGCGGGGCGAGCTGCTTTCGCGCAGGGTATACGACGGAGGGGACAGCGGCGGCGGGTGGAGCGTTGCTCCTCCGACCGTTTTTCCCCGGCGGGATGCCCGCTTCTTCTCCGCGTTTGCCTCGCTTCTGTGGGTGGGCTAGCGCTTGGGTGTTTAGGCTGGTTGCCTCTTTTGCTCTGGCGGGTGATGGGTCTACCCTCGAATTGCGGCTCTTGCGGAGTTCTTTGACTCTGACGCAGCCTTTACTCTCCGGAGTCATGCGTCTGGTACGGGGGGAGACTCTCTGATTGTCGCCCTCTGCGTTTCCAGTCTCAGCGGGGCTCCGCGAACGAGTGTGCCCACGAGGAGTTGGGGAAGTTGGCAACGATTTAACCGCCAGAGTCGCGTTCTTTGCTTCCATCTGGCGGATCTGTTTCTCCCGTATACGGAGTTCATGCACCAGAGCCTGTTGACGAGGGAGAAATCGCACGGGAACAGGCTGAGTTTTTCGGAGGTATTGGATTTATTGAGGAGGGGGACAGAATTGTTCGAAGCGTAAGAACGGGACAGACGGGTAGCTCTATGCTGTACCGGAGGCTCTAGCGGGCTACGAGTATTTACGAGCTTTGGGTGATCCCGCCGGACAAACTTTGAACCCGACGCCTACGTCATGATTAGATTATCCATCTCTGTTCGACCCTACTGCTGTGGTCGATGCACGAGAAGACATGTCACCGTAGTTACTGAGAGGGCGGATGTGGGACATGTATGTGTGGTGTGAATGTAGAGTAGATTAAAAGTTGACGTTTATTTCGAATACTTGCAAGCGCGAGATGCAACTTGGGCGTAGACAAATAGCGGCAAATCGACGAAAGCTGTCAAATCTCTTGGTTTGATAACAATACCATCGCATTGTGTGCCTACCGCTCCACGCCTATGCCCAACACTACAAGTACAGCAAGCCATTTGGTTGCCTGGTTGTTTCCGGCTTTCGCAGAACTTCCCAAGGCCCATCTTGAGCTGTTGTCCTCTATTCTCCTCCCAAACTGTTCGTCTCGCAGAAACATGAAACGCCCCGAGCCCCAGAGCTCGGGACAACAGCTGCACAAAAACAACAACCACGCCTCAACGATAGCCTCAAAAATAAATATCACAGCTACTAGTTGTGGCGACGTTTCCATGCATCCCTTGGAGCAGACAGAGCCTACGACACCGACGTGGTGCGTACCTCGAAGTCGGTTTTTATGCCCTCCACAGCCGCGCGAAGATCCTGCTCCGCCGCCTCGGCTGATGCTGCCCTAGCCTCAGCACGCGCCGCCTCCTCCGCTGCTCTGTGCTCGGACAGCGCCAGGGCCGCTACCTGCTCTCTCAGGCTCGAAACTACCAGCTCAAGCTTTTTTATCCGCTTGGAGCCCGCTTGTTCTCCCTGCGAGAAGTAGCCACAAATCATGAGCGGGAAAAGTTGAACTTGCTAATCGGAGACTTGGCCTCGACAAAAACCCGCGGGATTGTAGGTGAATGAACCATCGCGAATCTATCCTGGACGCTTGTTCATGGATACAGAATAACCGACATACTTTTCAAGAAGCACGAAAAGTAAAACGGTTATTCCGAAAGCCATCCCGAATCTGAAAGGCTCGTCAAACGACTCTCTTCGGCCCCCAAACAAACCAGAAACGACCACGTATTTGGGGCCCTTCTACCCACGCGGAAAGCTTTGTAGTTGCATGGCTCGGGAATCTCCTGTGATGACGTTGGGTGCGGAAGCTGTGCAGAAGCATTTACCCATTGCAAGCTACCGCGTTGCTTGATGAATATCTCTATTAATTAGAGCTTCATTGGGAAAAGCAGAGATGCTAACTGGGGTACCGACTACGGAGGCTCTCGCCGTCCCGCTCATGATGCCTAGGAACAGCCACCAACTATTCACTGTCCTTTCTTGCGACGTGTGATGATATCGCGTTGCAATGTCCTCCCCCCTGTTTCCCCCCCCCCCGGTGTTTGCCATCGGGGTTGGGTTTTCGTCGCTTGGCAACGGCGTTGTAAAACAAGCCGCCCCCCCGGTGTTTTCCACCGGGGTTGGGTTGTCGTCGCTTGGCAACGACGTTGTCGCTTGGCAACGACGTTGTCGCTTGGCAACGACGTTGTAAACCAGCCGATTCACTTCGTGAACTCGGCAACCAGGTTACCGCTTTTTTTTTTGCCTTCTTATTTTTTTGTTGCGGTAACCATGAATGGTGGTCGAGTAGATTATGTTGTACGGGGTCAAGCACCCTCACTCCGCGCAAAGGGGATAATCGCACCACGCTGTGTTAAAGTTGGTCAAGCACCCTCGAGGCAGTTACACAGTGCTTACAACTGTCTCTGGAAGTGAAAGCACCAGAATTAAGAGAATACGCAGCTGTCATCCGTACGCAAGGAAGTAAGCACAAGATGCCGAACACCCTCAGCAGGATGCAGCGCACCCTTCATGCGACTCGCCGAATACTTCACGGCGCTTCGCGCTTGGTGATGTGAGAGCCTGGCCCGGTGAGAACCCGGCGTGCTCCGTCCCGGCTTAGTAGGGATGCGAGGTCAATGGTCTAACGACTACGGCATGCACGACTATGAGTCCCCCCCCCCCCCCCCCCTGCTTCTCACCTGGATCGCCTGGCCGGCCAATTTCGCAAGCTCATCTCTCTCCAGCCACAGCTCTCGCAGATCTTTCCGTGCCCTTGTAAGCTGAAGCCGGCCTTTTCGTGCATCTTCGGCGTAACGGGCGTTGCTCTTATCGTCTGGGTCGGTAATAAAACAAGTACGCGTAATAGTAAGATGGTTGTGTGCAGTGATTGTCGCTCAAAGAGAGAGGGATACTTACCACCATCATGACAGTTCTATTGTAGGATGTACTAGCAAGTTTGAGTTTGTAGCACTGGTGCACCCACCTTCGCGAGAGCTAGCCGCCTGTCGAATCTTTCGGCCCTCGTCTGCTCGAACTTTGTCCATAACCTGATCGAACAACTGGTAATTTTGGGAAGAGGAACCGTAAGCGTATTCGTCGTCGGAGGGAGGCGATGATGGCCGATACATATGTCACCCTCATCGATGCAAGCAATTATACTTGTAGATATTTAGGTGGGCGCGCTGTAAGTTCTTGGATATCGGAGTTGAGGGCCTCAGAGGAAAGGCTGTGCCGGGATATTGTGTCGGTCCTCACCTTGCGCGTTGCTTCTCCGGCAGCGTTGGCTTCTCGCAGCTGGCCTTTGAGCTCTGAAGCAAGGCGCTCTTCAGCTCGAAGGCTCCCCTCCGTGTTCCTCAGTTTGCAACGGTACTGTGCAAGGAGGTGGGCAAATACGTGTTCGAGCTCGTTAAAAATTCGACAAGAGAGCACGTCGTTCTGTACTAAACAATGCAACACGTAATCGTATGTGGAGACGCGTCCCGTGCCTCTCCCATGGAGCTATTGTACTACACACGTACACATAGTTCAAGTTTGAAGGGTACTTGCAGAAGAATTGGTTCCTGATAAAGAACACGTGACTCTAGAATAATTGGTAAGTTGGGGATCTACACTACCCGAGTTGCTCCTTCACTTCTGCGCATCCGAAGCTTCAGCAACTATAATAAGTAGCCCATCCACAACTTCTCAGAACCATGGAGCAAATGCTAGCCAATATTACCTGAAGACAGAGGTGAAGTGCCCGGTCCCTGTCCTCGATTAGCTCCAATAGCTTCTTTGGTGTGCCCATTTCCGATACTGGCGTACCCGCTCGTTCTCGAGACAGCAGTGCATGTTCTTCTTCAGCTGCTGCCGTCGCTGGGCTAGGTGTCGAAACGTTTAATCTTTCGTCGGCATCACTCAGACTGCTTTCACCAGCAAGCGGTGTCTCCACGTTGACGCTGAGCGGGACCGTGGTTGAGGCTCCTACGGCCCTGGATGTGGTCGGCGGTAGGTTTTCCTCTCGTTGCTCGCACCTGCCCGCTTGGTCGACTTGCTGGTCTTGACCGACTGGCCGCTGATAGCAAGGTTTACAACAATCGGATCCAGCGAAGGAGCTTCCCGGTGGTGGTACACTGCTGGGGGACTGAGAGCGAGCCACCCGTATGTGTTTCGTAGAGGACATCAACCGTGGTCGTGCTGTGGATCTTCCATATCCTGTTGCTGATGGTGCTGTGGTAGCTCGGCCTGCTTCATTTCGGTGGTAGTTCGGGAATGATCCTGCCGGTACCGACGAAGATCGGTTGTTGTGGTGTATCCTATTTTCGAGATCCCGAGAGTACGCTCCTCGGAGACGTCGCTCAATGTCGTGGTGCAGCCTCGGCGATACCGTAGCCATGCCTTATCTGTGAAAACTCTCTGTCACACATGCGCAAGATTTACAGACAGCGTAGAATCTTGATCTTGACGCCCAGTTCACTACGCGGAGAGAGAGAGAGGGAGAGAGAGAGAGAGAGAGAGAGAGAGAGAGAGAGAGAGAGAGAGAGAGAGAGAGAGAGATCTTTGAACAGCAGCAACGAGTGAAACGGGAAAGGAAATCGTAACGTTCCGATTCGGGACTCCTCGAACCGGCATCATTCTTCCCGCTCATGATGGGAAAGAGGAGAGAGGAGAGAGCGAGTGCGAGAGAGATCACGGCAGACGGGCATGCGGAGGAAAGCTAACGTCCCACGCGAAGGCTACAAGGAATCCCGGTCATACCTCGCATTCTGGGTGCTGGTGCAGCTACAATAGTGTAGACTATATGCGTGCCCTCACTCTGTGAAAAATGAGGCTTCGTTCTTTTCCGACTCAAATGCACTTCATCCTTTTAAAGTTTCGACAAACCCGGCACCCACATAGTTCGCTTTCCTCAGATGGACTAGATAGACATGTACAACAGGCCAGGTCGGGCACCGAAAGCCTCCTCGCCTGCGTTTTGTTGGCCAAAGACACTGGAAATCGGTGATTGCACGCTGGGCTCACATCTCATCGCCGGAGCAACCAGAGGTATAAACCAAATACACCGCGCTCTAGCGAGAAGGCTTCGTTAGGCCGGGCTTTGAAAGAAAGACTTCTTCGGCTTAATTCAGAACCAACGGCCGGGGAAGCTCGGAGTGCTTCCCATTGGCGGTGTGCACCATTACAACCGAGATACTGCGTGGTTGACGTGCGGCTACGCAATTGTTTTCGTCGCACACAGTGCCTGCAGCCGACACAGAAGACTGGGATTGCAAACTAAAAACATCGAGCATAACCTACTTCTTGACCACAGTTAGCGTGTGGCCACGGCAGACGTTCGCTTCAGTGATCGGAAGACACCAATAAATTGGCGACTGCATGAAATTGCGTTGTTCACGTTCGTTCGTCTTCGCAAGATAACACCAGTCCACAGCATATAGCAGTACCGCCCGCGTGAAACGTCGATATACCATCGCCGTATAAAAGCAAGGGAATTGTGGCTGAAGTACACACCAATACAAGAACGAAGAAGCTGTTGGTGACACTCGATCTGCGACGCAAGGCATCACGATCACTGATGATATAGTCTAAGTTTCTGAGACTCAACCAACTCCAATACGGCGGCACCAATGGTGTTGGGAGATGCTCGTTACGGTCCAGAAATCCGCATGTTGTCTGAACCCCGTTCACCTTCGAGACGACGGGGTTAAACGCTCCAGACGCTTATTTTTGCAGTCAAACTAAGGGCGAACGAAAAACAATGTTCTTCACAAGTTGGCCGGGGCGCCGTCGATATGAAGATGTGAACCAAGAGACACGGGAGAGTTCTGTGATCAAAGGAAACCCCGCGGCGCTCGAGGAGTCGTTCGTCGAGCGCCCACGCAGTGATAAGGACCAGATCATTAGTCTGTCTTCACCGCAACGAAGGTCTCGATTGCAGTCGTTTAGGCTAACCTTTCGACACCGTCGTCTGCTCAAACAAAATGATCAGGTTCAATGTGCCTTCAAAGCTGAGCACCCAATGCCGCTGTGCGAAGAATATATTGTTGTACCGCTGACGTCAGCGCGACAGTCCTTGCAAGGTCCACGAATTGGCCAATAAAAACGGCGCAAATTACTTTCCAAGCTAACGTGGCCCCGCTTCCAAATGGGCATGCCGGCGCCAATATCACAATCAAGATCATACCGTACTGTTGCAGTAAACACGACAAAATTGTTATACCCGGGGTAAACGGCCTACGTACCGTTGCCGGCTAAAATGTTATGTCCGCTCAACCTCACCAATCACGGAGGAAGCAGCAGTCACCGTTGCCCGGCCCAAGATGAGTCTCTGTCCCCTCCTCAACCCACCAGATACAACGACGACGAAAACACCTTCAAGTCGGCAACACTAGCGAGCAAGGGTAACTGCCCCCCCCCCCCCCCCAACGAGGCTCGCAGGCGCTAACTAGTCTCTGTCCCGTCGTGGGCCGATGACAAGCTCCTTCGACTACCCCGCCGGGGGTAACTGCCTCGACCTTGAGGACGCCCTCCGACCTGAGCGTGAAGCCAACCTTCACCTCCACCTCTGCGCTGCCGTCCGCAGGGACCGCAGCCTCGTCGAACGCCAGGGTACCCAGCAGTCGCGCCGTCTGCGCGCCTCCCCCCCCCTCCGCCTGCCCGATCTCCACCACCTCCAGGTAGGCCTCCGTCGCGGGCCCCCCACCCCCCCCACCCCCCAGGTTGACGGTGGTGTTTCCCTGGGCGGGGAGGATGCACCCCTTGGAGATGATGGCGACGGCCGCGTCCTCGGCCGCGTTGCCTCCGCTCCCCCCGCAACGCACGCCGAGGCTCGCGGGGCACGTTCGCACGGCCACGGGGAGGGGCGGCGCTCCGGGCGCGACGAACGAGCCATGCTCCTGTGTTCGGCGGGGTGGAATTTGAATGGAGTGGAGTGCAATCGAGATTGTTACTAAACGTTGTGCAAGAACGCGCAACGATTTCGAACAGTCAACGTTGTTGCGTTGTGTCAGTCAACAAGCCTAACGATTGATCGTACGGTGTAAGGGTAACTTACATCTTACAACGGGATGGCGGTGGTTTAGCAATGGCGCAGCGGCAGAGGTGGGGGTGGTTAGGTGCAGGATGCCTCAGAGGCATGAAAATGCGCAACACACTACCACAACATCCGCAAAAAACACACCAACAAAATATCACAGAGGTTGCGACAGACTTGACCATCGCTCAATCGCGAAAAGTGAGACTTGACAGCTCCCGTGACGGACAAACGCAGCGTATCACAGAATACCGCCGTGGCGGAGCTCACTGTCCACGGGCAACCTACTGCACCGGCAAACACGCCATCACAGAGCACAGCATCGAAACCCACCTGCAGCAGGAAGGCCTGTGTTGTTGCGCCGATAGCCACGGCCTCGTCCGGGAAAAGGCCTGCTCCGAAGTGAGTCCCTGCCGGGAAGGTAGCCTTAACTGACGAGTTCACCTTCGGCATCTGCGTGATTCCTGGTGGATTGCGAAAAGGGCAGCAGAGTGCGTCCAGAATTTTGGCAACGGATGTTCGTGAGGGAGCTGGACGTACGTTAGGTACTTGCCAGGCGCCAAATGGCGCCTATAGGTAACTTTCCTTTCGCACCCGATATGCAGAGCTTTGGCGTAGGTTCGGGGAAAGACAACAGCAGTGTCATCTGTACTCAGCAAGGGGCGTGCTCGTGAAGTACTTCTGTGTGCAGCGGAGCAACCGGCGTCGCTTAGAGCATCCACGTGCACGCCCGCAGGACGCGTGTCTGACAACCAACCACAACAGCAAGAAGCCATGACTTGCGATGCCAACGCCACTCGCGTCTACCCACACATGGGTCAGCACTGTTCAACCTACGGACCAGGAACGATGCCGCCATGAACGTAAGAACGTACGCAGCGTGACCTACAATAGGCTTCCCCCGAGTGTTCGTTTTGATCTATTAATACTGTACCTACCATAGCATAGCTAGCGGTGATTGTGTTCCCGTGGTCGACCAAAGAAGACACACACCTTGTCACAACCCCCACCCCAGCCGGTGTCAATCGAATGTACTCCGACTATTCACATTGTCTCAATAGTGTGAAAAGTGCCGGGTGCCCGATAGAAGGCCGGCAAAATCCCTCGGCACTACTATACGGCCTTAATCAGGGACCAGTCACTATTGCACATCGCGCTGAGGCACTCCTGCTAAGGTATATTTCCTTGGGAAATGATGTGTACAGTACCATGTCTCTTATCGAAAACCACACCGCCGCTTTTCCTTCCGTGTTCTATGCATAGGAATCGCCACCGCTCACCGCCGGCCAATAGCACAGTGTCCACCGCGTCCGTTGCCATCCCCGCCTCCGCCAGCGCCTTGGAGATGACCCCTCCCGCCGCCTTGTACAGGTCGAAGCAGAGGTCCTCGAAGCGCGTGCGCGAGATCTTCACGTTCATGTCGCACCCCTCGTGCGCGGCCTCGATGTACACGTCTGCCTGGGCGGACGCGGACAGGGTGCGAACAGCCTCTTCGCAGGCACGAGTTACCTGAAAAGGAACAAGGAACAAGGAAGGAACAATACGTTGGGATTTTCGTCAAGTCGGAGCAAGCACAAAGAGGTTGACGCCTGTGGGGTAAATTAACACTTCAAGCAAGTGCAAACACACAGCCGTTGTCTGTCCAAAAAAAAGAAAAAATGGTTAGGTTGTGTTGGCTGAGTTCACCATCGTGAGAATGAATTCCAAGGCGCAAATAGGGTTTGAAAAGGAGGGCCGCATTGCTGTAAGGGCGTTTATAGGGAAGGCTTTCCACGCGTACCAAGGCGCAAATAGGGTTTGAAAAGGAGGGCCGCATTGCTGTAAGGGCGTTTATACGGAAGGCTTTCCACGCGTAGAGCGCTGTTACAGAGGTAGAAGGCGCGCTAAGTACAGAGGGGGATACATCTAATATACGTGTTGCGTCATTGTCGCACACACATACTCCGCATACATCACGTACGGCATCTCTCTCGTGAAGTCCACATATGGAAGGAACAACAACAGCAGCAAACTCTACCAATGCATTCACATTCAATAGTGAAAATCACTCCCACGGCCTAAGCGGTTTGGTTTAAACGATTGCGCTACGTGCACAAACGACACAGGAGGTGGGTGAAAATGTACGTCATCAGCGACTGAGATGATGCGAGCCTTGCATCTGGGCGAGGCCAGCATGGCACAGCCCTCACACGGCGCGCAACAAATCTGTCCAATGAGGTTCTTGGGGTCTGTTTGCCGTCTGCCTCTCGCAGGTGAGAATCATCATGGAGACACACAACAGCAACAAACTCTGCCGTAGATGCCAACACAACATTTCCACTATTAATAGCTCTCGTCTCAAAAGTTCCAGAACCAGAACAACTCCCAACCACGACACGCGTCAAATACGAAGTACCTTGAGCACAGATCTCTTGCTCTCAAAAATGTCCAGCCCACCAGTCCGACGCTTGAAGTCCTTGGCGCAAAACGCCACCAATCTTTCCGTGAAAACCCCTCCCCCGACGGAAGCGTCGGACGCCTTCCCCACGATGCTGAGCACGCCGTCCGTGCGCTTCAGCACCGTGGCTTCAACCCCGCCTCCCCCCCAGTCAACAACCACCATTATCCGTTTTGGCCTGGTTGGAGGGACGGGACACACCGCGACAAAAGGGAGGGAGGCGTATTATTAATAGCAATAGCAACAGCACCAGAAGTAGGAAGAGCACCAAGATTGCAAATGGTAAATGTAGATGGTGAGAACCAAGCGGTATTTAGACAGGCGTTGTGCCGTCCAAGTACGTGGCTTTCGTGCAAGAGCTA
Source organism: Ectocarpus siliculosus (assembly GCA_000310025.1). NCBI lineage: Eukaryota > Phaeophyceae > Ectocarpales > Ectocarpaceae > Ectocarpus > Ectocarpus siliculosus. Next base: position 34,565 of record FN648422.1, read on the forward strand.
CGTCGCGGCTAACGTTAACGCGCCCATTTTCACAGCAACGCAGCACTAACAATGTTGAGGGTGTGGTTTCACTCAAGCAAGGTAGGCATGGGATGGCTCAGCGGTTTTGGTCATGATTGGCACAACAAGTTGTTCATGTGCGAGTAGCGTTCAGCGTGTCCTGGCGACATGCAGCTACATCAGGTGCTATCAAACTTACACGTAGTCCGGGATAGGGAGGTTATCATGATATCATCAGATGAAGGCTTGAACTGCGTTGCAGACGTTTCAGGCACAACGTGCATTTCGCCGCGGCCGTTCGCACCATACAATGCTACCTCAAACCGGTTGACAGGATGGCCAAAAACGACGACGATAGCAGCAGCAGAAGTACCATACAAGTATATCGAAACCTTTCTTTTCGCATACACCGACAGTACACGTTCTACAACATACCACGGAGAACAAATCGCACGTACGCTACGGCTGCCTGGAGATACAAGCGTGCATGACAGCAGCACTCACTTGAACTCCCCTCCGTCCCGACTTGTCCCAACCATCTCGTGGTCGGGTCTATCCAACCCGTACGCGATGGCGGCCGCAACCGAGTCAGACACCACCAGGGAGAACGGCAGCCCGGCCTGCTTCCCCACCGTACGGAGCGCCTCCCTCTGCTCCGGGCTGAAGCCCGCCGGCACCGAGATGACGCACCGCCCGACGGGCTCCCCGGCGAAGGCCTCGGCGATGTCCTTGAGGTGCTCGAACAGGTAGCGGCAGAGGGTCTCGGCCCCGACGACCTTTTCCTCGCCCTTGTGCTGGACTGTTACTCGGGCCTCGCCCTTGGAATCCACGCTGCATCTGAAGGGGGATGACTCTGAGGAGCGGTGGCGAAGAAAGGCAAGGCGGCGGGAATGGATTTGTCGGTCGGGTGTGTGTGTGCGTGAAAGGCCGTTCGATTCTTCAAGAAGCGGGAGAGGAAGGGCTGTGCCGTTGCTGGGAATCGACGGTCTGCGAAAGTTACGCCCATAATGCTGTACAATGCGCGATTCTACCTTTGAAGCGGAAGTTTTTGTATTGGAAATTAACACCCGTTGATTATGGATGACCTTTGTTGTGGTCTATGCATACCATGAAATGCAAGCTTGACTGCTACCGTTTTGTACAGCAGACTTGGAGCACGTGCGACTGACTTGACATGATAGGCCGGGAATATGATGGAGACATTTTTTGGTCCAGCGTGCTGATGTACCCACGAAAAAGTAAAGAGAGAGGCCTGTGTGTGTTGCAATCCAGTGTGGTACAGTACTCTGGAGGTCAGACAAAGCTGTTCCTAAAACACGCACCAGCCAGGCATATGAAAGGATAGGAAGGTTGCACAGCAAGAAGGCAACATGGTAAAACATGGTAAAATGTACCTACCTTTTGCTCATATGTTCCTTGCCTTCCTTTTTTATCGCGAAAGAAATTCAGCTCCCTCCTCTCCTTGTCGACCAAGAAGTCGATTGTAAGGTTGATTTAATACAATCTCAGCAACAGGAGTGTGTGTGTGAACCAGAGATGAGGAGACCCTTGTCATGCAGATCGTACATATAATGCACACAGCAGTCGTGGTACCGGTCTAGCGGTCCATAGTGTCACAAAATGTTGTAACCGCTATTGAGGGCATCGCCGGTAAAACGGATTGGCAGCTATTTTGTAGTTTGACAATCGAGGTGCAGCCGTGCCACGAGATTTTGGGACCGCTATTCAGGGCATCCCGCTAAACAGGGACCGGCTAAACCGGGACCACGACTCTGTATGTACATACATACATTTCGAAAAGGCAAGGTGTTGCTTGATGGTCAGGATGACCGTAAAACTGACGACTTTCGATGAATTTCACAACCTCTGGAGTTAAGTGTGTTTGCAGTAGCATACTACCAGCCCCCCGCCCCCGCCCCCTCCCCCCGCTGTGGAGAGAGAAGAGAGGCCATCCTTGGGAGAAGTAAGAGGGGGTGATATCCCACGTCACACTGAGGCTCGCCTCTGCCACAAAATTTTTGAAAAAACACCTGCACCGCCGTTCTTTATCCTTGCCTCTCTCGAGCATGCTGCAGCACGATACAGCGGCCAATTGCTTCTTGGCAGAGAGGGTCTGCACGTGGCAACGACTAGTCCAATACACGGCCCGTGCAAAATCGACAAGAGACGAAGAGAGTGGTGCAGGTGCCACTTCTCCACAGGGGAAGAGACTTACACAAGCACACGTACATCACTCGGTGGCATCATCAGTGGCTGCGAGATAAGCAGTCGCCAGGGATGTCTAAACTTCTTGTACTCGTCGCGGCAGCATTTTCTCTCCAGAGCCACTCACCCAGCATCGCCTTGATGTGAGGCTCCATCTGGTCGTGATTCTGCCCGACCATCCACTTGAAGCCAGTCACGGTGTTAGCCACGTTCTTGGGCATCTGCGACAGGGCAGCCTCCCCAACCAAGACTTCGCTGTCAGTGAAGGCCACCATTGTGGGAGTGGACCTCAGGCCATGGTGGTTCGCGATGACCTCTGGTCGTCCCTGGTGCCACACACCGATATTGCAGTGCGTGCTGCCCAGATCTACACCAACAGCGACAGGCATAGCAACTACAGCAGGGGCAGCCAAAGCGGAGACTGCTGTGCTGCTACTAAGCCTTTTTTGACATTGCCATTGACATTGCCAGTTGGGGGGTACGCAGTTGGTCGTATGTTGTTGTTGCAGGGGGGAGAGTGCAGAAAAAAAAGAAAATATTTTTTAGCGTGTGTGCACTTCACATCAATCATTCTCACCCAGCCCACAACCCTGCCACCTCTCTTGCGCGCTCTCTTGTGCTAGCCCGAGAGCTTTGGCGAATCTTGCTCAAGAGCTCGCACCAATACCCTGCACCTCCTGGGTACTCAGGAAAGGCTAGAGGAAAGAAAGAAGACTTGGACGGCTCGGTTTTCCGCTTTTTCCCCGCCGCCTTCTAGCTCTCTTCGATCTGGTGCGCTTCCTACTTTCCCTCCTCTGTCATCGCTCTCAAAAGCTCCTCCCTCTCTTTCGAGGAAATGGACGAGTTGTTCGCGCTGTTTGCCAGGGAAGATGACGATGGAGAAGGGCCACCATCGGCCTACGGCGACGAAGGAGATAAGATAGAGATAGACGTGGCAGAAGAGGAAGAGGAAGAGGAGGAAGAGGAAGAAGAACACATGGAGTACCGCCCAGTGAAACGATCTCGGTCAGTAGCAGCAGCCGTCTCCCCGGGCGTGCCGGGCGAAGAAGGTGGCAGCAGGCGCGGGGGCAGCGGGGCGGCGGCCAGCAGCGGGCGGCTCAACGACCACGAAGAGGCCAAGGAGGTGATCGAGATACTCTCCGACGACGAAGACGCGCAGCCACCACCCGCTCGGAGCGAACTGTTCGAAGACGATTTGAGAAACCGTCTCTCCGCCAACCTCGAAGTTGACGCTCCTGCTGTAGCAGCAGCGCCCCTGTTTCAAGACGAGTTCTCAAATCATGTCGTAGGTGCTACTGCTGCTGACCTCCGTTCTCGCATGCCAACGGGGGGAGGGGCGGCTAGATCGATCGAGCGTGCCGGCGCCGGCAGGGATCCGCGTGGTGGTTTCAAGGGCGATGGCGCCCTGGCGAAGCCCCCCGGCGGCGGCAGCGGCGGCGTGAAGATCGGGTTTTCGATGATGGCATCATCTGTTGCTGCGAGATCGCACAAACAGGAAATGCAGCAGACCTCTGCTGCAGCTACTGGTCAACGCGGCGCGCCCGCGGCCGCTGGCAGCGGCGACGTCGACGTTGTCTTAGGGGAGGGCAAGCCTTCGGTGGAGGAGAAGGACGCTTCGACGCCAGCCAGCAACGGGTCGGCAGGATGGTTGGGAGGCGTCGTGGCCGCAGCAAAGGCAGCGGTGACTTCGACAATCAACCCGAGCGAAGATGATGTCGGGATCGGCGGGTCAACAGCAGCAGCGGCGGCGGCGGCGGCTTCGCAAGAGTTGCCGCGGAACTTGGAATGCGCCATGTGCTTCAATCCTCTGGCCGTGGCGGCGCTCTTCGCATGCGGCCACGGATCCTGCTGGGAGTGCGCTCACGACTGGTGTTCAAGGGTGAGCGCGTCTGTTGTTGCTGCTGTCGTTATTGCTCTGGGTCTCGTACCACCACAACAAGCACTGTAATGTAGTTCTGCTGTCAACCATGGTGCCCTTGGCCGATCTCGACCCTCCTCTCCAACGACCAAGAGATTTCAGTCAGTCGTTTGAGGTGGTGATGCAAGTAGGTGGCATACATGCGGGGATCTGTGTGGGCGCTTCTTTTTTTCCGTGTGGACCATGCCACTTCACCCTCTGCTGCTGCACGCGTGGCATGAGCGTCTTGTCCTTTGATCATGGTGGCCGAAAGTTCGCCACAGCAGCACCAGCACGTCACTCATCATTAGAACACAGACACACGTTCCGAAGGTTCTTTTCCGAACGTCGATCGATATCCTCCGCTAAACTGCTGCCTGCGGCCTGCGGCGCATATCTTGCCGACAAAGTGCGTTGCTGACCCGACGGGCGAACCAAGCAAGGCATCATGTAAGGTATTTTCAAGTACGTCTCAAGCGTGTCGTGCCCGCTGATCGTGCGGATTCAATGAGAGACAGAAAGCTTTCTGTGCAGCACAAACATACGTGTAGCGTTACTGCTGTTTTTTCAATATAAGAAAAGAAAATTTCTCTCCTCGCGTGTGGTCGTTCTTGGTCGTTCGAAAGATGCACACATCCACGGAAAATTCGCCGCTCATCTCCGACGACCCTCAGATACGATGTATTTTCGGAGACAGCACCCTTGCGTGTTGCACATACGACATACATACGACCCGTGGCACCCCAGCGGGGATATTTCTTGTGGCAGAAAAATATTTCGCGTGGATGATACAAGAAAATACGTTGATAGTATCGTTCATGTGCAAATTCCACGTAAGCCCGGGCATCAATGGACAACGACGTTGACGTTTGCTGCATCATCGATGTCGTCGATAAATTTGTTGTTTCACGGTATTTTATGTACATGATACGGAAAAATAAAAACAAACACAAAGAAAGACTACCCGTTCGTTCCGTCATTTGAAGTTCCGCCTGCCTCTCCGTGGAAAGTTGTGGGCTGGGAGTCCAAGCAGGTTGTAGAACATGTCTCCAACAAGATCCGGAGTCCAAGACTGATGACGTGATCCTTTTTTTTTTTCGGCCTTGAACGTCGCATTCGTGTTGTCTCTCTAAACCCTCTCTGCCCAGTGTTTGTTGGGGATGATGATGTCTTGTGTGGTATTTCGTGGTATTTAGTTGTCCTGCGTTCGACTTTCATTCCCGCAGAACACGACGGTACACACCTCTGCCCCTGTGCTGACAGAAAATTCACTCATGTATATGAGTTTTTCAGAGACCATGCTCCATGCTCCCCTGTTGTCGCGGTCGATGTAAAATGAAGCGCCCACCAATTTAGTGCGTGCTTGCTTGCCTCCTTGGCTTCACCTGACACGCAGATGCGGGAGCATTCATGTGAATACAGCAATCGGGTTGGCGTGCTGAGAGACAACGTATTCTTTGTGTTGTCATCCATTTCATCATCGGTGCTGCTGCTCATTTCTTCCTTCCACAACGTTCGGTCTTGACTTCACCCAACAACAGTTGTGGCCCATGTGTTCGGAAAAATACATACACACAGAAAGACCCCTGTGTGCAAATATATTTATCGCATATGCATGCGGTACAATAGCATCAAGGGAATTGGCGGTCTTGATTAAGGAAAAATAAATACACACACAGAAAGACTACCCATTCGAGATATACCCACAGTCGAACGGGGTGTGGTGGAGTCTTTGCAGGGACTGGAGGAAAACCGGCTGGGTACTGGACTTATTTCGAGTCTTTTTAAGTCTATATACTGATGATTTATATCAGTGATGCCAGCTGGTGCGAAGTACAAAAACATCTGTATAGGTATTAAGGAATAATAAAAACACACACAGAAAGACTACCCATTCGAGATATACCCATCTGTATAGGTATCTTGATGTACCGCCCGGCATTTTTCCGTTGAGTATGAGACAACTTGAATATTCTATCACGCGATTTCGCCGACCTTGTAGAGGTTGACCGGCCTTCTTATGGACGGACCACTTGGGCTACTATTGCCGAATCTATTTCAAGAGCTCCTATGATATACTCTAGGCGAAGGTCACGCCCACGAAGGACTCTCTTCAATTATCACTCTCTTACTGCTGCTCGGTGAAGCATTTCGAAGTACACCATCAACACGCGAAGGTGACCAGAAAATGTCCCATCTTTAGCTAGTGTCTTGGTGGCGCAAGCGCGCGACATCCACTGGCCCACCACTGTACTGACAGAATCGAGATTATCCTGCGAACGAGAGAGCGGAGAGAGAGAGAGAGAGAGAGAGAGAGAGAGAGCAGTCGATCTGCTCGGTATATATTTTTGTTGTATTATAGTTCCCGCCCCTAATCTTCTCATTGAAATGAATCCGTTCCTTGGAAAACTCGCCGCTTGTTCCTTAAACAAAAGACATGGCCCGTTTCCTTTCTTTCCGCGTTTGTTTGCTGTTTGTGTTTCTACCTGCCCACCTGCAGGAGACGAGCTCAACGATGGACTGCCCGACCTGTCACGTATCAGTTCCAAGAAGCGACTTCCGACGATGTGTCGTGCTGGATGAGGTGTGTCACACGTATACTGGCGTGCTTCCATGCCAAGTTTTGGGCGACGGTTTTCGCCATGTTTTGACGCACCGTTATAAGAAATATTCGGGGTCCTACGGGTGTGTGCCCTTTCAGTAACAAACTGGTAAATAGTATGCATAGTGTCACGAAAATAGCTTGTTGGTTTCGATTCCAGCGAGAAGAACGCGGGGAGTGCGTCACAACCGTCTAAAGAAGGCCAGAAGTCACCAACTCCAAGTAACTCAACCAGACCCGGGGTCTTGGGAGGGCGGTGTTACATGGAACAACCCTTGCAGCCGTGGCAGGCGGTACTTTTGGTGGAAGACGCAAGAGGCCTACGGTTGGTATACGTACATGTAGCATTGCGCTTGTGGACGATGGTCACGCGTGTTATTGCCGTGTGCCCCATGGTCTGTCGGCGAACAGACTGCTGTGTCTGGACCGAGTGAAGTTCTCGGCCATGCCCCCCCCCCTCCCCCTCCCCGTTGGCCCTACACAATGTAACTCCATTCCTGTATACTCGCCTTATATGGTGTTTAGGTGGTGGACCGAGCTGTGACTGCCGCGGGCATGGACGATGACGAATGGCGGGCTAGGGTGGAGAGAGGGCAGAAGCTCGCGAGGGAGGCGGAAGGCCGCAGGCGCAGCTTGAGAGACGCCCAGCGGAGCGCGGAAGACACGATCGCTGAGCAGGCGGCAGAGCTGGAGAAACTGCGGGAGGAGGCCAAGTCTCGCCGGGTGGGGCGTCGTGCTCTGCGTGCTCAAGACGTGAGGCTTCGTGCGGCCCTTGTGTCTCGAAATGGGCGGTCTGCTCTCGTCGTGTGTTTGGACGATTTATACATGTGAACGGTCGTGCTTAATGCGGGCGGCTTGGTCAGGAATGCAAGCCTCGCATGCCAAGTATGCGTGGGTGTTGCGGGCGGAGTTGATCTGTTCGGCCATTGTATGTTATTCACGGGGGTTTCTTCAAGGTGGAGAGGCGGCATCACTGACGATGCGAGACTACGACCTGCTTGCCGCTGCGTTGTCTTTGCAGGCATATAGTGTTATCTTGTCTCTGACGTTTGTTTCTATCATGTACCAGTAGTCACGATGGGCGCTGCTCCAGCTGCCTCTCGTCGTGCCTAACTCTTTTGAGACTTTTTTTGTCCCGACTGTCCCATCCACCACCACAATCCCCCCTCCCCACGAAAAGCAGGGCTCCACGTCGTCCATGGCGGACTTCGGCTTCCGGGTTTTGAACGGGGGCAACCTTACGGGCCGTCGCCGCGGTTTCTTCGACCCGGCCTCTCAGAGATCCGCTGTCGAGGAGTACACCCGCCGCAGAGTCGAGGAGGCAGCGGTGGCGGCCGGGCCGGCGAGCTCGTCTCGCCAGGCCCGCGTGGCCGCCGCAGGCGAAGCCGCTGCCGCGGCCGCCGCCGCTTTGGGCATGCCCCCTTCGGCGGCGTACGGAGTGGTGGGACCGAGAGGCCATGCCCACCACCACCCACTTTCGGCGGCGGCGGCGGCGGCGGGGTCCGCAGGCTTCGGGCACGCGGAGGGGGACCCATGGTTTTCTCTGAGGCCTAGTCAGCCGAACAGGGGGGCGATGGGTGCGATGGCGCCTGGCAGGCGGATGGCTCGAGAGACGGCCGGGAGGGGCGGGAGCTCCGGCAGCAGGTAGGTTTGGTCTCTTGGGGTCCAGATCAAGCGAACAGTAGTGTGTAGCATCAGTATTGCTATGTAGATCAGCCTTTCGCACCTGATTGGTCACGAAGGAAAGAGAACCGTCGTTGAGGGTAGCGGGTCATCCGTCACCAGCTTGGTCTCCGTCCGACCCGACACACCCGAAGTGAGGAGCCTCCGGGTTGGCGGAGCGGCTACCAAATACTCTTGCATGTTGGTAGTGTCATGTATGTCGAGGTATCTAGCCAAATCGGCCTGTCAAGCAAGGGTTACGGGGGCCCAGGAGGCAGTTGAGTCTCTTGTGGATTGCGATTGCGAAGCGAAGCAAGCTGCGGTGGCGGCGCGCAGCCGCGTGGACGCAGTTGATACCAATTGTGTGGTCTGGTTGTGTTGCGGTATGCTTTGCAGGCCATGAGCGATACTGAACATTTGTCGTAGTCGGTCCACACTTGACCCCCCGCGTCCCCATCCTCACTCCCGCCTCCTCCTCTGCCCTACCACAAGCAGCGCTGGCAGCTCGGCGGCAGCGGCGGCGACTATAGGGCTCGGCCAGCCGGCGGGGGCGGCGTTGAAGTCGGTGCACGGACACGGGCGGGTGGGCGGCGGCGGTACCAACTGGCGCTCGTCGGCGTACCTCAACCCGGGCCGCTTGTCCCTGTCGGGCGGAGCAGGCGGGGGCGGGGGTGGCGACCGCACGCGGCTCCACGGCAGCAGCGCCCGCGCGGACCCCCGGGGGGATACCGACGTGAACGTCGGGCCTGCTGCCGCCGGGACCCCCCTCGAAGGCGGCAACCTGACCAACCCGGGAGGAGGCCCCGGGAGAAGCTTTACGGTGCAAGTCCCGGCTCGATCGATTCGCAAGGCGCACGGCCTGAGCGGCCTGCACGGAGGCGGCGCCATCGCGAGCGGGGGCCCCGCGGGATCTGCTGCCGCCGTGGCGGGCACGTTGTCGTCTTACCCCAACCCTTTGGCGAACGGAGTAGGCCTGGCGCCGCCGCCGTGTTCGTCGCCAAGCCTGCACTACAGTAGCTCCGGCGGGAGCCAGCCTTCGAGGGGCGGTGGCGGCGGCGGCGGCGGCGGTGGCTTGCCTTTCGGCGGGCGCACCCACGGGAGGGCGGCGGCGGCGGCGGTGGCACCCTCGCCAGCACCGATGCTCGACCTTGATGATCTTATGGCCGGGCATGACGATGCTGGCTCTCGGTCGGAGTGGGACGATGTGCTGGCCTCTATTTCTACTCCGATGCAAGCGACCGATGACGCCCGTTCGAATTCTCCGGGAGCAACGCGTGGCTGAGAAATGGTTCCGGTTCTGCGCTTTGACGACAGCGGCAGAGTCGGCTCTGGGGTGTGTCATGTTGGAACATGCCCGCTGTGGGAACACGGTTAAAAAACTTCTTTTTTATTATTGTGAATGCAACGCAAGGGGAGAAGGATAGAGTCGGTTGACGCTTCAAGTGCTGACATCTTGCGTGCGTGTCCCTTACCGTACGCACAAGATCCTGAGGGGGGGCGGGGGCTGCCACTATCAGTGACGCCGTCGCCCCCTTGGTGACGGTTATTTCACGGCCCTTGGTTGACTGCTGCCGTGTGTCTCGTCATCGCAGACGCCTTTTTTTCTACCGCTGGAAGAAAGGTTACGGGTCAACGAGAGTTCCGTGTCTCACTCAGCGCTTGGAGGATCGCTCTGTTTTTTTGTGGTTTCGGAGACGTACATTTTTTGAAGAAAGAATTTTGAATGTCGATGGTTTAGCATGAGTGTTTCGTTGTTGTGTTGTGTGAGGTGATTTTTTTAGATTTGAGAGGAACGAAAGTGTGGTGCTTGGGTTGGACTGTAGCATCCTCAGGAAGACAAGTAGGTGTTGGCGTAAGTTTTGTCGACATTGGATGGTGCGGAACCGGCGGGGAAAAGTAGGCGTTCCGTTAGCAAAGATTTTTCACCTAACGAGAGGCGTGAAACATCGTAGGGCTAAATTTGTAACACAAGGTTTAGGGAGGACTTCATCCGGGTGAAGTTAGAATCGCGGGGTGCCGAGTAGCCTTTGCTTCAAGAAAGGCCGGGAGGAATGTTTTGGCCTCTCTTCGGTATTGCAAAACAAAACGTAAGTTTTATTTGTGTGTCCAACGTTCGTCTGGTTAAGTTGTTTTTTTTGTGCCCAACGTTGGCCTGGTTAGTTGCGAGTGTGCATGTTTAACTGTCGGCTTTCGGGCCACGCTTACATCCGAGTCTGGATCATCTGTCCTTGTCTGTATGCGCTGTGGTGTAAAAATATGAACACGTGTGAACTTTGGTCCGGTAGCCGTTGGAAGCTAGTGGCTTTCAGCTCCATCGCTGGGTTTGTCCGTCATGGCAATGAGACCACCAAGGTGCCATCAGGCCTCTGCCCTTGCCACAACCTACCGCGCCGGGTATTTCCTTCAGCTCGGCTCAGGTTTAGCTCCAGTAGATGAATTCGTACAGCAGTTGCCCGGTCATGGAGAGTCCATTCTTCCCCCCTGCAAATCTTCCGCGTTTAAGACAGTTCGAAAAATATTTTTCCCGGCAAGTCCGTTTACCAACAATAATACAGCACTACGTTGGTGCCGCCAAAGCGCGTTTCAAGAACAGGTGTAAAGTTGGAACTACGAGTGGTTGGCTTTTAGGACGCCAACCGACGACGGAAGGAAAAATTGTGCTATATGTATGTATATGAAAATAAAGGGCGGGTCTAGTGCTCTCGCTGACTATAACAGCTAACATATTACAGCGCATCGTTACCGACGGCTACTTATCCCCCTTCTACTGTAACAACTTTCATGATGACTACGACAACGTTTTGCCGATTTCCTCCAAAAAGTCCGTTTCCCCTTCCTTCGCTCCATTTGCTTTCGAAAGCAATGAACCCGAGCGCTTCCGACCATCCTTGGCAGCAAAAAACTGAAAGATGTGCTGCACGTCCGATTCAAGCTCGGCCACTTCCCGGCTCTTCAATACCCGGCCGCTGTTGGCCGCCGAAGACAAGCCGCCCGCTACCGTGTCAGGTATCAAGTCGGTCCACGCGCACTTGCCGCTGCCGCGCGTTATCTCGTGCAGCAGGTCCCCTCCGTCCAACTCTCCCAAAGCCTTCTCCAGCTGCCGGTCTCCTCCTGGCGGCGCACCCCCCCCCGCGGGCGTTCTCTGCCCGCCGCCGCCACCGCCGCCGTTGAAATTCTCGGAAGAGACAGCCGACGCGGGGGTGGTCGCGACAGCGGCCCTCAGCTCTCGGGCGATCGTTGCCTTCAAATCTACACCGCGGATTGCTGCCGCTATCCCCCCGACAGTCGGCGTAATACCTAGATCGCGCCCCGCGCTGGCTGCTTCTATGCGGGGCTCCGCGGTCTCATCTACGTGGGGAGCCGTACTACCTCCCCGTCCGACGGTGGTGAACCCCCCTCTTCTCGACTCGCCAGCAGAATCCGCTTCCCGCGGACCCACGGAGCAATCGGACGGGTCCTGGGTAGTCCCGGTTTGAACCCCACGCGATTCGGTGCCGTTGCCGGGCGAACCGGTAGACTCGCGCTTGACGGCACCGATAACCTCGCCGGGGCGCCGCCGCGGGGGGGGTTGCTTCTGCTCAGCCTCGTTTTCTCCCGGTCGCCGAAGGCGACTCGGGTTAAGCTTGCTCGCAACAGTCGGCTTGCCGAGCAAGCTCCCCCCGCGGGGAGGGCTTGGGGGCGGAGAAGACCCCCACGGCCGTCTCTTGCCCTTGGTCTCCGTGTCGCGGCCTCTTGGAGGGGAGCTCTGGGACCTCCCCTTCCCTGCACTCGAACCCTCCTCTTTCCTGCGAGCCGCCGCGGCAGACCTCCCCCTCGAGGCAATGGTGCTGCCCAACGCTCCTCTCGACGGAGGGAGGGAGCTGCCGCTAGCCCTTTCGCCATCCCCGTTGGGAGACCCCGGTGGGGTACAACCTTCCGCGGCGGCCGGCCCGAACGGCTTCCGACACACCCTCGCCGCCTCCCTTAGCGCCGGCGCCTCGACGCGACCGGCAGAGGCACGAGGGGATCGCGCCCGCTCGGGCCTTGGTAGAACAAGTGGCGAACACCCGGCGGTAGCGTCCAGCAGGCGTGTTTCCGCAGCCTGGAGGCGTTTTTCAGCGTGCCGGCGCTTTTCGGCCTCCGCGTTGGCCGCGCGGACCGCTCGCTCCAGGTCTACCGCTAGCCTCGCGATCTCTTCCGCCTCTACGCAAGCCACCTGTCCGGTGTTTGGTGGGCACGATCAGCGTGGAGTGCAGGGCGCAACAAGCAGTCGACAAAGAGCCAGGTTGTCATCGTAGGCAGCAAGGGCAGCAGCGTGGTCAGGGGTAGAGAAAAAGAGTAGAGACCCCACACAGCACAAGGCACATGATACGGTGCCCAGGGCCAGGGTGTACGGGACCATCGAACTTCTCATGCCTGCGTGGCTCGGATGCATACAACGAAAAGCGGGTACTCTATTTTCCAGTCCGTCTCTCCCCTCCCCCGAAGGTACCGGCCTGAACCTAGCCCCAACCCTAACCTGTTCCGCCGCCCGGCGCACGGTGGTGTTCTCCTCTCTCTGCTTCGCCAGTGTCTCTGCCTGCGTCCTCAGTCGCCTCCTAAGGGTAGAAACGTCCGCGCGCAAGGACCGGAGCGAGGAATCTTGGGACCGAACCTTCGCCGCTAGCTGTCGATCCTGCTCGTGGTGCTCACGTGCAAGGCCTCCCCAGCTTCCGCTGCCAACGCGCCGAGGGCCCACCTTTATGTGGAAGGGGGGGGTACGAGATATATTGTCATACACGGGGCCACTGTAAGGGCGCCTCAGCAGCAGCAAAACGTGCCTGAGGGATCTAGATACACGAGCTACTCGAAAGAGCCTTCGTAATGTGCCACAAGCGGGGTGCTCCAAAGCAGGCAGACAGGCAGGAGGATGCGGGTACCCGTTGCTATTTCTGGCAGACATGGCTTGGACGCAGGAGGGCAGCACTCAGTCCCTGTAGTTACCGACCACTTTTTGCTCCCGTCCTCACGCCAAACGAACGTTCCAACCTCTACACCCACGATCTACTCTCCCTACTTGATAGGCCAGCCTGACAGAAAGAAACCACGACTTTCCCTGGTAACAGAGTACAATAGATTACTGCTGTTCAAAGACACATGCCACCGGAATATGTCATCGCTGCTTGGCTCACCTGGTGCACATGCTCGTACTCCCCGCTGCTCCTTCGGCGCGGCGGCGCTCTCGGCTGCTGCTCGCCGCTCCCGCCAGGGACGTCCCAGCTTCTCCTCCGGTTGTCCCTCGCAACACGGAGCCGTTGGTTCTCCGCCCGCTCCGTCCGGAGAGCATCCTCTAGGAGATGCGTCTGGATCGATCGGTGGGCCGGGATAAAAAAATAAATGAACGGTTACTATTACGAATATCGGAGGGGTCAAATGGAGTGGGGTCTGAAAACTGCAGGGCCGCATATACGTGTGTCGGTTGGTTTTCCCATGATTGAGACTCTTGTCTTGTGATTGGCGGTGAACATCAATTGGTTCTCGTTGTCAAGAGACCATCGACGATACCTCCTCTCTAAGCTCTACTGCTCTAATCTTCTTGAAACATGACAACTAGAAGGAATTCGCATCTTTCCACTCACTCAACACTCTCTTGCCAAAAGGAGAAAAGTGCAGACTGGCGTCGAGAACAGGAGGGACGGAAACAACAAAACCATTCCGCCGCAAAATAGTAGAAAACAAAACTGGGTCCTTGAGCCCTACCGCTAGCGCAGAGAGTTGCGGGTGCGAAATACATCAGCGACCGTCATTGCATGCTCGTGCGGACATCCGACATTCTCGTAGTGCTCCTATCGTGATCCCATACGATTCCTCTCCAACGTGCGGCATGAACGCTTCCTGACGCTATCCGATGCCAGGCATGCGTGCGCGGAACCGAGGATAGCCAGCTTCATCGGCAACGGCCGCTCACCGAAACATGTGCAGTCTAAACCTGGCCAACTTCACGGCACATGTTTGGACTCACGTGTTTTTTCAATTTGGTCTCGCTCTCCCCGTCGAGCATGGCCCAGTTCTCCCGGTCCTTCGCCCTCTGTGCTTCGACATCTCGCACCTAAACAGCACAACAAAAGCGCGTGCAGCAGCAGCAGCAGCAGCAGCAGCAGCAGCAGCAGCAGCCGTCAATGGCGAAGCCCTCGTACTCAACTCCTGTGATTTGGTCGGACGCTCGCCGACGTGATCGGTGATTGGGCGATGTTTCCCGATGGTGATCAGTGATTGGGCAATGTTTGCCCGAGGTGGAAGGTGATTTGGCAATGTTTGCCCGAGGTTGTCGATGATTGGGCTACGTTTGCCCGAGGTAATCGGTGATTGGACGATATTTGCCGGAGGTTGTCGAGGTGATGGGTGATAGGGCAATGTGGATCGGTGATTTGGCAATGTTTGCTCGAGGTGATCTGAAAGACATCGGTGATTAGGGATAGTTTGCCCGAGGTGATTTGCCCGACGTAGATGGTCTTAGTACGTTTGCTCCATGGTGATCTGAAAGACATAAGTGATTTGGCTATGCCTTCATGCTTCAGCAGTAGTGTTCAAGATGAAGGCTTACAACAGGGTCAAAATGAGGTATAGCACCACTGGTTCACGAAGCGGCTTTGGCTAATGCGAGCACCGCCTCTTTCTGACTTTGTGGCCAATACCGACCTCCGTGGCAAAAGAAGCTTACGGCTGCCAGCGCCGCTGCCTTCTTTAATGCTGATGAAGGTAAACCATCTTGCGTGGTGTCCAGTTCACAACAAAGAACCAACGTTTACTGCTTCCACTATTCACTACACTGCTGTGAGACTCTTTGCAAAGAACATAGTTCGCCACCAGCTTCGACAAAAGCAGCGTTTGTTGATGGAATACCTGTGCCTGGAGCTCCCTGCATTTGGCCTCTAGTCCAGACAGGGCGTCTCCCGCAGCCTGCGCCCTCTCCTCCGCCTGTGCGCGGTGCTGCTTGGGCACGAGAAACACGCGAACGTGGCAAGGGTTAGGAAAAAAGGAGCACTTACTTCTCCCATCTCACTAGACGGGCAATCGAGACGCCCGGACGCGAGTCGGACAGCCGGGGCGTAGGGTAGGGGGGAGCGTACTCTTATGTTTTGCATGCCTTAGCGGTTAGATCATTGACCATGCGTCCTCGAGATTTAGGCCCACAGGACCGATCACCGATGGCCAATGGTTCCTTCCTACTTTGCCAAAGGTGGCTCAAAATTGTCTTCCCTAGTCCATCTATCCTAGCGATATCACTTCCCGCCTTTTCAACCCGCTTCCTATGCCCCAGTACAGCTACCGTCATCTCCTGGCTATTCCATGCTTCAAACATCTCCCGGTAATTTCTTTTTATTTTCCCAGTTCAGTCACGTACATTTCCTTTTTTTTTTTGTACAGGGGGGGGGGGGCGTTGGACGGAAGAACAAGAAGAGGCGAATCTCATCACGAGAGAATTCTATCAAATACCCTCTGTGCTACATCATGAGCTCCACAAATCCAATCTCCCCGACCGGAGTGGGCACAAACAAGCTCCCTGCAGACTGCACGCCGACAGCCTGTTGCGACCCAAGAAATTCCGGATGACGGCTTCCTGGTCTCATCCTATGCGTGTGCATGGGCAGCCTGAAAGTCTCTCAGTGTGAACAGCGATAGTTGCTACATGTATTGGTGGTCGAGCTCTCAAAAACCATTGTCGCCACCAAGACGAGATTTTATCTCCCTGTGTAAACTTAATTTCGTTAGAGATAAACCTCAGAAGAGCTATGCAAACACGGGGATGGATTCTTGGGGCTCCGAGTGGGCTGCCTTAGGGATGACTAGACGTACTGCTGCAGAACTCTCGTTTGTTGGGATTCAAGAATGGAGAGACCTCATCATCTGCGAATACCCGCTAGCCGAGGGTGGAGGGGCGGTACTACCGCCATGTGCCTACAAAATACGGTGTCACGCTTTGCATGAAGCCTATTTTCAAATTTATATGGTACCGATGAAGGGTACAGAGTATATACCCATACTGTAATCAAATGTCGGTGTACTCTGTACGCCCCCACAGGTCTTGCACCTCCAGCGGTTTCGGTCAACATAAATAGGAACCAATGTGCGACGTAGGAGTATGCATACCAACGTACGTGTACGTGTACATGTTTGCGCTACAACGTTGAGGTTGCCTTGTAGATGCTGGTATGACATGACCAGATATCGTCCACGAACCACCTCGAAAGTTAAAATTCCCATACGCTATGGGGGCCTTAGGTCTTACAGCTTACTGCTGATACAGTAGTGGCCACACAACCCTGTCTCTTCGCCCACCCCGTAACACAAGTTGAAACCGTCATTTTATTTCACAATAATAAAGCCAGTTCTCCCGAGTGGACCTTGCATCTCACGGAAGCTGTCGTCAGACGGCACCATTGGGCGGGATCACGGTTGCGACTGATACTTGACTAGAGTCCAGTCCCTTTGGCTTTGGCCACAACGTCACAACTGCAGTGCCGACTTGATCGACCCTTACCCTTGCCGGTGCCGTTGCCGTCACGACGAAGCTCTCGGCACCATCGCCAAGCGGCGGAACCAAACATGAGACAATTGCCCGATGGGAGGCGAGGGGCCGCAGCACACTCACCAGCTTCGCTTCCATGACTTCCTTGTGAAGCTGCAGCACGTCAGTCCCCCCGGCAGCCAACTCCAGCTGCTCCTCCATGTAGAACAGCTTGAGCTTGAGGTCGAACTCGCCACGTTCGAGCTCATCGATTTTTGCCTCCGTCGCTTGCAGGTTGATGCCTCCGTTCGCTGCCGCACAGCCGGACAGCGGGTCGCTGCTCCGGCTTCCCTG